>JAQHUG010000240.1:768273-811182 GCA_028555095.1 Dicrostonyx torquatus
GTGACGACAAGAAGGAAAGGAGTTGCTTACAACCTGGCAAGCTGACAAGAATTTGGGGTACATAAACCTGAAAATGTACTTGTAGTTGTATTTAAATAACTACAGAGGGAGGAGGGGCTTGGCCTGGGATCTGATCCCAGAGCAGCCCGAGGCCCCTATTTATAGTACTGTGGCCTATTTCAGCCTGCTGAATGGCCAGACATAGTTGAGTGCCCCAAGGAGACCTGAATGGGGACCACAACAACTGGGTGCATTTTTTCTGGGGCACCAGAGTCCTGCTGGGCACAAGCCGAATTTTCTATCCTGAGCAAAAAGATGCTTTGAAAAATAACAGATATTCTCAGGCAGGAAAAAAAAATCCAACATAAACTAATAAGAATCGAGCGGGAATATATTCTTATAGTGAATGTGTGGGTCACAGCTTTCACACCCTCAGCTAACAGGGTAGGGGTGGGGTGAGAGGTGGGGGCAGTAGGGGTATAACCGTTGGTCTCATTTTTCAGGAAAAGAAAACTTAATGATTTAAATAGTGACAGTCATAGGGCCAGCAAGCCAAAATGCAAGCCTCTTTTTACCGGCTACTCCCTCTGGGTTAAGAAACAGATTTTTTTTGTGCTTGGGATAATTGATCCTTTCCTCTAATCCCAATGTTTGGGAGGCAGGAGAAGGGGGTTCACAAGTCCAAGGCCATTTTTGACTACACAGTGAACATAGTCTCAACAAACAGAACTGTGTAGCGGGTGGGAACGGTTCCCTAAAGATCTAAAAGCAGTTAAGAGTTGCTGGGGAGGGAGAGACATTTTCTTGAGTGGTGTAGACACTGGCAAGATGTCTATGCTCCTATAAGCTCCCCTCACTGGAGCACATGAAGGGGGTGGGGAAGGAAAAATAGAAAAAATCTCATTGGGAAGAAAAAAGGAATCAGCAGAAGTTGGGGTGGAGGATGGACAAGAGGGTGATGGGGGTGAGGGAGCAAAATACTTCATATACATGTATGAAAATGCCATTAATATACATAACAATGAGTATATAATGGAAAACCACAGAGGTCACTTTGTATTCAGGAGATCTGGAGTGGTGCCTGAGGCCCTGCCTTCACCCAGCCCAGGTGAAGATGGAACTGGCTTAGACTACAAGCTGAATAGCAAGGTTGTGAGCATTGCCACATGGTTTCTCCTTTTCTCCCACAGAAATAACAGTGTGCACTATTAAGTTATTATTTTTTTAAATTATTATATTTTTCAAGACAGGGTTTTTCTGTGCAGCCATAGCTGGCCTGGAACTCATTCTGTAGACCAGGCTGACCTGGAACTCAAGAGATCTGCCTGCCTCTGCCTCCCGAATGTTGGGATTAAAGGTGTGTCCCACCACCACTCGGCTTCTAGATTAGATTATAAGAGGGATTTCTGTGGGACTCAAAGGGTTACACATACCTTCTGTTGTACATTATGGGAAGGTCTCTGCAGAAGTATGAATCTTAGTGAATGTGGGCTAGGGAGACACCTTAGCTGTGAGAACCTGAGTTCCATCCCTAAAACCCACATAGAAAGTGGACGCAGTGGTGGGTTCTTATGCCCGGCAGTGCTAGAGAGGCAGAGACAAGAGGATCTCTGGGCTTGCAGGACACGGCAAGTTCCAGGTCAGTGAGAAAGTATGTCTCAAGATACACGGTCGATGATGCCTGGGAAGCGACGCTTGGGAAAGGAAGTATGCCATGTGTATGTGCACCTTACATAGGTGAGCCCCAGGGACTGGGGACTTAGGGGAGCCACTGTGTCTGGACTCTACCAGTCTCCTCAAGAAGTCAGTGAGACCGTGGGGCTCCTCTACCCAAAGCATAAGACCCCAAGTTCCAGCAGCCTCCTGGAAGCTGGTTCCAGGGGTCTGTTCTTGAATGACTCCTCTACCACTCGCCCCCAGCTCACTGGCATTACCTACACTGACCTTCAAATCCATCTAGCACCTTCCAGCTCTCTGTGCCGCCACACTCTCTGGCCTTGAGATGCACCTAGGCCTTGAGACCCATGACGTCTTAGTCAGGATTACTATGCTGCAATGAAACACCGTGGCCAAAAGCAACTTGGGGGTTGGGGCAAAGAGTTTATTTGGCTTACACTTCCATGTATGTCACTGTTCAGCATTAACGGAAGTCAGGACAGAATCTCAAGCAGTGCTGGGAACCTGGAGGCAGGAGCTGATGCAGAGGCCATGGAGGAATGCTGCTTCCTAGCTTGCTTCCCATGGCTTGCTCTGCCTGTCTCATTATAAAACACAGGACCACCAGCTCAGGGATGGTACCACCTACCATGGGCTGGACCCTCCCGCATCAGTCATTAATTTAAAAAATCCCCTTCAGCTAGATCTTGTAGAGACATTTTCTCAGCTGAGGTTCCCCCCTTTCAGATGACTAACTTGTGTCAAATTGACATAAAACCAGCCAGGACATGTGGTGTGTGTTTTGCTCACCCCTCTGAGAGCTTTCAAACTCTGCAATGAGAAGCACATGCCCCTGGTGACCTGCTGATCTCAGGAGGCTCTAGAACAAAACTGAATAGAATACATCACATAATCTCTAGAGCCCAGTCCAGATGCGTTGCTGTCTGCCTGATCGCCACCCGTGTGAGATGAGACTCACATTGTAGGCCACTGGCTTTGGGGTGATTTATTAAGTGGTATCATTTTGACAATAGCTGATAAACCTTTTTTCTTTTTTTGTTTTTGTCAAGATGTTAGGGATGAAACTCAGGGCCTCGAGGACAGTAAGCTTGATCACTGAGTTACACCCAAGCATCTCTACTCTGTTTCTTATGTGTGTGTGTGTTCATGCACATGTATCCACATCCATATGCAGAAGCAAGAGGAGGATTTGTTGTTGTTTTGGGTTTGGGTTTTCTTTGAGATGGGGGTCTCTCACTGACTTGGAACTCAATCAAGCATGCTATAGAGGCTGACCAGAGAGCCCATCTGTCTGTCACCACTTTCTGAGTCCTGGGATTACAAGTGGGGTGTTACCACACACAGCACTTTTTTCCTTGAGTTTTATGGATTGAACTCAGATCTTTATGCGTGCATGGTAATCGCTAAGCTATTGCCCTAGCTCCCTTCTCCCTTTTAGAGACAGGCTGTATGTAATGTATCTTAGGCTGGCCTGGAACTCCCCGAATAGCTGAGGATGACCTTCAAAAATGCTAGGATTAGTGGCAGGACCCTTAACTCATAGCAAGCCCCTTGCCTCCCTCTCCCAATGCTGGGATTATAGGCATACACCACCACACGAGGTTCATCTCTTCAGACTCTGTTACCTGTTTATTTGTTAGCACTGACTGGCAGTTGATTGCAGGAATGCAAGCAGGGACTTTGCCTCATTTCCCAGAATACGTGCAGTGTCTGAAGCAGCAGAGCTGTCTGTCTACTAAGGATGACTATTAGTGAATGGACTATCTAATTGTAGAGTCCATTTGCTAAACTAGCTTCAATTAGCTGGAATTAGGTGCAGAGTAAATAACTTCAAAGCAATTATAAAATAAAAGACAAATGTCTGAAATAGGTATTCTAGGCAACATGCAGTCAATTGGCCAGAGAAGCGTGACTCACACAAAGCTGTTTCCTACCAGCCCTGAGTCAGCTGCCATCTGCCCTCACCTGGGCCCCTGCATGAGAACGGAAGTGTTGCTTTTTGTCATGTGGGTTCACCTTGCTGTGTTTCTGTCCCCAGAGGAAAGAAGAGGGAGAGAGGGCTAAAAAGCAACACAAAGGGAGGAAATACACCCGGCCCTCCCAAAAGCAGCTGCGCCAGGGACGCCCTCTCTGGAAGGGAAGGAAGCCCCAGAAAGCCCAGAAGCAAACCGGAAATATAAAGAAGCCAGGCAATCAAGAGAAGGCAGGAGAGCTGGAAGAGCAGGCAGAGCACGTGCCTAGAATGCATAAAACCATGGGTTCGATTCCCAGCACCAGGAGAAACTGGGTGCGCAATCAACGGGTGGAGGCAGGAGGATCAAGGGTTCTAGGCCAGCCTGCACTGCACTGCCTAGGAAAACCCTGCTCAGTCACCAACAAAACCCAGAGTCAGAATAGGTGTGTGCTGGTGTGGAAAAGTGCCTGTGGACTGAACCAGGAGACAGGCTGCTAATATCTGAGCACAGAGTTAGGAAAAGCAGTATAGAGTGTGTGTGTGTGTGTGTGTGTGTGTGTGTGTGTGTGTTCACATGTGCAGTGGGGAAAAAAGGCCATAGCCCACATGAGGAGGTAAGAGGACAATTCTGGGGACTGGTTCTCTCCTTCCACTGTAGGTCCCAGGGATCAAACTCAGGTTTGTACTCTCTTACTTATAAACTCGGGTTTGAGCTCTCTTACTTATAAACAATAGAATGATACTTATGAAAGTTCACATAAACAAAGAAAATACATGGAAAAGACACATAGCCAACTCCGAAAAGGGTGTTTATTGTCCAGGAATAGCGATGCTCACATGCCACTCTATTTATTGTGTGTGTGAATGCACATATGTGCGTGCAGAGACCAGAGGTCAGCAACGGGTGTCTTCCTCCATCACTCTCCACATTGTTTTTGGAGACAGTGTCTCACTGAACCTAGAGCTCATCAATTTGGCCATGCTGGCCAGTGAGCTACAGGAATCCTTCTGTTCCATATCCCTAGATTAGGGACTGCGGGGATGTATGCATTACTGTTCAGCATCCACCTCTTTACATGGGTGCCAGGGATCTGAACTCAGGTCCTCGTGCTTGTATGGCAGGCACTTTACCTACTGAGCCCTTCTCTCACTCATCCAAACTTAAGGACAGGCTATAAGTAGTTCTGTGAGTCTTCGGCATCTCCCTCCTCCTGCCAGGAGGGAGTGTTTCAATTCAGAGAAATTAACTTCATAACCACTGATGACCAAAACTACCTAGTCTTGATATCCTCATCCTTGTCATAGGGTTTCCAGGTCCTCATGGCATCGAGAGCTTTCTATAGCCCCAAGCTACATTCTTGACAAGGCTCTCAATGCAGGCTTGTCACATGGAATGCATGAGGCCTCCATCTGAGTGAGGTGGCAGAAAGGCCACCCTGGGGCTGCTGATGCCAAAGTGGGCATCTTGTGTCTGCACCATCAGTCTCCATATTGCCAGGAAGTTCCAGAATTTTCTTCCACTTGTTCAGTGAAGTATATAGGTAGCCTTAACTTGGAAGTATTTCCTACATGCTTTACAATATTCAAAACATAAATTCCAGCCACCCATGTGGCATGTCTGTAATCACGGCACTTAGGAGGCTAACCAGGAAAACTGAACAAGTTTGAGGCCAGTTTAGATTATAGAACAAGATTCTGTCTCAAAAACAAACAAACAAACAAACCAGAAGCCAGGGATTGGCAAGATGGCTCAGCAGATAGCGACATCTACCACCAAACCCAAAGGCCCAGAGTAATCACTGGGACCTACATGGTAGACGGAGAGAATCAACTCCACATGATTACCATGACATTCATGGTATGTGCCCACACATATATGCATACACACACTCACATAAAGAACAAGTTTTTCATTTAAAAGATAAAAATAAAGACAAGGGCTGGGGCTGCAGCTCCATTGGTAGAGGACTCCCCCTGCCATCCCCAGAACTGTATAAAGTGGGGTGGTAACACATCCTATAATCCCAGCATTCAGGAGGTGGAGGCCAGAAGATCACAGTCATTCTCAGCTACATAGAGACTTTAAGGCCAACTTGAGCTACAAAGACCCAGGCTAAAGATACATAGATAGATAGATAGATAGATAGATAGATAGATAGATAGATAGATAGATAGATAGATAGATAGATAGATAGATAAAAACAACTTAAATCCCATCTGTACTGCTGTCCATAGTGCTGACAGAGTAGCTTTACTATGCCAGAACCTTCTCTGCCCAGCAGGTGATATTCTTCCCACCCCTGCAGTGCTGGAGACTGAACCCTGCTGCTAAGCTAGGGACATGGGGCTATATCCCCAAGTCCTCAATAACAACAAAATCTGAGCCTAGAGTCAGGTGTGATGGTCCTTGTTGGTGATCCCAGCACTCAGGAATGCACAGGGCGGTGCCGTATTAAGTAAAATAGAACCAAGAACCACAATAACATTATAGCTGGCGTTCTTGTAGCTAACTATAAACATTCAAACACATTATTTCAACAACTATGTAAGAGACGACCTAAAGAAAGACTGGATGAGGCTGGTAGAGGGGAAGGCGTGTGGTAGCCAGATGTCCTGAAACCACGGGCAGAAGTCTGAGAAAGGCAAGTGGATCCACAGAGGAGAAATCCACCCTAGGAATTGAAATTCATCAGCAAGCTGGGGCCAAACTGCTCTTCAGATCACCAAAGGGCACGGCCAGCCACAAAGGCTTCAGAGAGGTGGTCCCACTGCAGCCAAGGGGGACTGGTTGTAACCTGATACAAGCTCCCCTGCCCCCCTGTGTTTAACATTCGTTTTGCACAATCCCATGTCTGACTTTGGATAGCAAGGTCTGTGCACCTGCTGGCAGATATCAGTTGTCGGAAGGAGATTCCATCTTCCCTACAGGACACGCACACAAACCTGGAGCTGACGTCTGGGGTCCAGCCTGCATGGGGGGTTGTCATCTCAACAGCTCTCTTCAGTTTCTCAGATTGCAGGGCTTGCTGAGGAGCTGGGTCACACATATCTTTGATAAAATAAATCCAATCTCTCTCTCTCTCCCACTTACACACATGCACAGATACTTATACACACAGAGAGAAAGAGAGAGAGAGAGAGAGTAAATGTACCCCCCCCAATTTCAGCATAGTGTTTCCTAAGTGCCATCTCTGGGAGATTAATGGGGGCAGCTGTTAAGGTCAAGGATCTTGGTGCAGGAGCGACTCCCTCCAGGAGCTCATGTTTAAATGCCTGAGTAAATCACAGAGGAGGGCTCATAAAATGGAACAACTCGCTTCTTATTCATTCTTGAACATGATTTAAGCATCCAGTTACTCATTTATAAAACTCTAGGAGTGCACAATGCCAGCAGAGTGCTGGGGCTGGAGTCAACGGCAGGTGAGCCAAACAGTCCAAACAGTAAAACAGACGCCCGTGGACTACAGTGTTAAACAGATGACAGACAACAAGGGAGCAAGCAGAGTGGGTGTGAACAGAGGGCCCGGCCTTTGAAGAGGTGACCAGGCAGCCACTGGAGAAGAGCCTCTGTGAGGACAGAGAAGGCCATGACTGGTGAGTGGCAGGTGGAAAGAATCAACAGCAAATGCAAAGGCCCTGTGATAGGAGCCCGCGATTGTCACAGAGCAATGTGGAGGCCATACAGCTTGTTTAAAAGTCACTTTCTTAAGAAACTGAACCAATAACCACAATGGCACAATACTGTATACCCAGCCAGAACCACATCGTCCTGTGGACTGTCCTTCCTGTGTCACCTCCGGAGGCTTCAGCGAGTTTAGAGAAAGAGAAAGCTGCCATGCCTAGCAGCCCAGTCAGCTGCCCAACATGAAGCCAGCTTGCTCTTCCTGCTGTCCAGGGGAGCTGCGCTTCCCATTAGTGACAGGGACGAAGCAGCAAGGCTCTCTCTGGCATCTTCGCTGGCTGTCTCTCCATCTGGCTGTCTCTCCATCGCTGCTTAGCCTACAGTCTCGACACCCTTGCTATGTTCAGGGTCAGATCCCTACCCACAAGGCTAGGGCAGCTCTTTTCCAAAGAGAAAGGCCTGGGTTGGGGTAGGGAGATAAATAAGCTAAACGGAAATGGCTTGAACACCCATCGCCTATGACTTAACGTTCTCAAAATGACCTACCTTTTAGGTCCCATGCCCCCACACCTGGTAAGATCAAAATGTTCACAGGATTTGAGGTTTGTAATTGTGTGTGTGTGTATGTGTGTGTGTGTGTGTGTGTGCACGCCTGTGTATGTTGCCGTTGGAGGCTAGAAAAGGGTGTTGGATTCCCTGGAGCTGAGTTACAAGCAGCTGTGAGAGGCCTGACACGGATGCTAGGAACTGAACTCTAGTCCTCGGAGAGACTAGCAAGTGCTCCTAACCACTGAGCTATCTCTCCAGCTCCTATCTGGAGTATTATTATGAATTATTATCTGTGGTACTGGACTAGACATGCTCTGAATACTACTATACTGACTATGTCTTTACTCCATCACTGAGTATTATCTGTGCATACACCTTCCAAAACTAAATCCTACACGACTTAAAACTCCATCAACCTAGGCATGCTTCAGGCTCCCTCCCTATCTCTGCCTTCCTCCTGCCTCCAAGCCATCAAAACGTGGGACACAGTTGCATATGCTGCTAGTTAGCACCTGGACATGTCTAGTGCTAGACTCGGGCCTCTCTTGAGTAACTTAGCAATATAAGGTGGTGGTGGAGGGTACTTGGTCCTTATGCTATGAACTCCACCCACCACCAGCAATTAGCCTACAGACAAATTCAGACAAGTGTGTAGACATATGAGGATATTCTGCATAAAATTGCAACTTACAAAGTAGACAAAAAATAGAATGTTGGATTGGTTATGGGTCAACAGATTATAATTCAAGTTATCCACAGAAATAAAACATAGGTACATATCACAGAACCATCAGCATTTGTGGGGTGGATCTTTGTGTGCACACAAGGAAAGCAACTTCCAATCTGTCAGTGAGAGGAGAGCATGTGCACAGCACAGCATTTAGCATACCTAACTGTAAAAACAAAGTAAAATTTCCCACATGGATAAGAAAATTCTAGAAGGCAACATACCAATCAGTGATCCGAATCATTTTTTTCCATAACTGGTATGTATTACTAACATTTGCCATCAAGCCTGGCTTCAGTTTCACCCCCAGGACCCACATGGCGAAAAGAAAGAATTAACTACCAAACACTGTCCTCTGACCCTCACACAGATGCTGCGGCACATATGTGCACATGCGCACTCACACACACATATTCACACTTGCAATAAATAAGCAAATAAATGCAAAGAATTTTTTTAAAAGTAAATACTGTGGCTGGGGGATATAGCTTAGTTAATAGAATGCGTGCCTAGCATTCATGAAGCCTTAACTTTGGTCTCCAGCACTGCATAAAACCAGCCGGATCTCATGGCGACATTTCCTCAAATGAGGTTCCCTCTTTTCAGCTATCCCTAGCTTGTGTCAAATTGATATAAAACTAGCCAGCACAGAGAGGAAGGACTGATTTTGGCTCGTGGTTTGAGGGTGTAGCCCACTGGGTTGTGGAAGTTATGGTGGCAAGGGTCTGGCAGCTGGTGACATTGAATCACAGTCAGGAAGCAGACAGAGAAGAATCTGTTTTCTCCTTTTTATTCAGCCCAGGACCCCAGCCTACGGGATGGTGCTGTGCACATTCAGGGTTGGCCTTCGCACCCCAGATAAACCTCTAGAAATACTGTCCCACGTGTGCAAGAGGTATCTCCTAGGTTATTTGAAATCCACAGAGAAGATTCCCCATCACCATGAGATTCCTGGAATAGTGAAATCCATGAACACGGAGAGCAGGCTGGTGGGGGCTGGGGACTGCAAGGGTATGAGGAGTTGGTGCTCGATGGAGAAAACATCAGTTGAGAAAGAAGAAAAGCTCTGGAGATGGAGATGTCAGTGATGCATGTGCTACATCACGGATGTACTTAATGCTGACCAAAGAATGTACACAAAGAATTAGGAAGATGTTGAGTCTGAACAGTGCCCCTGATGTCCCCGCACAGCTGTGGAGGGCGCTGCTCTCTGGAACGGGCACTGTACGTTCATCTGGAAGCTTGCTAACCTTTATCTCTGACCACCAGATAACTTAGAGCCTGTGTTCTATGTACCACCGAGATGCCTGGCACTCCACTGTGTCCTTGACAGTAAGTTTTTAAAGAACACCTTTGCTGAAAGGCTTCATGACAGCATGGCTCAGGAACTCTTTAGAAGCTCACTTTGACCTACAAGTTCTACTTCTAGAATTTCTCCCACTTTAGGGGCTGGAACAAGTTACAAACACGGTTGCCCGCAGGTGTCACAACACTGACTGCTGTCATGGAAATCAAGAAATAATCTCAACATCTCACATAGGAAAGTGGTTTGAGAGACCCGTTACAACAGAAAAGGTGATTTTTCTCCCTGTGAAGAGTCTGTGCTGTTCCACGTGTTGAAGTCTCAAGTGTATCGAGTTTGACCTCAAAATGCCTGTAATGGCCGTGTCATTGCCAGTGACTCACGTTTGTGTATCTTTTCTGAAATAATGTGTATTCTTCTCTGCTTACATGAACCTTTTGGGTTTTGTTTGTATGTTTGATTTTTTTTTTTTTGAGGAAGGGTCTCTCTTTACAGCCCAGGCTGTACTTGCTTGAACTTGTGCTGGGATTATGGGTGTGCACCACCATGTCTGGTTTACAATATTATTTTTAAGCCAGTCAAACTCAACTTTAAAGTTGGAAGGTATTGAGTGTACGTGAGTAGGCCTGAGGTTGATACTTCTCCGTGAGTATCTTTAGTTTTTAAAACAGGATTTCTCACTGACACTGAATCTCATCCACTAAGCTAGACTGGACGGTCAATGAGCTTCAGAGATCTTCCTGTCTCCACCCCAGCCATGGCTGGGATTACAGGCACAATGCCTAGTTTTTTATATGGATTCTGTATATATGAACTCAGGACCTCAGCTTCTATGGAAGACACTTTTACAACGGCCCCAACCCTCAAATGTCTCTTTTTTGATAACTGCAAAATAAGTTTGATTAAAATAAAATTCAAATCCCTCTGTTTGCAGAGACTCCTGTCTCTGAGGTCTATATGTGAGTTGCAACATTCAACTTCAGATTAATCTGTTTTTCCACTGGCCCACCATGTCACGAGTCCCAATCATGCTTACTGTTACAGTCACAGGTGGGCCCTTACCAGATAGGCTCTCCAGAAGGACTGGATTCTGATGGCTGCTTCTTCTTCTGTCAGTAGCAGGGAGAGGGGGATTGGTGGCCGAGGGCTGAAAAGCAATAAAATGGTCGTGGTTGGTCGTAGGCCTGAGAGAATCCATCCTTCATCCTGGCAATGCCTTTGACAACATAATAGTCTTCCTGATTAAGAGCCTCATCCATCCCCATTCTCAGAGGGCAAAAATGTCATCTTTGATGGAAGAGTGTATGCTTGAGTTAGCATTTCCTGTTAAGACCTGGGATTTTTCACAATTCTCTCTCTCTCTCTCTCTCTCTCTCTCTCTCTCTCTCTCTCTCGTGTGTGTGTGTGTGTGTGTGTGTGTGTGTGTGTGTGTGTGTGTCTGGGGAGTGGGGAGAGGTATGTGTGTTCAAGTGTGCACATGTACAAGACAGAGGTTGACATCCAGTGCCCCTGTTATGGTTCACTATGTTTTTTGAAACAGGATCTTCAGTTGAACTTGGAGCTCCTCACTCTTTGGTTTAGCTGGCCATGAGACACCAGTACTGTCTCCTGTTTGCCCCCTACTCCCAGCTCTGGGGGTTACCCACACTTGACTTTTTACATGGATTCCAGGGATCCAAACTCAGGTCCTCAAGCTTGCACAGCGAGCAGTGGACCTGCTGAGCCGCTTCCCTGAGTTCAATCAGTGTGTGCTCTTAAATCACGGCTAGTCCATTCTTCCTGGGAAGGACTCGGGTTACATTGGTCCTGAAGATGCAAGAGCCATGTCATCAACACAAGACTACACAGACACAGCCCAAGAGACGGAGCACCAGTCTTTGTGGGAGACTCTGTAGCTTAAGCACTGCATGAACCAGCTTGGTGACTTACATGCACAATCCAACCATTTAAGAGGTGAAGTGGGAAGAGCCTAAGTTCCAGTCAACCTTGAATACATACCAACTTGGAGGCTTGTGAGACCTCTCCAAACAAAGTAGTGGCAGGGATGGGGGAGCGCTCAGCAATTGAGTAGTAGCCAGCCTGGCACGCAGGAAGAAAGAAAGGGAGGGGGAGGGGAGACAGAGAGAGAGAGAGAGAGAGAGAGCCTTGATACAGCATCGGGTGAATAAATGCTTTTAGATTATTCCAAAACAGAAGAAGCCAAAGCCAGGAAGACTGTGGTTTCTGAGACTCTGTCTAGGGGAGCAGCATCGCACCAGGCTCTGGCTTTCGGGCTGGCCGTCTTCCAATGGAGAGATGGAGTAGGCATTGCTGTGGAGATAATCAACCCCTGCAAGCACAGCTTTGTGCGGACCTATCGCTAATGTTCACTTTCTACTTTTAGCCCCAGCAGACAGTCTTTTGTTTGTTTGCTGTTTCTGTTTTGGTCTCTTCTTGCTTAATGGCCACTTTTCTGGCTGCAATGCTCTACTCCTGGGAGCCCTGCTTTCCATACGCAGGGTCTTGTTTTACCATTCTCCCATTGCCCATGTGCTAAAAATCAGTGGTGTGTCACCACCACATCACTAGTTAAATTGCCTTCCGGAGACCTTGGTATGGCAGCAGTGAACTTAGAGACCAGCACAGGAACCCATCAACAGCAGCTAATATTTACTGACCACCTTCTGGCCCCGTGAGAAATCAGGCCTCTTCCCCAGTTCCAGCCAACCAGGCCTTTCAGCTCCTCTGAAGCCCTAGGGTACCAGGACAGCTGTGCAGGCTGTCTCTTCTCAAGGATGCCCAGCAGAGGAGACGCAGGGCCCTACCTCCCAGTCTGTGATCTGCTTGCTCAGCCCTGCTCCATGGTGTTGGGCCACATCTGCCCTAAGATGAGGGCTCTTTTCCTTCATTGTTCCAATGTGTCTGAGGACTGGTCAGTGCCAGACACCTTTTCTCCTGGTTCATTCTTAGGCCTCTTCTGATTTCCACTCAAATGTTACTTAAAGCATCCTTTATTAGGTTGGGGTCTAGTGATTCTTCTTGGTTTGATTTGGAAACCAATCTATGTGCTTGTCTGATGAAGGTTCAAATCTACATGACAGAAAGCCATAGGCACCTAGCCTGATCTCATGTTTGCTCCTCTTGGTATTAGCACTTGGGGCAACACAGGTACAAAGCAGGCAGGTACTCCAGAGCTATGGAGGCAGGCCACAGTGATCAGGTATCCCAACAGAGGGAGAGCTTATGTTGGCCCACGGGTTCAGAGGGATTTCAGTTCCTCGTGGTGCGGAGTGCATGGTGAGGCTCTCGGCCGTGTGAGTATGTAGGAGAGAGCCCTCATGTCTGAGCTGCCTAGGAAACAGACAGCTAGAAGGAGACCAGGGTAAGAATGACTTTCTAAGGCCCCACCCTCTAAAGGTTCCAGCGCCTCCCAAATAGCACCACAAGCATGGCCTCTAGTATCCGCAAGATGAACCCCAACAGCCTGGCTGGGTGCTAAGTGCTGTGCTGCACATGGATTCACCAAATCTTCACAGAAGAAACAAGAGCTGCTGTGACCCTGCAATTGGAGGAGGAGGAGGAGGGTAAGATGAAGGGAACTCACTCAAGGTCACTGACTGCCTCCTACTGAGAACACAAGCTGTCCAGAAACAGGGAGTGACCAAAGAAGGGAAGAGACAGCTAGAAGATCACCAGCATGGGAGAAGGAGTTCAGCAGCTGATGGATGATAATAGAAGCTAGCACCGCTTTAAAAAACAAAATCGAGAAGGAAAGCCATAATCACAGAAAACACTCCTCCCCTGAGCTCACAAGCGGACTGCTATCTGCCCTAATCTCCTCAGCAAAGTTCTAGGTCAAGATGCTTTAACAAAGAAGAGTCTGTGGCTGGCATCTGAGGGGAAATTTGGTGGTACCCATCTTTTCAGTGGCAATCTTCCCTGCCGCAGGTATGCTTCTCAGTTCGGACGCGGCGAATGTCAAAGTAACAGTGTTCCTACGGGGACCAGGGGAAGGAATAACTGCAAAGCTGAGGACATGGGAGCCAGGCCAGTCCAACAAAGGGCCTTGTCCAGTAATGAGACCCGGAGCCACTTTGCATCTCAATGACATGTGCGAACGGCAAAATGAGATGGCTAACAGGCCTGTGAGGCAGTAACATGAGGCCAGTTTTAGTGATGTCCCTGGCTTTCATGGCTAAATAATACAGTGCTGTCTCATTCGCAAACAAGAATCAGTGAGAGAGAGCTGGCATGTATCCGGCTGAATGGAAAGGATCTACTCTTGCAGAGAAGCGCCTGGGAATTACTTGCTTCACTGGGCCATCTTGAAGGGACAGATGCCACGCCAGGGCCTTCCCTGTCTTGGAATCAGTACAGCTGGCCTGGGGTCAGATAAAAATAAAGGGGCAAGCCTCATCACCAGGACACTAGGGGCAAGAGAGATGAATGTGTCAATCACAGGAGGAAGCTGCGGCAGAGAGGTCCCTCAGGGCTGGAGCTGGGCATCCCCAGCGCAGACATTCTGTCACTAAGGGTCTCCACGACAACTTGCCTTATTAGCAACACTCATCAGAATGGCTGCCTCCTTTTCTTCCTAACTGGGAATTAAGTATGTGCATGCGTGCGTGCATGTGTGTGTGCGTGCATGTGTGCATATATGTGTGTGTGTGTGGTGGATTTGAAAATATATTCATGTGCTTTCCCAGTTTTGGCTGCAAAGCAGAACACTTGCTGGCAGAGAAGAAATAATAGCATGCTTGCAAACCGGGCAGAGACGATATAACAGCTGTACAATCTGGGGTGTACAATCACAAAAGCAAGAGCTCAGATCCCAGCGCTCTTGCATCGAGCCCATCATCCCGAGTCAGTCTCTGATAGAGGTGACATTCTCTTCTGGTGCTCACGTGCTCAGGTTCACACACCCGTGCCCACACACATATGCACACACTCACAGACATAGACAGATACACACTAAAAAGATCTGGGAAGGTGGTCCCCGTATATTTCTCTATGCATTTGTATGAATTATAGTCAGGTAGAAAGAAAGCTTGAATATTACATTTAAATTAAATTTATCCTCCTTTCATTAGGTAAAAGATGAACTGTTCTCTTGAACATAAAAGCAGGAATGATCCGGGTAGAAATCCATTTCAAAAGACGGCACAGGCCGAGTTTGCATCAATCATCTTGATCATAATGTCTCTTAATGGCCTAGGATTTGGTGCTACCCACCTACTGTATCTGGCAAGAGATGTGGCCCTCAACCTTAACTGCCTTACTCTCTTACATCCTTTACGGGGCACTTACATTCTGGGGCAAGAAGGTGCATGTGTGTACGGGTATGCGTGGAAGGCAGAGGTTGGTGTCAGCGTCTTCCTTAATTGCATTCAGCCTTATTTTTTTTTTTTTTTGAGGCATGAAAAAAAATACCTGCAGCCCACTGATTCTGCTTGGCTGGCTGGCCAGTGAGGAGCAAGGAGCTCCATCCCCACCTCCACAGCACTGGGCCACAGGTATGTTCAACTGTGTCCAGCTTTTTTCCTGGGTACTAGAGATCTGAACTCAAGTCCTCACTTTACAGATAGTGCCATCTCTCCAGCCCCCTCACAGTCTTGACTTAGGAATGTCAGCCACTGGCAGAAGTCCAGTAGACCCCAGACATATAGCTGACTACCTCTTCAGGTGGGCTCTCCTAGGATCCCTTTAATCCCAGGATTCTATGACATGAGGAACTTCTCCAGTGGTCCAGGCATAATTTCTGAGTGTGGCCTTCCAGACCATTTAAAAATCATGGTTAGCAGCCCATAGTTGGGCTTTTGCCCCCTCACTAATCTCCACCCCAGGAAATCAACAAGCAGTGATTACCCCAGTTGGCTGAGTCACTGCCCTGGTTAGACACACAGCAGGCTGCTCAGCCCACCTCATCATAGAAGCTGTGAGCCTAGATAACAGCCTACAGAACAGCCAGCATCAGGACCACATGCTCCCCCTGTGGGTAAGAGATACAGGAAAGCTCTTAGAGACCGAGACTGAGGGATTTGACACTCCTCTTCTCTCCCCCCCCCCCCCCCCCCCCCGCAAAATATACCCCAATTGTGATGTTAACTAGTCACGTGCCTTGGAGAAACTTAACAACCGGCCTGCCAGTCAGTCTCCACAGAGTGAGCTCAGGCTAGGGTGTGTAACATCCCTTCGTCTACATTCTAGGTCTCTGAGATGAGGAAGGGAGATTGGAGACAAAGGACTTAAATTTAAACAGGGTGAAGCCCAGCAGCAAAGCAAGACCATTTAAAAACCAGAATGAGGTCTGGGGAAATGGCTCAGTGGGTAAGCCACTTGCCACACATGGAGGAAGACTTTACACTGTGCCCATGTAAAACCTTGGCACAGTGGCACACATCTGTAATCTCAGTGTCCTACAGCAATACAGATGAGAATCCCTGAAAACGCCCAGGCCAGCTGGTGTAGCATACACAATGGCAAACAACAAAGAGATCCTGTCTCAACTAAGGTTGAAGTGAGGACCAGTAATTTAGGTTGTCTTCAGACCTCTACATGTGCACCATAGCACACATGTGTACACACAAACATATACACACATAACAATGCACATGCCAATGCCAGAATGACCAGAAGTTACAGAATTTGACAAAAAAGTTATTAAGGGGTCTTCCCAGATGGACAAGGAATTCAGTAATACACGTCTGTCACAGGACTTTTCCTAGAGCTAGGGGGAGCGTCAACAGACCAAAGAAAGAATTCCATTTGTCAAGCTGGATGAGCCAATTGGTATGCTGGGGTTATTTACAGAAGCGTGGGTGACTCAAAGGCAGCCACCCCACCAGAAAGTCCCACCCCAGCCTGGATGACACACGAAAAGCTGTGACGGGTCCCATTGTTTTCCTCTTACAGGCAACAATGAGGAGGGCTCTCAGAAGAACTTCATGAGCCCTGCTAGACTCTACCTCCACAAGGCTATATTAACAGCCCTGCCTCCCAAGAGCTCCCCAATGGCTTCCAATGGGTTATCCCAGCTGCTGATTTCAGAGAGCAACAGTCACACCAAGCCCAGAGGGGATCTGCACACCAAGGCCTCTGTGTAGATGCCACGCCCACCAACACATAATTCATCTCTAGCTTCCCCAGGTTGTGAGAACTCCTAAGTATTGAGGTTTATGTGTAGGTGCCAACTTCCCTAACCCCTCAGGATCCAGAAGGACCATCATAGCAGGTGACAGCTGACTGACAGAGGTCTGAGGGTACACAAATAAACTCACAGATGTCTTCTCGTCTTGTCCCGTTTATGACTCCTAAGTTCTCCCCAGTGCTCACTCCAATGCTCTTTCAATGTTCCCCCTCAATCCTGCAAGGTTTCCAGTTTATATATGCACACAGACATAATTAGAAACTCTTTGGCAAATGACTGATACCAAGCATGCATCTCTTAGGGCCAACATGACGGATAAGACTGGTAAGGCAGTTCGTTTACTGTTGTCTCAGAGGGTGCGTGGCTGTGAAGTCCACCCCCAGGCATATCTGAGAAGGGGTAAATAAGGGGAAGGACTATGATTTCTAAGAGAGGGAGAGGGAGTTTGTGCTGTGTGTTAACTATATTTGGGTGGTTGGTTAAGCTAGACGTTTGTAACTGATAAATGTAGGGGAAAAAAAGGGCAGAAAACAGCTAGTGTTGTACACTCTCTAAGCTCCTCCATTCCAACAGCAGCTGGGATCACAGCGTTTGTGGTAACCCTGGCAACCAGCATAAGCCAGGCAGGAGGAAAGCAGATGGTGTTTGTCCCCCCTCCCTGGGGCTAAGCAACAGGGTGCTGCGGGTGGGGGTTGGGGTGGGTGGGTGCTGTATCCGCTGGCACCCAGGTGAGAAGGAATTCCTTTCTCTGGGCTGGTTTAGTGATATAAGCTTTTTTCCTATATTTCTATGGGTAAAAGCACAAACAGTTAATTTTTTGCACTAAGATCTTGTGTCAGTGAAACCGAGGTGAAGGTAAGGACAGAACAGTGACCACTTGTTAGGGTAGAGCAAAGGCCAGTAGGTTATTCTCTGCTGAGCTGGCTATTAGAGAATTCAGGGCCACCAGACCTGTTTATCAGTAAGGGCAGACAAGCTGTCTCCTGCTCAATGCCTGTCTTTCGAGGTTCTTATGTGTTCTATTAGCAAGGCTCCTTTCCTTGTTGGATGTCCTGCCATAAAGAATAATTGTGGGGGGCTAGCTCTATGCAGATTTGACTATGAGAACAAAGGCTTCTTTGGCTGAGTGAATGCTTTCACATCAGGGTCCCACAGTATGGGAAGAGGTCATCCAGTTGCCTGTAAAGAAAGAAGTTATGTCCAATAACTAATGTATTACTGGGGTTATTTGGGATGAAGCCCATGATGGAAAGGAGGAATGCTATGGCTCCACAAGGTCTTTACAGAAATGGCAACGATGATTCAAAATACAAGTGTTCCCAAAGCTCTGCAAATTGAGTTCCTCACTACTCCATGAGTTTGTCAATTGATCTGTCAGCTGTTCTTTTACTGTATAATGCTTGGACCATAGCAACGAAGAAGCAAGGCTGTCTGGGACCCAGATACTTCCAATGACATCTGACGCATGGGCATTCTTGTGGGAGGGTCTTTGACCTGCAGTGCTCATGCTAACTCTGCATAGTGTCAGAATTAAATCTCAGGACATCCAGTTAACATGTGCAGGGAACTGGAGAATTGTTGGCATGGAAACTGTATATCCTGTATCATAAATCCTGTGACTAGACACATCATTGGATCCTTGGGTGGCTGACTCTGGTCAGACCTGGACTGTTCCCCAGAGCTCTGTATAGTAAGACCTTTGTCCCCAGCATGAGATTGTTGGAAGACAGTGGAGCCTCTAAGAGAGAAGACCTGGGGGAGGGCATCTAGTCGATAGAGGGAAGGTGTCCTTAAAGGGTAGTGTGAGACTCCGAGCCTCTCTTTTTCTTTTGCTTCCTGGCCATGAGAAGGATGAGGGTTTTGTTTATTTTTTTTAAGTTAATGTCAAAATAAGTTTCATTATGACATGTTCTTACACATATTACTATTTAAATTTGCCACTTCCTCCCTCCCTTATCCATCCTTTCTTCATCACTGGTCCTCCCTTCCTTATCCATTCTTTCTCCATCACTGATCCTCCCTCCCTTATCCATCCTTTCTCCATCACTGGTCCCCTTCCTCCCCACAGAGTCCCTTCTCTGCTTTCACAATGCTTTGGTTTAAATGTGAGATGCTTCCTATAGGCATACATGTTTGCACATCTGGTCCCCAGGTAATGACACCATCTGAGAGAGTGTCTCCCTGACTTGATAGCCAGGTCCTGCTTTCTGTTCACCTTCTGCTTCTGGAATGTGGCTGCAGTGTGACCAGCCAGCTTCCTACTCCTGCGGGCAGTCATGTCTTCTTCATGTTCTGTACAAGTTTCCTCTGAGATAAAACTCCTCCATTAAGGAAAGTTCATTAAGAAACAAGATATTCTAAGGTGTGTGTGTGTGTGTGTGTGTGTGTGTGTGTGTGAGAGAGAGAGAGAGAGAGAGAGAGAGAGAGAGAGAGAAACAGACAGACAGACAGAGACAGAGAATGTGTGTAATATTTCACCCTACTTGAAGCTTCTTAAGCTCAGAAAGTAAACAACTCAATGGCTTCAGGAAGTCCTTCAAACTGACCAGATATACTAGGAGCCTCCCTCCCCAAGCCTATATGAACAGTAAGGACGGCTGAGAGAGACTCTCAGACCAAATGAGGAGCCTAGAAGGGGCTCAGACTCAGCAAGCTGCCTGGAAGAAACAGAGACCAGTCAAGCTCCCTAAAAGAAGACAATCTGAGCTGCTTGAAAGAGACATCCTCTAACCCACTGAACTGCCTGAAGGCTGTGCAGTGTGCCCTAGTTTCCAGTTTTTATGAACTGTCACCCATGTTGTGCTGGGTTTGGTGAAACAGCTGTCTTTGGGTTATTTCTGCACCTGTAAGACGTCCCTCACCCACACTCCTGTAAATAATCCCGATAAACTCCTTGGCCACCTACTTGAACTGGTGGTATCTTTACTTTCATTTGTCATCAGTTGTCCATGGTGAGTGGGTGTTTATTCATGGTGCCCCAAGGAACAGTGTCACACAACACCCCGTCATGATAGACTGTCCCCTCTGGAATCATATCAACCCCTTTTCCTGTAAGTTGTCAAGATATCCTATCACAGAAACAAGAGAGGACTCTAAGTCCCATGTCACGTGTGTACGTGTGAAGTCTATGTATAGCTATGTAAATCTAGATTGTACACAAAAGAGAAGCTATGTGAATTCTGTCTTTGAAATGAGTGGTTTTGTTCAGCTATACGTTCCCGCCACAAAACACTGTTTAACTATAGGTCCAAAGTAACAAAGCCAAAGAGCCGTGGACTGGAAACTGCACTGGGAACCAAAGTAAAGCTCTTCCTTTTACAAGTAGATTAGCGTGCACATTTGCTATAGTCACAGCAAGCTTACCAGCGATGTGCCCCCAAGATCTCTGCATTGAATCCCCAGTCCCTGGGATGTATGCGCCCTTTGTGGCACAAGGAATTGAAGACCTTGACAGGGGAGGTGATCTTGGACTACCCAGAATGCTCAATGCTATAACCACTTAGGAGAGGAAGGCAGGAGAGGTTCTGGGCTAGAAGTAAAAGGGACAAAGTAGCAAAGGATTGGCCTGTAGAAGCCAAGAAATTGAGACAAGAATTCTTCCTTCAGCCCCCAGAAAGCACTGACCATCCCAATACTTCAACTCTGGCCTAGTAAAACTGATTTTGGACCTGGATCCTCCAAAATCATAAAGGAAGTATGTGTGATTTTGACCTACTGAGTGTGGTAATGGCGTGAAGCAGCCAGCGGCAGCTAATGCTTCACTCATAAACGGCAGCAATAGCATGGACCCACTGGCTTGTGCAGACAAGCTCTCCAGCAACAGGAGGAAGGAAATGTGCCATGTGCCCTAGAAAGATGGCCACCTGTATGTCAACCCTCCGGTGACAGGGAGTCGCTCTGAGGATTTATCCATTTCAGCATGCCCCAAATCCCTGAAGCAGCTTCACTTCCTGCCTCCCTCTGAAAACAAATGAAACAGCAGGAGAGAAGATTACAGACTGTCTCCCTGCGATTTTGGCCTTGGTGATGACTGAGACAGAAATATACAATTCTGTAGGACAAGATTAATTGAAAGGCATTTTCCCCTCATCAAGAGGGCACGACAGCACAATTTCTGCCCAACCGCCATGTAGTTCTGAACATCAGAAGCAAACGTGTGCAGTTGCCTGGGCTACCTTGAAAGCTCAGGTGTCCCCAGCCCACTGTTAACTTCACTGCAAAGAGGCAGCCATGCCTCTGGGACTTGTCCTCAGATGCCACAGAGGCAATTCTGTTTTCACCTCAGGTTGTGGTCATAAGACACCTATCATCATCAAACTACGGTGGGATTTCTTTTTATTTATTTTGTCCAATGCTAGAATTTGGCTGAAAAAAAAAAACCTTTTACCCAAAGCAACCTTTTCTTTTCTAACACAATCATAGCTTCATTGAAGGCCTCAGTTTCAACAACGTCTTTCATGAGCCTCCTCCCCTGAGACATGAGACCAGAAGGGCAGCGGACCCTTTGTTTCCAGCTCAATTCGCTGTTTCTTTTTTGCTAATGACTCTGATTGAATCTCAGGGCAATACTTTTTGGCTGAAATAGAAAAAAAATATGCTTCCTGTTCTGAAGATGCTAGCAAACAATGCCATTGCCTCTGTCTGGCTGGTTGATTAGGGCTATATGCATCAAGAGGATGGTGCTGGGTTCTGAGTCAGGGGAAGGCCAGCAGAAGGCATGGCACAATGCACGCTTACCCACTGAAAGGCAGGCAGGGAAGAAACTCCTTCCTCACACTCCAGGAGAGTCCTCTGTTGACTGCAGCACTGATCTCGTCATAGCTCCTTTTCCTGTGGAGGAAAAGGGCGCACCTGCCTGCTCTGTGCTACACAGCTTCCAACTCCTCCCTGAGGCAGGGGCTTTTGGTTTTTTTGGTTTTTCAAGATAGGATTTCTTTCTTTAACAGTTCTGGCTGTCGTTGAACTCACTCTGTAGACCAAGTTGGCCTTGAACTCACAGAGATCCCTGCCTCTGCCTCCCAAGTGCTGGGATTAAAGGCATGCACCACCACTGTTCAGCAAGATGCACTCCCTTCTAACACCGATGTCAAACTTGGCCACATAACTTGCATTAGCGAATGTGGTGTAAACGGCAGCTGTGTTTGCCAAGTGCAGGGCTCAGCCATCGTTCTTCCTCCTCTGTGAGGCCGAGGAAGGGGACTGCTCCTTCATCCTAAGTCCTGGACCGAAATGAGACGTGGAACAGAGCCCAGGATGACACGCACACAGCATGAAAAGAGAGAGCAGCAGACCTGTGGTGTAGAGCACTGAAACATGGGGCTCTTGTTACTGCAGCAGAACCTAGAGAAAGCTGTCTACTACAGAGCACTGGAGGGGATGTGGCAGCACCAGGAAAGAGAACATATTATCAGGGGACTCTCATCTGCAAGTACCAGAAAGTAAACTCAAACTGGCTGAAGGAAGAAAAGGTAGGGAAGGAGGTGTTTACCTGCTCACTTAACTCCAACAGGCGTGACCAGATAATAAATAAATAAATAAGAACTCAGACTCTTATCATCTCTCAAGGCTGCTTTTTATCGGGCAAGTTTTGTTGATTGCTTTCACCAACTCCAGAATTGTCACTTAGAGGTTCAAATCTAGACCTAGGGCTGCAGCCTATTGGTAGAGCACTTGTCTAACAGGCCCAAGGTCCTGGGTTTGATCCCTACAGCCGAAAAAACAAAAGCAAAGATCAAAGTTTAGTGGAACAGAAATTCCCTCCTGGTGCCTCAGACTGAACAGGCTTAGATCATTCATCGGGGATTCCTGCTGTTTGGACAACCAGCCCTGTCCATCCTCAGCTGAATGCTCTAGCTCACTAGAGTACCTGAACTGAGACACACGGGAAGTTAAGCACCCAGAAGCAGGAAAATCAACACAGAAAAGTCTTATGTTTTAATATAACTTATGTTTTATCACAACTACGGAAAAGCCATAAATATCTACTAGAAGTGGGAAGGTAGAGCAAAAAGAAAAGGAATGAATATCCCCCCCCCTTTTTTTTGCAACCTTCTTTTGAGACAAAGTTTCAAACTTGCTATGCAGCTATGTAATTAAGGAGTAAGCAAGGACTGACTTTCTGCCCCTTTGCCTCCACCTCTGCAGTGCTGAGATGGCAGGCATGCACCCCCACACCCGGTTATGAAGTGCTGGCGACTGAGCCCAGGGCTTCGGGGTGCTAGGAAAGCGCTCTACCTCTCTCAGGCCTGTTCTGCATTCTTAAAGTAATCCCTTGCTAAGAGAAAAATCAAAGTCATCCATATTGGGATGAAGCATTGTTCTGAAAGACTTTAGGTCTAGAGTGATTTAATTCCATGACAATTCTTGACTTGAAGTGGTTTTTTTTTTCACTGTATAATTTATTTCATAAAGATGCATATTTTGTACATGATGGATTCTAGTTACAGTTTTATGAGCTGAAGAGTATTTTTAAAGATTGTCAATGTCCTAGGCTATACAAAAAGATATTCAAACAAAAATAGGCTTGGGAAGAGTAGCTATAGAAGACCAGAACACAGAGTCTGCTAAATTGAGGGCAGGGAGAGAGGGGAATGGAGGGACTGCATAGGAACAGGATCATTTACAGGATAATCACTAGCAGCCACCTGTGACAAAGGCCTCCAATCCAGCTGTGATCATCTCACATGACAATGGCATTGTGCTGTAGGCAGCTGGACTTTGACATTAAAATAAGACCCAGGTTCCAACAGAAGACGGCTCACAGACTTGTAGACAGGCTTACTAGAGGCAGTTAAATGGTAGCAGATATATTTAGCATTACATCTCACACAGGGGTTGTTTGCTAAAGACAGGCCAGGAAAGGAAGCTCTCATTAAGTCGAAATGCCCACTTCAGATCCCCTAAATTACCATGTGCATGTATTGTATCCTTTATAAGGTCAATTTTCTCCCAGTCTCAGTTCTGATCCTGTCACATTCCGGTTGACATGGAAGGCAGTAGTGGTGAACTGTGCTCTTGACAGGGCTGACTGGAGGCAGGCTGCCCGGGTTCAAGTCCTGTCTCTACTGCTGACTTATGGCTGGACAGCAAGTGCTCCGCCAGCACTCATGAACCCACCTTCAGGGCCCAGTATAGCACCATGAGCCCGCCAGTCTTCCTTGGGCTGGACTCCGTGAGGAGGGGGCGGAAAGGATTAAGAACCTCTTAGGCAGAGAAGGTTAAGAACAAGGTAGAGCATCTCCTCCATTCTTTACTTCCTGTGTGTGCTAACCTGGCTATCATTTATAAGAGTGTGGTCAGCCTGCATTGGGCTACATGAGCGGGGAAGCAGCACAGTGATGACCGTATTTCCACAGGATTATTTCCTTTATTGTCCACTTCCCACTTTCAGCATCTCTATCCAAAAGCTGCTGGGAGGTTAAAAGGGATCATAGTCAACAAAGCATTTAGCAGAGTGACTGCTCGGTTAGACCAGTTATGATCACCCAGATGCAGGGTGACCTCTACCAGACAGAGAATTCAAACCTGATTGTACTCTAAGGTTACTCAGGAAGCTAGATTGATATACACCTCTCATTCCAGTGTTCGGGAAGCTAAGACAGGAGGATTGAAAGTTTAAGGCCAACCTAGGCTACACGGTAAGATTCTGTCTCAAAAAATAGACACCATAACAAATAAACTGTACACAGAGGAAGCTTTTAGAAACAAAAATAAAATAAAGTAAAGCTCAGGATATCCTGAAAGTTTGGGTTTAACAGGTCTCGAGGGAAGCAAAGCTCTATAGACGATTTAACAATTTTTATTCTTATTGTTTGGTTTAGGGACAAGGTCCCACTATATAGTCCTAGGCTACTTGGAACTCACTCTGTAGACCAGGCTGGCCTCAAACCCACAGAGATCTGCCTGCCTCTGCCTCCTGAGTGCTGGAATTAAAGGCATTGCCCTACTCCTGACTTGCATTTGATGTTTTATTTTGGTTGTGAGCCGAGCCTCTAATGACTGAGCCATTTCTCTAGCCCTGGCTTGCAGAAGAGGCTTAAATGCAGCCAGGACAGAAAAACCACAGGATTAGAGCAGATGTTCCCAACTGGGGTAAAGTGCTTTACCGCCAGCTTTGAGACATTCATCTGTCCACAGACTTGCTGGAATACTAAAACTGGCATCTAGTGGGGAAAGGGCACCACGGCTGCCACCATCACAGTGCACAGCACAGCTCTTCACACAGCCTAAGTTCAAAAACCTGGACCACAAGTTGTTTCCCAGCTCCTGTCCTCCTATGCCTGAAGGACTCTGGTTCCTGCTTACTTTGCTGGCTCTTCCAGCTCCAGGGTACCCTAGAAAGACACGTTCCCTAAATTCTCAAATGCAAGTCTGGACTCAACGCAGTGGGCTGGCTCCAGGCCTGGGAAGGGTCTCCTACCTCACCACTTTCTTTACTGTTTTGTTAACACCCGAATTAAAACACTACACAAACTACAGCTGCTTAGCAACACGCCTCTCTCTTCTGGGGCTTCAGCCCTGATTGGTCCATTTCCAGTGTCCTCAGCACAGAACTCTCTGTGTTATGGTAGGGAGGTGTTGCCTGGATTTTATTACATCCTGTGGATTCGATTTCATTTTTGTCAATCTCCTGGGCATCTCCTGGAAAGATAATGGAAGCACAGAACACAAAAGCCAGCAGAAGCCAGAGCACTGTGTCTCCAGCTGCAAAGATGGCTGCTACATCTCGGTGTGTTTCTGTGAGCTTCGAGGGGACCTTGAGGCCCCTTCAGGAATCCCAGGCAATAAGAGACTAGGGGTCTACAAGATTCTCATGGAGAATCTCATGGATAGGAGGTCTTGTATGTTATTTTTTAGGTTCATTGTATATGTATGGGTGTTCTGGTGCATGGGAGCCTACTACCTGTAGAGGTCAGCACTAGATCCCCTGGGACCGGAGTTACAGATGTTTGTGCACTGCCATGTGGGTGCTTAGGATGAAACCTGGGTCCTCTGCAAGAACAGGTGCTCTTGTCCACTAAGCCGTCTCTCAGTACTCACCCCCATCTCACCAGATAGCTCTGGATGGCCTTGAATTCACTGTGTACATTAGGCTGGCTTCAAATTTCACGGAGACTGAGCTTGAGTTTGGGACCCAGGGGAGGAACTGCAGCTCTGCTGGTAAATAGCTGGTCATCCGGCATGCACAAGGGCCTTGAGCTCAAGCCTCACTAGCAGAGAGACAGACAGATACAGAGAAAGACACTGGAAAGGAAAATTATTTAGGCTAAGAACTTTTCTGTGTTATTTCTGAATTGTGTAGACAGAGCGAGCTGGAGACAAGAGCCCCAAGCGTAACTGACCTAGAGTCCTAGATGCAGTTCATGAGCCAACTCCCTTATACTAAAGAAAGCCATTGTGAGCATAACCTTGAGATTAGGATTGGGTGGGCAAGATGGCTCGGTGGCTAGAGCTGCATAAGCATGAGGACCAGAATCCACATAAATGCTGGAAGAGAGTGATGGCTGCCTGCACTTCCAGTCCTCAGAAGGCAAACACAGAGGATCCCAGAGCGAGCTGGCCACCCAGACCGACTACATCAGCAAGCTTCAATGAACAAGGTGAACGGTGATCAGAGAGGTCTTCAACAGGCGGCCTCAGCCTTCACATGTGGGCCCACACACATACAAACACTCATACACACACATGTGCAAGAGAAAAGCTATTAGAAGTCAACTATTCATACTTACTGGCACTTGAGCCATTCCTCCACGAATGGAATGGAGAAGAATTCTGTGAATGGCTCCCCTGCCCTCTTCGGATTCTGACTGGTCACACAGCCATGTTTTATTGACAAGAAAAAGGACAAGAATTAAGTCAGTTGTTGTTCTTCTATTGCAAACTAATACAATCAAATCCTCAGGGCCTTTGAATAGTAATGACAGGAATGACTTACTTGTACAGCCACTCAGTCAGGAAATCGCAGGCAATGAATTTGGTTCTCTTTCTCTAAAGGGAGAAGACAAAATTAAGTTATATTCTTACTTTACCCGCATGTCTGTGTAGCACAAAGAGAGCAGTTAATTGGTTAGATCCATTTTAATATGTATGGGTCCATTATGAGGTATACAAGTTTGTCAGCAAACAGTATGTAGACAGCATAAAGCAACCTGAGGGTATTTCTCTAGTCAACCTTGAATAAAGCATTTTCTGAGTAATAAAAAGCAGTTAGTGTACCTAGTGGGTGCTTATTACATGTATCTTTGTTCTATACCTCAGGAGGCTAACTTTGAAAAAAAGATAGATTTATTTGTTTTATATGTATAAGTATTTTGTTGTTGTTTTTCAAGACAGGGTTTCTCTGTGGCTTTGGAGCCTGCACTGGAACTAGCTCTTGTAGACCAGGCTGGTCTCGAACTCACAAAGATCCGCCTGCCTCTGCCTCCCGAGTGCTGGGATTAAAGGCGTGCGCCACCACCGCCCAGCCATGTATGAGTATTTTGATGCATGTACGTATTGCACCATGTTCCTGGTGCCATCGGAGGTCAGAAGATGTCAGATCCCTGGAACTGGGGTTATGGGAATGGCCATAAAACATGTTGGCACTGGTCACTGAACCTGGGTCTCTGCAAGAGCAACAAGTGCTCTTAACCTCTGAACCATCTTTCCAGCCCTGAAGAGGCTGATTTTATAGGAACTGGTGGGAAGGAGCTTCTTATCTAAACCACAGCTTGCTTTGCCATGTGTGGCATACAGAGAGGACAAGCAGGATATGTTTTGAGAGATGCAACCTTAATGATTTCTGTCACTGTGCAAACATCATAGACTAGGACAGTGCCAACAGCATTAGGTGGTGTGACCTCATCTTGTGTGGTTAGCTATTGGGCCATCGACTGAAACACTGGGCACATGGCATACTGCATTTGTTAGGTCCCTCAGTCTGCTCAAGCCCACAGTTGGACTTCAGATCTGGGTGCTCCTTTCAAAGATGGAGGAAAAAACATAAGCGTGAAAAGTTTAAGCACCAAAAGGTAGAAGCCGAGCACTTGGGGCCACAGCTCCTGCTAGCTGAACTCAGCACCCATACTGCACTCATCTCTTAGCAGAAATCTTACTTATAGCTCTCAATTAGGCCCCCAAACGATTTCCTGGGTTTCTGAGGAGAAAGGGACAGCTATGGGTCACTGTTCTGCCTTATGAGACAGAAACGGAAATAGCCAAGAGATGTTTATGAACACTCTCCTTTCCTGGTCTCTCCTGCCTGCTGTCCCTTCTACTTCTGGTCTGGAATACAGCTGTGGGCCTGGAAATGAACAGCCCCTTTATGTCCTGAGAACAAAACCCACACACTCAGCCTTGCGTGGTGACTCAGCCTTAGGAAGTGGGGCAGGAAGATGAGGGGCTGGACATCACCCTCAGCTATATAGCAAGTCTGAGGCCAGCTTGGGCCATAGGTAACCTTGCCTCGAACAAACAAACCAAACCAAACTCCACACACTACAGATGATGGAGCAGGAGTTAGGAGGAGCTGGGCCTTAAGCCACTTAAGCCAGCTTGGGCCTGCACTACCCCCTCCTGACATAGAAGGCAACATAAATGTCACTGGGTTTATTTCCACTCTTCTTATCATTACATGCAGCCAAATATAGGTCTACCTAGGAAGTCACAAGGGGAAACATTCTAGGCTATTGAGTCAAGCTGTGCTGAGAAGGGTACAGCACCAGTCATCCTGTGTCCTGATTCTCCCTTCTTATGGCTGAAACAGAATCATCAGCCCCTGTTGGAGAACTGTTAAGGGACCTGCGAAATAGAGGGTCCCTTTCTGGTTTGCTCTGCAGTACTTTCCTCTGACTTGAGATGCTCCATCCTCTAGACATGATGCTTAGGACTCAGGGAGCAGGACTAGTGAGATGCTTCAGTGGGCCGGGTGCTTGTAGCAAAGCTGAATGATCTGAGTTTGATACACGGAGCTCACATGGTGGAAGGAGAGCACTGGCTCCCACAGTCCACGTGTAGGATTCAGGAAGCCTCAGGAGCCCATGGGATCACAGGGTCCCTCCCCCATCAGACAAACAGTAATGAGTGCTGGGAAGGAGACTCCTGTCACAGAGGTGCCTGCAAGCAGTGCAGGAGGCTCCAGGGACGAGAAGTGTGAGCTGTGACCCCAGACACACTGGGCTTTTCAGCGATGTGGCCTTTGAGTCACCCACTGGCCTGTGAGCAGCCTCAGCAAACTCGCTGATTCACCAAGCTAGACCCAAGTGGAACGACTTATTTGGCTGGTCATTGGTACCTGATCTGGAGTAAATGGTCATTTGCTTACACTACTCCCAGGAAAGGAGATCCCCTTTGACAGAGACTAAGAACCAAGTCAGTCTAGAGGTGCTGGTGGCCCTGTTGGTAGCCCTCCCAAGAATGCAAAGTATTCTGGAAATTTTCTCTGTCCCTCTCCATCTATCCTACCCTCCCCTGCCCTGCCCTGTGATGCAGGGGACTAGCTCATGTCACCCAGCATCCCTTACCAACCACTGGGGCCAGCCAACAGGAGGGAAAGAGAGAAGGGATTGGACTGAACCTTCACCAAGATTCCTCTGCTCGTATCCTAACCCCAGTACCTCAGAATATGACCTTATTTGGAAATAGGACTGATGCAGATGGAAAGATGAAATCACTTAATCCGAAACTGCCCTATCCAGAGAAGACAACCAGGGATCCATTAGCAGGACACTGTCAGGTAGACTGCAGTGGCAAATGCTTGACTGCATTGTACGAGACCCTGGACCTGCCAAGTACAGGAGTCAGAGTGCCCTCTCTCTCTCTCTCTCTCTCTCTCTCTCTCTCTCTCTCTCTCTCTCTCTCTCTCTCTCTTTCTCTCTCTCTCTCCCCCCTCCCTTCTCCTTCTCCTCCCATTATTGGTGGTATGCCCAGAATGGAACTCTCAGAGCTCACAGTCTGACCCTGGGCACACTGAGATACACACCCTGTTGGAAGTGGTTTTTTTTGTTGTTTGTTTGTTTTGTCTCCAGGCCATCTGTGCTGGGTTGATTATTGTTTACAAAAGAGAAAGTTTCAACTGTTTTAACTACTCTTTTCCAGTTCTCCGATCCCATGCATCCTAGGCTAATGCAGAAAACCCTTTCCACACAGGAAAGGCTGAAGGCTGTCCTGCAGTTTCCTGGTGAACCCCACCTCAGCACCTCAGAAAGCAGCCTGCCACAGAGGATGCCACACATCTCCCTCCAGATCACAAGCTCTGGGGAGAAGAATCCACACCTCTCCTTCCATCCCTGGCTTCATCCACGACGGCGGAGTAGAAGAACGGAGAAATGGAGGAATAGGTCCAGGGTGTCATAGCAAGAAAGATTCATGTACAAGGACAAGGGCATTTCAAACGAAGGTTTATTAGTATAATTCTAGATACATTTCATTCATTTCTCACAGTTTCTCTCTCTCTTTTTGAAACAGAGTATCCCTTAGGCTGACCTCAAAGTAGCTGTGTAGCAGAGGTTAAATGACCTTGAATTTCCAGTGGCTGAATTTTCTCTGCCTCCCAAGTGCTGAGATTACAGGCATAAACTGCCATGCCTTGTCTGTGTGGTGCTGGGGACCAACCAGGGCCTCCGTTACTCTAACTAAGCACCCCACTGACAGTGCCACACTCCAGCTCACCACATATTTTCTTAGGAAAAATTCCATCTGATTTCTTTTTTCTTCTTCTCTTGGAAGCAGCAATTTGGCTTTATAATCCTACAGAGAGCTGACCGCACTGCTGTGAAACTGCTGGTCACTGAAGAGCAAAGTGCTGCTTAGGGTTTTAAAGGAAGCTTTACCGTGGCTGTTAGTGAAGAATGCGCACGGTGCCTGGATTGCTGGAGATTATGTGCTGTCTTTTACCTTGAAGCCAACAGCTTTAACAAAGACATTGAAACACTGCCAGCCAAGGGGACAGAATGAAAAGTGCTAAATCTTAGAGAGGGCTTGTTTGTTTGACACACAATATTTTTTTCTCATTTCTTTTTAGCTCTTTGGGAATTTAGTAAGCATATTTTGATTACAGTCACCCCCCTCCCCTCTGTCCATCCCTCCCAGATCCAGAACGCCCTCCTTCCCAACTTTACACCACCACCATCCCCAGTCCAAAGTGCTTTTTGGTTTTTTGCTTTTAAAGGCCGTGAAAGAAAGGGGAAGGTTCCCTTCAAAAGCTACCTTAAAAGAAGAAAACACTTGTTACAACAATGCGAATATGTAACCAAGCATGAATTGCAGTCTAAGGGCTTACACAATGGGGCAACTGTAAGATGCTAGTCTCAGCTTCCCACACACCAGGCTTGTCCACGAGCTGTAAAGATTCTAGGCAGAGGTGCGGCCTCGCTGGCCCTATTAAATGACCTTGACATAGCCGCATGAAGCTCGTGCACAGATTTATTCGCATTTGATGCAAAGAAATAAACTGTGAGAGATGATATTTTCCTTCGGTTCTGGGCAGGCGTGGACGTGCCCTGCATACCCAGACATGCGGAACAGTGGGGTATTGTTCAGCTGTTGTTTGGTTTAGAAATTATCTGCTGGGGAGCCGAAAGGGAGAAGGGAAGGCAACTGAAAAGCTGTGGTGTGTGAAGAGATAAGAGAGGAAGTAATAGAAAAGGGCAAGCTCAAGACTGAAGATGCTTGGGCTGCCAGGCTCATGGGACGTGGGCAGCCGAAGGAACCCTTGACCGCTAAAAGGCACAAGTGTGTGTATTCTATGAGCAGGGCAAATGGGCAACCACGAAGTTAAAACACATTATTTTTATTATGTGTTTGTTTTTGAGACTGCACAGTGAGCTATCTTTCTAGGACTCAAATCCGAACAAAACCCAACAAAATCTATAGCTGACAGTGGATGTGGTAGTGGATGCCAGAAACCAGAAGTTGAGAGGAGGAGGCAGGAGACCTCCCGTTCAATGTCACACTAGGCTACACATGGAGTTGGAGGCCAGCCTGGGACAGATACAGGAGACCCTGTCTCAAAACAATGTACAGCTGAAAAGAAATGTGAAGTTGAAAGGGAGAAGGACAAGAGACATGGGACAAGGCATATGTTATCACAAATCTGTAATTTACTTTGAGATTGGTCCAAAGCAGCAGACCTGACAGACAGAGGTGAGAACTGACAGGTTGGTGGGGAGATACACTGTGAAACAAATAAAACAAAACATAGTTGTAACAGTTACGTGTCGGGTATGTAGATTTGAAAAAAAAAATTGGTCATAAAAAGAAGAGAATATTGTTTTTAAAAAACAAACAAACAAAAACACTCTGGGCAGTGCTGGTGGCACACACCTTTAATCGCAGTACTCGGGAGGGTGAGGCAGGCAGATCTCTGTGAGTTTGAGGCCAGCCTGGTCTACAGAGCAAGTTCTAGGACAGACTCCAAAGCTACACAGAGAAACACTGTCTCAAAATACCAAAAGACAAAAAAATAAATAAATAAACAAAAACCAAACTATTGTCTCTCAAAGAGTGAAAAGGCACACATTAACTCATATGAGATCAATCCATCGAGTAGCCCGTACCAACGTTAATGCTGAGCATACGCACGGGTGAGAGACTAAATTGCTGAAGGCTGGGAAGAGAAATGACTAACATTTAAAAACAATGAAATCTGGATTAAATGGGCATATATAATTCTACCCCCACAGCTGGCTTTGGTGGTGCACAGCTGTAATTCCAGCACTCAGGAGGCTATGGCATGGGGACTGCCTGTTTGAGGTTAGCCTGGGCTTTATAGTACTGTCCTGTCTTTTAAAAAAAAATGTTCACCAACATAAAAATGAATAAAGAAAATATGATGCAGATAAACAATGTGGAATTGTGTTCTGCTGTAGGGAAGAATGAATTATGTCATTTGCAGAAAAATGATTACAATGGGAGATAATCATATTAAGTAAGTTTAGCCAACCTTTAAGACAAATGACACATTTTCTTATCTGTGGTTCCTAGGTTTTATATAGATACTTGATAAATGTACAGATGGCATGAAAGTAGAAAAGAAATAGCATCAGGGAACAATGGACAACTGGGAGGGAGGAGTATGCATGGGGAGGGTAGCAGGGATATGGGGATGTGTCCAAGAAAGACAAACAGCTCTTACTTCCCTTCATATGTGGAATTCAGGTTAAACACACATGCATGACTTTAAAGCAGAAGTAAGACTTTCTGAGAAGAGGAAGGGGACCAGCAGGAAACTGGGGAGGTGAGAGGAGACAAGGGAGGTGCAATATAGTCTAAGTATTATACGAGCATGCCATAATGAAATGTCATTTTATCAATGAATAAACACCGATAAAAAGAACATTTTTCTCTACAGACATCATTGAGGCTCACCAGTCAAGCTGTGCTAGAAGATCTCCCCATGGGTTTCTCACATCTTAAGAAAACATTATTTTCTATTTAAGTCATTTTGAATGTGGTTTTCTGTCACTTTCTGGAAAATCCCCCAAAGCCAGTAACTCCAGGAAATACAGAATCTCAGTTTTGCATAAATAGCACCCAGTTATTATGAATAACATCCAGTTAAAACAAAGTCATGTGAGTCAGCATTGGTCCTTATCGCTAGGATATAAACAGGCGACTTTTATTAGCCATCCATTACAGTGAAGCGCCGACCTAATGGCGAGTGCCCAAAATATTTTCAGGGATGTGCTGATGGGAAGAATTCCCAGGTGAATTTTACAAAGCAGCCATTAAGCCATTTCTGTTTAATGTAGCTGCTCAATTATGTTCTAATTAAGTTCTGATCTCTCCTGCTCCAATTAAGATAATCCAAAGGCACAGCTAGATGTCAAGGGACTGCTTCAGAACACTGGGCCAATTGTCATGTCTCGTATTTTCAGGTTTTTACATGGCCCCCGCTTGAGCTCTTCCCAAGGAATACAAGCCAGTCCACATCCTACAGCCAGTAGGATGAATGTGAGATGGCAGCCTTTCAGCCCCTCTTTGGAACACTGGTGGGCCCTAGTAACCGTCACCTACCAGTTGATCTCCTGCCTTCAAACCATTTCCTTTTCCAACTCATCCAGACGCTGACCAGGGAAGGCAACACTAAAACAACATGAGATCAGGAGGGCCAAGGTGAACACAGATTGTGTAAGGGGGAGGCAAGACTTTTATTTCCATAGAAAGTCCTTCATCAGGACCAAAACTCTGCAAACCTGGCTGTACAGTCTCATCTCCAGTGCATTCCAGAGTCTGGAGCATGCCCTTCAAGGTCTGCAGACAAGAAGACATGGGTAAAAAGCAGCTTTGGCAGAAGCTCCCATGATACACTTGTGTAGATCCATTTCCATGTGTCTGCCCCAAACGGAGTTCACTCTTTTTTCAACCTGGACCCAGCTCCCCACAATGCTTTGGTTTCTTGGGTGCTAGCATTTGCCTCCTTTCCAGTAAGGCCCTAATGACAAGAGCAACAGTTCTTACTGCTTGTCACACACCCTTCTTTAATCCCCAGTGGCCCTGGGGAGACAGGTACTACTAAAGTATCACCCTCCCCATCAACCAGACTGGAAAACCAAGGCTCCTGGCATTGATGGAATCTTCCCAGGGCCCCAGGGCTTGCAAGAATAGGAGAGGAACCTTTTCATCCACCCAGGCACCAGCACAGCCTCAAATGGCATCTTCTTCAGACATTGGACTCATTTCTAGCCCTCCACTCAAGGACTATGCTGCATAGTTTCATAAGGACTCGACACAAGCTAGAGTTATCTGATAATGGGGGGGGGAGTGCCTTCATAAGATTGGCCTGTAGGTAATTATGTGGGGTATGGTCTCAATCAATGACAGCTATGGAAGGGCCCAGGCTATTATGGGCAGTGCCATCCCTGGGCCGAGGTTTCTGGGCTCTATAAGAAAGCAGGCTGAGCAAGCCATGAGGAACAAGCCAGTAAACAGCTCCCCTCTATGGCCTTTGCTTCAGTTCCTGCCTCCCAGTTCCTGTCCTGATTTCCCTGGATGATGGACAAAGCTGCGAGTTTGTCCTTCCTCTCCAAGCTGCTTTTGGCCATGGTGCTTTAACACAAAATAGAAACCCTAAGACTAGGACCAAGTAACTTTTTTTTTCAAGTTAGCTTTGTTATTTTATCATTACATTTCCCAGTAAATGCCAAATACTGAGCTGACACTAAACTTAAAACACATTTTCTTACTGAATTCTCACACATATATTCTTGTATATATGTGTGATTTGTCATTTGTACTTAAAAGAGGAAGAAACTAAGGCTTAGGAAGATTCAGGTCACAACGCTTACAGGTCAGCCTCTCACACAGCAGCTGTGGCTGTAGCAACTTGAAAGATCCTAGCTAGGCTGTGAGCACATTAGTAACCCCAGGACTCTGGAGCACAGAGGCAGGAGGAGTAAGTCTAAGGCAGCCTGGGCTGCAAACTCCCTAAATAAAATTCAGTGGAGCTCATTGTCATTCTCTTTTTTCCAATGGCTTCCACTGTACAGACAAGTTTTCAAGGGCAGACTGAGTCGGAGGAGAGCAGAGGTCCCAAGGGTGAATCTGTTGTTTTGATAAATGGTCCTGCTGACTACCTTTGAAATAACTATGTTTGCATCATAGATTGGTGCTGCTCTCAGCTCTAGCCAGAGAAACTTCCTTCTGCAGTGGGCAACACTTGAGAGTGTGCTGACCTCTAAGTCACTGAGTTCTCAGCTGTGGCTGAGGCAGCTACATAAACCTCCTGCACCCAAGGCTCAGGGAACACTGAAGAAAAGGGGGCAGAAAGAATGCAAGAGCCACGGATGGGGAGTAAAGGTGCGAAATGCTGATTTCTGGACATGACGTGGATATTGTCCTAACAGCAGCAGTGATCTGCACAAGATGAAGCCAGTGAAAATCCCAGGACAGATGGAAAAGGGCCCCAAGGCCCCACTCCTAGAAGAGCGACCAGCAGTCAAGAGCTGCTGAGAGAGGGAGGGTCTCTCCTTTGGGAATATGGCCACTGGTAGCTCATGCCCCAGTCAATGGCCACATGTGCATGCATTAAGTATACTCTGGAGGTTATTAATAACACCAACACATAAAAGGAGTGGGCCTGGAGATACCGTGAGGTGGAGTAAATCCCTGGGGGGCATTGAAAAGAGATAGTGTTAGGTGCTATGATCAAAATATATTGTAAAAATATATGAAACATTCAAGGAACAAATAAAAAATATTTTTAAGGAAGGCTGGGGTACATTCAGCTATTTGTTTTGTTTGTTCTGTTTGACCACACGCTGCGATTCTAGCAGCCCCTCATCCCTGAAAGGTGTCTTCACAGGGCATTTCCAGCCACCGAGCTCACTGTTATACCCAACAGTTATACCTTAAGTCAGTGGTTCTCAACCTGCCTAATGCTGTGACCCTCTAATATATTCTTCATGTTGTGGGGACCCCAGCCATAAAATTATTTCATTGCTACTTCATAACTGTAATTTTTCTACTCTTACTAATTGTAATAAAAATATCTGATATGTGGCCCCTGTGAAAGGGTCGTGACCCACAGGTTGAGAACCACTACCTGAAGTTTCATTTACGTGTATCATTTTTTGAAAGGGGGCTATTGATTGAGAATCCCTTTATCCAAAATGCTTGGGACCAGAACTGCTCTGAGTTTCAGAATTTGGGGTTCTGTGACTATCTTGGAATCGAGCCAAGCCTAAATATGAAAAAATTAATTTATGTTCCCTACACACCTTGTGCATCAAACCTGAAAGTAATTATCCTTGATATTTTAAAATACTTTTACCTGTCAGTATGAGACATGGTATATGTCTCAGTCAGGGTTTCTACTGCTGTGATGAACACCATGATAGCTTGGGGAGGAAAGGGTTGATTTGGCTCACACTTTCATAACACAGTTCATCACTGAAGGAAGTCAGGATAGGAACTTGAACATGAACCTGGAAGCAGGAGCTGAAGCAAAGGCCATAGAGAAGTACTGCTTACTGGCTTGCTTCTCATAGCTTGCTCAGTCTGTTTTCTTATGGAGCCCAGTATTATCCACCCAGGGATGACACCGCCCACAACAGACTGGGCCCTCCTTCATCAACTACTAATTAAGAAAATTTCCCGGCTAAGATTCTAAGCAATAATGGAGAGGGTACCTTACCTGTCTTTCTCCTGCAATCAGATTTATGACTACTTTAATTGTCATCATAGAACCTTCATCCAGTAACTGGTGGAAGCAGATGCAGAGATCCACAGTTAAGCACTGGGCTGAACTCCTGGAGTCCAGTCACAGAGAGAGAAGAGCGATATTATGAGCAAAGGGGCCAAGACCATGATGGGGAAACCCACAGAAACAGCTCATCTGAGTAAGTGGGAACCTGTGTAAGACTGAACTGGCCATCTGAGTATGAGTGACAGTTGTGTGGCATGGGCAGTTTGTGGGGCCACTAGCAGTGGAACCAGTATTTATCCCTAGTGTATATGATCTGGCTCTTTGGAGTCTATTTTCTATGGAGGGATTCCTTGCTCAGCCTAGATACAAGAGGGAGGGCCTTTGTCCTGACTCAAGTGATGTGACAGACTTTGTTGACTCCTCATGGGAGGCCTCACCCTCTCTGAGGAGTGGATGGAGGTGTGGTAGGAAGAAGGTGGGGGAGTGGGAGAACAGGAGGGAGAGGGAACTGGAATTGGTATGTAAAATAAGATTGTTTTAAAAAAATTAAAAAGAAAAAGAAAGAAAGAAATTCCCTATATGCTTATCTGCAGCCTGATCTTATGGAGGCATTTTCTCAGTTGAGATTCCCTCCTCCCAGATGTCTTTAGCTTGTGTCAAGTTGACATAAAACCATCCTGCATAGTACACAACTTTCCCCTGTGGCATTGTGTTGTTGTTCAAAGTTTCAGATATTGAGGGATGGGGATAAAGCTTGGCTGATACAGTGCTTGCTTGGCATGCAGGAGGCCTTGGGGTCAATGCCCAGTGTTGTACAAGCTAGGAGTGGTGGCTCATGCCCATAATCTCAGCACCTGGAAAGTGGAGGCAGGAGCAGAAGTCTAAGGCCAACCTGTGCTAGAGACTGAGGAGAAAGGAGTTACGCACTCTGGAGGTTCACATTTGAGACACTCTGCCTGGGGACTAGAGCGGCAAGAGTCCTTCCTTGTCGATCTGTGCTATCTAGAAAGCAGGGTGGAGTGGCACGTGCCTGCTTCAAGGAATCTTTTTCTTAATTATATCTTAAGCAGGATGCCATCCACCATTTATTCAGGCAAGCCTACAGACAACAGGAAGAGCCATGAGGGGGATAAAGCTCCTCTTAGAGATTTTCTGTTTTCCAAACAGTTAATGTATGCTAGCTATTTTTGTTTTATAAATTACTTTTTATTGTGTTATGTGGATGGATGACTTTCTGTACATATGTCTGTGCACCACATGTATACCTGGGACCTATGAAGCATGTTGCATCCCCTGGATCTAGAGTTGCAGATGGTCACTGAATAAAAGGAGGACATGACTGCTCCAACGTATGGTTGAGGAGAGGATTTTACTGTAGATATGAGGGAGAGAACAGCTGTCTTCAGATGTCCCTACATCTGAAGAGTCCAGACTCAACCAGGCCATGAGAGGAGAGGGGGAGACAGGGAGAGAGAGAGGAGAAGAGAAAAGAAAGAGCAAGTGGACTGAAAGAAGGAGCCATGAAAGAGCATGGCTGAAATGTCAGGGTTATATAGGAATGAGCAGCTGGAGGAAGGAAAGCAAAGCCCCTGGGCTGGAGAGGTTTATCGTAGGAAGTATGGTGAGAAGAGGTGCCAGAGGTACTGAGTGGGCCTGGAGATCTGAATGCATTTTGGCATGCCAATAGGCACCACAGTTGGCCATCTGTCCCAGGTTTCTGGCAAATAGGATTTGATAGTTGCAAACCATCATGTGGGTGCTGGGAACAGAACCTACGCCCTCTGGAAGAGCAGCCAAAGCTCTTAATCCCTGAGCCATGTCTCCAGCTCCTGAGTAGTTTCTTTTCAAATGTTTTATTTGTGTGTGTGTGTGTGTGTGTGTGTGTGTGTGTGTATGCACGCACGTGCACATGTGCGTATATGAAATGAACAAATCAACACAGCCAAGACTGGAAGTGCCTCCCAGTCAAGTCTGGTCCTGATTGCTGCTGATTCATAGAAAAAATGATGAGCTAAGTAAACAGCCATAATTTTAAGTCACTAATGGAAGCTATTTTTGTGGTCAAAAGTTAAGTGATGCTGTTTGTGTTTAACAACTGAAACACAACTTGTGGTACAGTGATGATATTCCCCATCTGGCAGTCGGTCAAGACTGCTACCTCAGCCAGCTGGCAGAAAGCCATGCCCCTGCAGACAAGCCAGAGGAGGAGAGTCATACCACGAAGCCACTGCCCTTCATTTGTAAAAGAACCCTGGGGTCACCCTTGGGACAGGGCCGTTGGATTTTGTCTTTAAAGCCTTGTTCTCAAAGTTGGACTTTGATTTTAGAAACAAAAGCAACTTCCAGCCAAGTCTGGGGAACGAAGTGGTCAATGCTCCTTTGTTAAGATGGGAACAAGAAAAGGAACATGACTATAAAGTTATAATAAGGTTTTTCTTGCATGGTTCACAAGCTGGGTCTGACAGCAGTTCGAAGAGTCATCATGGGAACTGTTTTTTCTTTGAAAAATTAAAACCATTAAAAAAATTTTTAATTTGGTATATAGAAAGTATACATATTTATAGGTTATCTCGTAGTGCTTTTGATATCTTTCTGTTCATAAGCAGTGCACAATGTTCAAATTAAGTTAAACATATCTCTCTGTTCACATGGCTCACTTCTTTGCATTGCATATTGGGATGTATTTCTTGCACCAATGACCTTGTTACCTTGATGAATGTTGGCTTTGGAGCCATAATCCCAGGTTTAGATCCTGGCTCTTCGTCTTAGAAGTCTCGTGCATCTCTCTGGACCTCAGTTTCTTCAGTCACAAAGTAGGGAAGACAAAGCCATCCAGTCTTGGAGCTACACTGAAGATGGTGCAAGGCTGGGCTGGGGCTCACTGGTGGAGTGTTTGCCTCTTGTGCAGGAGGCCCTGATCTTAATCCCCAGCGCCACATAAAACTGAGCACTGTGGTACATAGTGGTAATCCCAGAACTAAGGAGGTGGAGAGAGGCGAGGTCATCCTTGGCTACGTACCTAGTTCTAGGCTAGGATCATGAGATCCAGTCTCAAAACACCACTATCACCAAAACAAGATGGCAATATAAAGCAGTGTCATGGTTAGAATGATATGGTCCCCAGATCTCCAGCGTTTGAATGCTTGATTCCCCCATTTGAGGAGGCTTAGAGGGTGTGGCCTTACTTGAGGGTGTGGCACTGAGGGCCTGAGTTGGATCTTTCTGTTTCCTGTTTGTGGTTTGAGAAGTGAGCTCTCGGATCCAGCTCCAGTCGCCATGTCTTCTACTCTCTGTCCCCACCGTTATGGACTCTAAATCCTCTAAACTAGAGGCTCAAAATGAATACTTTCTTCTATAAGCCGCCTTGGCCATGGTGTTTTATCAAAGCAGCAGAAGAGAAACTAACATAATCAGACCCTAGCATACACAGTGACTTTAATATCAAAAACAACCACCTGTGGGTAAGCCGGCCTCCTGACACTGATTCAGATGGCAGCCGACAGGTCATTACAAAACAGTCCCTCTTTGTGTTATTATTAATTGAGGTGCTAAGTTCCCAAATAAGAATTTGGGGTTGGCTGTTGGGACCCATTTGATCGTCAGGACTGGTTTTGGCTTGTAGGGAGTTCCTCATCTCTGTGGATGAGGAAGGACCATTTCCAGGATCCTTCTACCATCATCTGCTTAGGAAGTCACCGGAGTGAGCTGCTGAGGTTCAGCAGCAGCAGCAGAACTGACTGGCATCTTGGCTCAGCCGAGGACTGGCTCTGACCTTGTAAATGCAAATGCGATATTCCCTTTTTCCCAGACTGCAGTTTCCACACTTTCAACTGCTAAGAACACCAGCTACACCACCAGGCTATTCTCCAGAACCAATGGAATCTCGCACACAAACACATGCTTGAGATTTGCTGAGAGAGAGCTTGAGTGTTCTTGCGCAAAAGGTAATTACATGCTGCACTCTGAGCGTCCCTGTTCCCACCAAATTCATCTGCTAAAGGCAAAGGCATCAAGAGGTGAGGACAGGGAAAGTGATTAGGTCATATGAGTACAGCCTGTGAGGGGAACTGAAACAGGCGTCTAGAAGCTGCTTTTCCTAAAAGGCATGGTCTCCTCATTTGGCCCACAAGATAACGGAAGACCGGATGTAAGCCTCACATCTCTGCCTTCATTCTGTCTGCCTCCTTTACTTTGGCTGAAGACACAGAGACAAATCGCTGTCCCTAATCTTTCCTCCTCCGATCACTGAGGATTTCTTTCCTCATGTAGCAATTACCCACGATGGTGAGGCCACACTGAGGAGCAGAAGCGATGGAGGCCTGAGGATAAGATGAATCCTTACAAAGAATTGAAATGGGGCTAAGATCAACCGGAGCCCACCTTAACCAGGCCTACTTAATTGCACACGCCCCTTGTCCTCTGCCCTAGTTCTTTCTCTACTTAAGCTTAAAAGCTCATGTCAGTATCCCAAAGACCGACTTGGATCCCTGCGCCTCTTTTAGCTGCTTCTCTTCCCAATGTGGCCATACTAAATAAATCTTCTGTCTCTGCTCTTTACAATCACTGTCTCTTTAGCTGGCACAGGCTGCTGAGCCTAGCTTTGTGGGAAGCGGGCTATGAGAGCCCTGACTCTTGGCACTAGAGACTCTAGGTATGGGATTAAAAGTCTCATAAAAAGAAGCCCCATGTTAGGATGGTGTATGAGACAGAATGGAGGTAAGAATATAGGAGTTCAAGGCCGTCCTCAGCAACATATTGATTAGAGGCCAACCTGAGCAGCAAGGGATCATGTCTTGAAAAAAATAAAAGGTGTGCATCAGGGGAGAAGGGGTGTATTATCAGTGAACCAGGAAGTAGGCCCTCCTTGAAGTAGGATTGAGAAAGAGAGGAAAGGTTGGCTATAATGGCACATCCCTTTAATCCTAGCACTTGGGAGGCAGAGGCAGGCAGATCTCTGAGCTCAGAGCTTTCTCGGTCTACATCATGAGTTCCAGAACTTCCAGGGCTACATAGTAACACTGTCTCACAAAGAAAGAGGAGGAGGAGGGGACTAGGAGGAGGAGGAAGAAAAAGGCAGTGGCAGTGATGACATGGGAAGGAAAAGAACTCCTGAGGGCCCTGCTGGTTGAGAACAAGATACTTTTGCAAATAATGTTACAAAGCTGTGGCTGCACAGAAATAATAACTGATAATCAACTTGAAGAAGGAAAGATTTATTGTCTCATGCTCTTAAGGATTTCAGTCCATGCACTGTGGCAAAGTACAGCAAACACTGCCACAAAAGGGCTGTTTGTCTCATGGCAGCTGGGAGCGAAGAAAAGAGAGCGAGGAAGGTCACACCCAATGACCTAACTTCCTTTCACCCTCCCCTCTCCTGCCACTAAAGGTTCCACCACTTCTCAGTAGTGCCACGGGGTGGGACTTAAATGCCAAACCTTGACAAGCTCCATCATAAAAAACAGTAGATCCAAGCACTTGCAGGTCCCTTCCAGGGCCCGGGAGAAGTGTCAGTCAGTTCCTAAACCACTTGGTACACAAGCATGAAGACTGAAGTTGGGATCCCTAAAACCCCTGCAAGGCTGGGCGCAGAAGGAACTGTGTCTGCAGAGTTCTAGTGCTCCCACCCCACTGTGAGATGAGAGATAGTAGTAACAGGAGAATCCCCAGAAGCTGCCAGCCAAATATCTGGGCCTTATCTCAAAATGGTAGAAAGTGAAGACTGAGACCTAAGGTTGTCTGCTGACCTCTACACATGTGCTAATGGCACACATGTGCCAGCACTCACAAACACACAGGTTCATCATACACATAAACACATGCAAAGGTTTT
>JAQHUG010000240.1:811382-824201 GCA_028555095.1 Dicrostonyx torquatus
CTTATGTGTAATAGTTACAGGAGATTAACAGAAGACTAGCAACCTCCATGTGGCTGCACTCACAAACACACAGGTTCATCATACACATAAACACAAGCAAAGGTTTTAAAAAAGAAGAACTTATTTCTTATGTGTAATAGCTACAGGAAATTAACAGAAGACTAGCAACCTCCATAACATGCTTCTGTCACTTAACTACAATCTTCAGAACAGGCCCTGACTTTGAAAGAACAATATTCACCCACTTATCCGTTCATCCATCCACCCAGCCACCCAACCACCATAAACATTTTGCTGCTTTGGAGCCACACTATGAAGCAAAACAGAAAATAAGTAAACTAAGCATAAATAACCATAAGCCAGCATTTTAAGAGCAAACTAGAAGTCAGCAATTATTCTTTAGCCATATCAAGATGAAATGTCAAGGGTTCCACTAAGCCATGAATGACTCCACTGTTTAAGAGCCATTTGGATGCGAGTTTGGTGGCTGGTGACAGATAGAAAAGCCCCAGTTGTGTGAGCTTTGTTTGGTGGCTGCTCATTGCTCAGCTGAAGCGTCTATGCCCGGTGACAGCACGAGAGGAACAGCTGAGTGGGAAAAGGGCAAACCAGAATAGCAGACGTTCCACTTGGAGGTGACAAATGTGGAGGCAGAAATAAGTGCATTTTTAAACCTTCAAGAATAATCCAACCAAAGGTCATGCAACCGGGGCATGGAGAAATGGAGAGAATCATATTTAATTAAGAAATCCTAAGTCAGGAAAGTAAAAAATTGAATATCTAACCTGCCTTGGATATGTGTAGCATTCAAAGACCTGAGCATCCTGGGAGAAGGGAAAGGAGCTAACATTCCTTGGTACCCATGAGAATTACTAAATAAATATTATTAAATATTTGCATACTTCCTCCCAGTAACAGGAGATGTTCTGTTATCTCTTTAGTAGTTGAGGAAATTAAAGCTTAGTCTTAAAGACTTATTTTTATTTGTGTGTGTGTGTATGTGTGTGTGTGTATGTGTATGTGCATGTGTGTATGAATATGGCACATGTGTGCAGATGCTCAAAAAGGCTAGAAGAGGGCATCAGATCCCCCAGAGCTGGAGTTACAGGCAGTTGTGAGCTACATGACATGGGTGCTGGGAACTGAACTCAGGTCTTCTGCAAGAACAGCAAGCGCTCTTAACTGCTGTACCGCCTCTCCATCCCCCAAACTCGATTATTAAAGGCCATACTGCAAATACATGGTCCAATGGGATTCTGGGCTTGCTGATCAGTTCTTGCAGATGAGAACTCCTGAGAACCCACATTCTTCCTGATCTGTCACTATGACATGTACACATTGCTGCTGTATCCAAGTCCTAGGCAACATCCAATGGCTGACTGCTTGTTTTTGTTTCTATCTTGAGATAGTTACATATCCCAGGCTAACTTAGAACTCTGAGCAGCAGCATCTCCTTCCCCCTTCCATCCCCCCATCCCTCCCCCTCAGCCTCCTAATGTGGGATGCTGGTACTGACATCTGATGTTTAGACTGTTTTCATTTACTCAGCCGCAGCTCATCTGCTAGATGTCAAAGATGACATACAAGTTGGCACAAGTCTGACTCATTAATCTCTAATACACTCAGAAATACCTCGGATTCTTTGAAAGCAGTTCATCATTGCCTGGGGCTGGAAACTGGTTTTTGTCCCTTTGTTTCAAGATTATTTATGAAACATTAGATATGCAATCTTCAATGTGAAATCTTAATTACGGCCCTTTTAGATGGTTTCATACCCTCTGAAGGGTATAAATTAGAAAAATAACAGCAGAGTGAACGACAGGACACACTGTGAACACAGCTGCCCTAGGTCCCAAAAGGAATCCAGCTTTGGTTCAAGGCTCGCTGTCCCTCCAGTCAGTCTTACGGGAAATCTCAGACGCATGGAGGTACAAAGAACCTCTCCATCACCCTTCACCTAACACAGGGTTTACTACGTCTGCGGCTTTCAGGACAGGGCCAGGTCCTAAGAGGACAGATACTCTGTGTCCACAGTCCCTGGGCCCCATGGTCACATGCAGACAACTTTGTGCATGTGCATCTGTCTGTACATTTGTGTGAGGTATATGCTAGGCTTCCACGCTCATTCACTGAGCCCTGACACCAGCTCCACCTGCAGACATTCTGAATGAGTTTGCAAAGACCCACTGTGAACATCGCATTGTCTCATCGTGCCCTATCCTGTGCCCTATCAACTTACTAAAAGGTCGCAGCACACTGAATCTACCCTGTCCAGCAGCAGAAGGAAACAGGCAGACTGGAGAGGTGGTTCAGTGGTAAAATGCTTGCTCTGCAAGCACAAGGACCCGAGTTCAGATCCCCATGAAAGCTGGACATGGTGGTCCATGCGTGTAACCCCCTCCTCACTGGAAGCTCAGCTGCCAGTCAGTCTAGCTCAGAAAGTCACTTCAAAGTTCACCGAGACAAGCTGTCTCAAAAAATAAGGTGGAGGGCAATAAAAGAGGATACTTGAAGTAGATCTCTGGCCTCCACACAAGGACACACAGATGAGCGTGCCCCCCACGTGTGCAAACATACACCATATGCACATGCAAGCACACACGCGTGCACACACACACACACACACACACACACACACACAGGAAGGCAGAGTTGCTGGAGGGTAACAGAGAGGTCCTCTGGTTTTTTCATTCAGCAACAAGAACCCAAATGTCAGGGCAAGTCCCAGGAACAATGCTGCGCCCAGAGACGCTCTCCTCCCCAACCCCTCCAGCCGCATTCCCTCTCCACCCAGCTGCACCTGGCAGCTTTTAACACCACAGAGAGAGGGCAGGTAGAGCCTAAGTGAGAATACAAATAGTGAATGGAAGCCATGGGGCCTGTGAGCAGGGAGTGAGAATTTGGAGCAGCTTAGCCCTCATAACCTGAGGCCAGCATCCATCTGTTTCCCAGCAATCAGCATTTCCAGCATCTGTGCCAAGCGCAGCCTTCAGTTCTGTCTACCAGGAGGGACAAGGTCCCAGACAGGATCACCTAAGATGTCCTCTGTCACTTGCTAGCTGGGGGATTCCAGTTAAAAATAAATTTCCCTGAGTTTTCAGACCTTCCTCCAAGAAGGGTAGGAGTGGACAAAAGAGGGCCTAGTTTAGGAAGTTCTCAGGGTGGAACAGGCTGATGAATGGTGAGCGTTTGGTCCGGGCTGATGGGCTGCAAACCATCGAGGTGATGACAGCTCCTCTCACTTTCCTGGATATTCCTCCCCCACCCCTTTTAATTTCATCTGTGTCTGAGGTACGTGTGTGCATGTCTGCATTGTATGGAGGTTGGAGGACAGCTTCAGATGTCACTCCTCCTTAGATGCTTTCCACTTTGTCTTTTTGGGATAGGGTCTCCCTCTGGGACCTGGGGCTTACTATGTGGCTAGGCTGGCTGGCTAGACCATTCCAGGGATCACCTTGTCTCTGCCTCCCCAGCACTGGGATTACAAGCAAATGCTACCATCCCTGGATTGTATATGGGTGCTGGGGATAGAAGTCAGGTATTCATGCTTACACAGCAAGCAAGCATTTTATTGGCTGAGCTACTTCCCTAGCCCCTCTGTTTCCAATGGCTTCTCCAATGGCAGGCAAAACAGAGAGGAGAGTCTCCCCTACTGTGATACTGGACTTGCTGCTGATCATCTCTTTGGCCTTTTTGATTTACAGTCTGTATGGGATTCCCCTCTGTCTGCTATGAATATGTTTTATTACCATTGGTTAATAAAGAAACAGCTTCAGCCTATAGCAGGGCAGAATATAGCCAAGCTGGAAGAGATAGAGAGACTAGATGGAATTGAGGAGATGCCATGTAGCTGCCAAAGGAGATGGTCACCAGAACCTTACCAGGTAAGCCACAGCCTGGTGGAGATATACAGAATAATAGAAATGGGTTACTTTAAGATATAAGAGCTAGCCAATAAGAAGCCTGAGCTAATAGGCCAAACAGTGATGTAATTAATATAGTTTCTATGTGATTATTCGAGACTGGGTGGCCGAGAAACAAAAGAGCAGTCTCCAGTTACAACAGTCTACCCCAGCAAAGCCACGTGTTAATGAAAACACTGTGTTCACTGTGGCCTGGCTGGGAGTGGAGGGGCAAGATGGGGAAAGCATTGAAGTGCCTCAGTTTGAATGCACCAGGCCCATGTGGCAAAACTAACCACTTCCCACAGAGCACTGTGAAGATAGTCTTATGTGGGTGGAAGGGATGAAGCTCCTGTCCTCCTCTATGTCCAGGACCACAGACGACAACTGACCCACACTGTCGGGAAAGAGGAGGCCCAGCCCTGGGCCTCGCTGAGCCGTCATGCAAGCTGCAGGGCAGAGTAGAACTACTCAGGATATAGCAGGTGCTTGATGGAGATGGAGAACCTTCTAGAGACCAAAGATGTATTGCTTGACAGGTTTGAATAAGGCCCTCTTTCCCTTTTCCCATGAGGCTATCAATAAAATAAGCCTGCTCATGAAATCATCGCAGCTTTCATTCTCCCGCCTCCACCCCTCCTTGGGCTGGGGCCAAGTGCTGAGATACACCAGGGACCAGAAACAAGAGGGAGGTTACATGGGAGAAGCACTTGTTGTACAGGGACACTAAATTGCTACAGAGTTAACATTTACTGAGATCCCTATAGGTTATGGTCTGCCCCGAACACTGTACCAGCAGCCTTGTCTTTTCGCGGGAAAAATCCCTTAGGCAGCACTTGACTGTCCTCCTTTTATCTACATGGAAACTGTGGCGTCGGAAGACGAGAGCCACCGGCTTTATGGAGGTTACCTGGGATCTAGGAGATGATCAGTTGAAGTCAGGTCTTGAACATGCTGGAGAAGAGCTGCACTGCTGGTCTATGCCCTCAGCCCCTTTCTAAATTTCATTCTTGAGGTGCCAGCATGCCAAGATGCCAAGGCCAGTCTTCAACTTGTCCTAGGAAGCTGAGACAGCAAGTGTGTGGCACGACACCTTCCAGAAACAGACTTCAAAATTATATAATATTGGGTCCAGAGTCTTGCTCCTCACCAAGGCCTGATTTACTGACTGCTAATTACTGGTAGGGAATCAGGCTGTGCCATTTCCTGGCCTCTCTGCTTTCTCCTGCTACTGACTAAAACTCAAGAACAGATGTCTTGCTCCCCCCACCCGCCCCGTCCAGAACTTCTCTCTAGGGAATAAGTCCAACAGAATGGCCTTCCAAAAAGAAGATGGGTGTTGACCAAGGACATAGATGGCAACTGTGCATCTTTGCTGTCTAACTGTGCTCTCACTGAGGACCAGCCCTGTATTTACCAATGCTGGGGGCTTGGTACAATATTACTGAGCATTGAGAAGTATAAAACTAAGATAGGGACTCTGTTCTCAGAATACTCAAAATAGTTGGAAGGCAAGCATGTATAAAATTAAATATCTGTGGGTTAAGAATGTCTTAATTGAGGCTGTCTGAATTTACCATAAAATGAGGAACAGATGAGCGCTCTGAAATCTGAGAGCTGAGATCAGTTGCCTCTCCTTTAGGCCTCCAGGGAGCTGGGAGCCCGGGAGGGGTGTCCCGCAGCTGAGTCTGGAAAACAAGTAGCACTTGACTATGGAGAGGAGTGGAGCACAAGCAGTGATTTCTAAAACAGGGAGGAGCAAATGCACAGAGGCCCTGACGTGGCAAGGCTGGGGCAGGGGCAGGGACATGAACATCTGTTTAGCTGCAGGGGTACCTGGGAAGAAAAGCGAGAGAAGGAGGTAGGGGAGGAAGGAGGGCTGGAGAGAGCCTTGAAAGCCAGGCTAGGTGGCAACATGATGTAGATTTTTCCATTGACACGTGGTATGGTAGCCCAAGTATTCAAGGTCTTCCTCATGGTGGTGCTATCAGGAGAGCTGGATAGAGTACAGAGTCCAGGTCTCTGGAGTGGCGTCCCAGCCCCTTCTCCAGCCTCTAGCTTGTGGTGTGAGTGGTTTCACTCTGCCCCCTGCTGCCACCATGGTGTGGTGCTTGGCACGAAGCAACAGTGACTCTGTCATGGAGAACCTCCAATACTGTGAACCCAAACCAGACATTTTCTCTTTATCAGTTGATTATCTCAGGAGTTTCACTGTAGTGACAGAAGCTGACTAACACAGCATGCTGAGCCAATTCCTACCAGTAGGGTGAAGAATACCCCTCGGTTTTCGGAATCCAACCCAAGCACACGTAACACCCTGACTTTGACCCCCAGCGATCTTGAAGTCAAGCATGGTAACACACATTTGTAGCCCTAGCTCTCGGGAGGCAACAGGAGGAGGATCAGAAGTTCAAGGTAATCTTTGGCCACAGAGTAAGTCAGGGGCCAGCCTAGGCTATATGAGGCCCTGCCTCAAACAAATCAATGAAATGGGGGGGGGCACAAATATGACTAATATCTTCTAATTTAGTTTTGTTTCAAGTAAAGAGACAACTACCATGGGAAGTCTACCAGAAGGAACATTATGTCATGTGGATCCAAGTGGGAAGCAACTGGGAGCCACAGTATAAGTGTAAGTCACAGGTACGAAGTGAGGGGAGAAGGGTGACATCAAGGTCTCACTAAACAAAAGTCAAACATTTTGTAGGGCACATGGAAACAATCTCCACGGAATAGAAAAATACCATCAAAGGAGGACCAGTTTGTCTCAGACAGTGACCCTTGAGAGGTCAGAAGGCCAACCATGTGGTGATGCCATTGACTGTGACGACATTTACAGACCCCGGCTTTGCCCGTCGGCTGCCTTCCACTATAATCTCTGCCTACTATCTAAGTGCCATCCTAAGTCCTTTCACCTGGATCTGAATTCTGGAACCTACTGAAGCTCTGCATCCTTCCCTCTTCTCATCACTGGGCACAGGCAATACTCAGAGAATTTCCTGGGGCTGACTGAGCGCTGATATAAAGGATGCCGATGCTCTTTAGCAGAGAGCCCAGTGCAGAGCAGATGCTCAACCAACAGTTTACCCTCTTGCAGTGTTGTAGACCGCTGTCCTCTGAGCATGGCGGCCATTACCATCCCCACAAGAGCAGCTGAAACTACTCAGAGGAGATGTTCAAGGCTGGGCTTGTTGTTTCTTTGCAGGAGGGGTAGTGAGGGAGGGTCATTAGACCCTCACCTGAGATTCTAGATACTCCTTCCAATACCCTTCCCCTACAAGGTGCAGCTGCTAAAATGTAAAGTGTGTAGAGGGCTAAATGAAAGGGAGACACCATTTATACAGCAATGGGGAGGTTGCCTTTCGTGTTGGACACTTGGCAGTGATTCGACTGCTTTGGGGTCACCCACGCTCCCAATACAACTCCTTACCCACACTCTGTATGTAAGTACGCCCAATAAACATTGGTTGGCCAAGTTGGACTTCGGTGAAATTGTTACATTGGCTGGCTGGTCATTGGTGCCTTAACTGAGTTAAATAGAGCGTTTGTGTTGCCCTAGGGGAAGTTCACAAAACAGAGGTGGACATCCAAAAGTCAATTTTTCAAAACCATGTGAGAAGCAGTCCTCCAAATCATCCTGTGAAAGGCAGAGAAGAAAAGCCCTGAGGGCCTCTATCAGGTTGTGACAGGATCAGTGGATGGGCTTAAGTAACTTCAGCACAGTACATGTGGGTGCTGAGCACTTGGCTCACACCATCTCCCAGAGTAGATAGCAGGGAAGCTGGAGGCAGTGGCGTAGCGTTTTGATGCCAGCCTGAGGAGTCAGGTAGGAGGACTGGGTGTTCAAGATAAGGATTTGAGGATAGCCTGGGGTACATGAGGCCCTGTTTCCAAAAACAAACAAACTTCAAACCTAAACCAACCAATCAAAAAGTTGGCAAAAATCAAAAATGGAGAAAGGAGAGGCCAGCGGAGCCAGCTCAATCCAGAGACCAATAAGAAGCAAGCATGGTATACTGTTAGCTTTAGCTGACACAACCTAGAGTCACCTCAGATTAGCCCTACTGAGGAATTATCTAGACCAGACTGAGCAGTGAGCATGTCTGGGGAAGGCTGCCTTGACTGTTAATTGATGTAGGAAGACACAGCCCGCTGTGGGCAGCAGCATTCCCTAAGCAGGGGCTCCTCGAAGTGTCTGAGAAAGAGGAAAGCTAGCTGGAAGCTAGGGGCTCTGCAAACATTGTTTGTCTCTGCTGTAGGTGTGATACGACACACTGCTTCAAGTCCCTATGCTATGACTTCTCAGCTGTGATGGACTGGAACCTGGAATTGAAAGCCAAATGAATCTTTTCCTCCCCTATGCTGCACCTTGTCAGGGCACTGTCAAGGCCACAGAAATGAAAGCAGGACACGGGGTTAAACAGCATTCACAACTAATGGGAATAGAACCAAGAGAGCTGCTTGATGCCAAGTTTCCCATCAGGGTAGACAGGAAGGCTAGGCAACAGATACCTCTCGGAAGCCCAGTGGCCAGAGTTGGCAGTACATGGACATTTATGTAGTACTAGATGCTGTGGCTGAGCGGGAGGCAGGGGGCAAGTGACCCAAACTCGGGTTTCCCTTGTAAAGGGGTCATTTTTCAGGATAATAGCTCAATGGTACCAAGCTCATGGGTTGCCATCAGACTGAAATGAATGAGCAAGAACCTAAAATATGGACATCCCACCAAATAACTGACCTCAAAACACTTTTCTCTCTTTGCTTGGTGAAGCAGGCTGGCCATTCCAGGGAGCAGAACTGGAAAGACGAACATTTCCAGATAATCTTTGGGGGAACCTGAAACAAGAATAGTCCCAGTGAAAACCCCAAAAGACCTGGGTTCATCTGAAAAAGGCATTCACTGCTTAACAGAGAGTGGAAGGGAAGGAGGTGAGAAAGAGGGAGAGATGGAGGGAGGGGAACATATTCCATCTGGGCTGGGGCTGTAGCATCTCAGCTGGCCAAGTGCTTGCCTAGCGTGCAGGAAGCCCTGGCTTTGATCTCCAGCACCCAACAAACTGGGTGTGGGGGTGCAGGCCTGTATCATAGCACTCAAGAAGTAGTGGCAGGAGGACCAAAAGTTTCAAGCAAACCTGGCTAAATAGAAAGTTCAAGGCAAGACCAGGAGACCCTGTCTGAAAAACAACAAAACAAAAAGTGCCATCTATTCAATAGCACAGTCTGACTCGTCACTATCTGCTTCAGGCTGCTGAGTGGGACTGGGTTACTAAGAGACTAAACTCAGCCCAGTGAGCCTCTGTACTCTGGCAAGGATGTGGTACAGGGCCTGCCCAGGTTACAGCCTCCAGGTCCCTGCTTGCAGCACCCAGGCAGGCACAGCACAGAGGCCAGTGTCTGCGGGAGCAGTGGGGTGTGAGCATGAGGTATGACAGACACTGAGTCTAGAGAGGAGCTGGGATAGGGGTTCAACAGATGGGGCCTGACAGACACAATAATGGCAGCAGTGCCTAACCCGGGTCCAGAGCAGAAGACACAACACAAGGAGAAAGAGCAAAGGGAGGACTCATGAGCTGAGGGGCCAGCAGGCTGGACCTGGAGACCTGACATCAAGATCTTTCTTCTACTCTGTGCATCTGTTTACCCTCCCTGTCTCTAGCTTAGTATTTAACAGAGAATCACAGTGCTTGATACATTCTCTCTACTACGTGCTAACCTTCCAAAGATGTTAGCCATCCAACAACACTCCCCTTATAAATGAGAACTATGAGGCTGGTGGGGCGTAGCTTAGCGCAGGTCCTGAGTTCAACTCCCAGCGCCAATGTGAAAAACCAAGTGTGGAAGTGTGGGCTCGTGATCCCAGTGCTGGGGAGCGGGATTCCTGGGGCTCACTCCAGCCAGCTTAGCCCATTTGAGGAGCTCCAGGCTTGTCTCAAAAGACAAAACAAAATGAACTACAATGCACATGCCTATGTGTCTGAGCACCCTCACCCCACCCTGTGAGTGTCAATATTACACCCCAAACTACAGAAGATGCAGGCTTGCCTCCTTACTTACAGGTCTTGGGCTCTACTGTTTCTGTCTTCCTGGGAGGACAAGGCACAGAAGGCATCACCGGAAATGGGTGCACCGGGAGGTAGTGCTCCATGTTGAAGCCATGAGGAACCAGTTCATCCAACGGCGTGACCTACAGACAGCAGGGCGGGGCAGTCAGTTCCAGAACAGCTTCGATAATTGGATTATCTTTATTTTTTAATTTTAAAATTCAGCTTATTTATGGGGGTGGCATACACACATGCCACAGCACATACATGGAGGTCAGAGGACAATCTGTGGAAATTGGTTCTCTCCTTCCACCCTTTGAGACCCAGGAACTGAATTCAGGTTATCAGGCTTAGCAGTAAGCACCTTTACACACCGAGCCATCTCACCAGCCCTCGATTTTATCATCATCATCATCACCATCATCATCATTTTTTTCAAGACAGGGTTTCTCTGTGTAGTCCTGGTTACCCTAGAACCAATTTGTAGAGCAGGATGGTCTTGAACTCAGAGATCAGCCTGCCTCTGCCTCCCAAGTGCTGGGATTAAAGGCGTGCGCCACACTGCCTGATTTTCCTTTATAACCTTGTAAGGGAATGAACTTCTATGTCAGATAGACAAGTTGGGGGACATTCTGAATAGAAGTGTTCACTTCCCTTCCCTCCTGGCATGCTTTTAAATGGGTAAAGGGGTTGCAGATTTAGCTCAGTGGTAAAGTACCTGCCTAGCAAGTACAAGGCCCTGGGTTTGGTCCTAAGTTCTGAGGAGGCAAAAGACAAAATTAAATGACAGTGGAGTTAAAAACCTTAGTGGAGAAAAGGGAGACCATCTATGGTTGAGACATTGGCTAAAACCAAAAAGAAGCAGGAGGCTTGGTAGTGGTTACAGCTCTTGTCCCACAAATGTGGAAAGCAGAGTAAATACCGGGTGGGTATGGCAGCCCCCTGCAATTCCAGCCTCTGAGGTGGGAGAGGATCTCCAGAGCAATGGGCCTGGGAAGGCTGCATCAGCAAGCTCGGGGCTTAATTGGGAGACCCCTCTCAATGAACCAGGTGCAAACATGACAGGACAACAAGCCCTGACGCCCACACACATGGACCCCACATGTATGCCCGTATACACACAAACCTGCAAACACACATGTATACCAAAGACATATGAAAGTGGGAAAAATAAACAGGGATGAAGCGAGCGTGGATGATCACAAAAGGGAGAGGGAAAACCATAGGAAACAGTCTAGAGGACACAACTCTTCCCAGTAGAATCCTGAGGGGCATGGCACTCAGAACTGCTGGGCATTGCAACAGTGAGTAGGAGAAAGGCACTGCCACCCAGAGGGTCAAGTGAAACATGGCTGCTGTCCATGTCTTCCCTTGGGCTCTTGTCCCCTCCTGACATCTGAGTAGCTTCCTTTGCACCAGTATGCCCTGTCGGCTCCCCAACCTCCCCAGTGGCTCTTCCGTAAACAGATAAAGTGAAGCTTGAGAAGGAGAACTCCTGTGGGATATTGTACTGACACCCCAAAACCCACTTCTGGTTCAGAGGTCTACTGCCCCACTCAGAAACTATGGCCCTGTTCCTGGCCACCCCGAAGAAGTCTTCTAGAGGCAACTACTCCATGAGCACCTAGGCCGTGCTTCCCAATTCATAGAAGGGACCCATCTAGAAAGTCAAGCCGTGTACTCACCAGTACAGGAAAGCAAGCTCATTGGCTGTGATGGCTACTTTTAGATGCCAAGCTGAAAGCACTAAGGCTGACTGAGATCACTGATAAAGCTATCCGGAAGTCTGTGAAGGTGATCCGGTGAGCAGAGACTAAGCTGGTCCTGAGCTGGGGAAGATTCATCCTCACTCTGGATAGGGACCTCCAAGGCAGACAGCAGAGATGCGGAAGGAAGTGAATTCGTTCTCTCCTAGAGCCACACATCTTTGTTGGGACTTCTTGCTACAGAGTTTTGACCCTGGAATTTGCACCTGCAGCTCCCTGGGTCTTGCACCTTTGCACTTGGACTGAGAGATACACCACCAGCTTCCCCATGTTCGAGTGCCCCAGGCCTTCAGCCTCAGAGTAAGCAGCACTGGCTTCCAGGTTCTCCAGCTTGGAGATGGCCCGCTGTGCGACTGACTGCCCTGTGATAGTTTGAAGGAAAATGGCCCCCAAAGGGAGTGGCACTGTGGGGAAGTGTGGCCTTATTGGAGAAAGTGTGTCACTGTGGGCGCAGGCTTTGAGGTCTCTTTTTCTTAAGTTTCCCTCAGTGTGACAGGCAGTCAACTTCCTGTTGCCTGGATTCTCAGCTCTAACTCCATGTCTACCTGCATGCTTCCATGCTCCCCTTCGTGATCATAACGGACTAGCCCTCTGAAAGCGCAAGCAAGTCCCCCTCAATTAAATGTGTTCTTTATAAGAGTTGCTGTGGTCAAGGTGTCTCTTCATAGCAATAGCAAACTCTAAGACACACAGCTTTAGCTAATGTGTGTGAGATGATCCACTAATGAGGCTCCTGTCATCTGTCTACCTACCTACCTATCTAATCACCAGTCAACTATCTACTATCTATCACCTATTTATCTCTATCACCAATCAACGATCCATCTATCATCTATCTTCATACTCTATCTACTATGTTTCTCCACCATCTCCTTCCCTACCTATCCATCTACCCAATCATCTACTGCTGGTTCTGATCTCTGTATAGCCTGAAGTTACTTGACTATATAAAAGAATATTCTTAATGGTGCTGGCATAACTGGATATCAACATGTACAAAAATAAAAATAGACCCATATCTATCACCATGCACAAAAATCAAATCCAAATGGATCAAAGACCTCAACATAAAGCCAGCCACACTGAACCTTATAGAAGAGAAAGTGGGAA
>JAQHUG010000240.1:825526-837487 GCA_028555095.1 Dicrostonyx torquatus
ACCATAATCACAGAGAACTTAGACAACAATGAGGACACTAAGAGAGACTTACATAGACCTAATATACATGGGAAAGTATAAAAAGACAAGATCTCCTGAATAAATTGGGAGCATAGGGACATTGGGGGAGGGTTGAAGGAGAAGGGGAGAGTCAGGGAGGGAAGTGGAGAAAATGTAGAGCTCAATAAATATCAATAAAGAAAAAAACTGGGAAAAAAGAATATTCTTAACTTCCCCTTTAAGATTGAACACAACTAAAGCTCTCTACACAGATCAAGAAATTCAACAGCATAAAAAAAAAAAACACCAAAGATTAAGAATTATAGCCGTGGCTGGACTTGGTGGTACACACCTGTAATCCCACCACCATCTGGGAGGCAGAGTAAGGAGGATCACCACAAGACCTTGTCTCCAACATAAATAAGCAAATAAAGCAACCAAGCATAGTTAGGTATGATGGTGTACACTTCGCACCTCAGCACTCTGAAAGCTGAGGCAGGAGAATCAAGAGTTTAAGGTCATCTGAACTACATGTGGAGTTCATTGCCAGCCTGGTCCTGACTATATAGTGAGACCCTGTATAATGAAGAAAAACTAAAAACAATAAATAGAACAACTATCTTAGAAAAAACAATTCAGTGAAGAGAATGACAATTAGTATCTACAGAGAAGTTTATGTAGGAATTGCACCCACAAAGCAAGAACAGGGTGTTTGCAAAAAGGGACAGTTACAGAACAAGAAAGAGTTTTAAATACAAGAATCTGTCCGAGGCTACTGCAGGAAAAAACAAAACAAAACAAAAAAAAAACCTCAAAGTCTAAAGAATTCAGTTTTGGTTCTATCCCTGTGACTTTATTCAAGTCCCTTTACCGCTTGAGTTTTTTTTTTTTTTCTTTTAAATTAAGGCTGGACCAGGCAGTGCTGGCACACTCCTTTAATCCCAGCACTGGGGAGGCAGAGACAGTCCTATCTCTGTGAGTTCAAGGCCAGCCTGGTCTACAAGAGCTTGTTGCAGGACAGGCTCCAAAGCTACAAAGAAACCCTGTCTTGGGAAAAAAAAAAAGAAAGAAAGAAAGAAAGAAAGAAAGAAAGAAAGAAAGAAAGAAAGAAAGAAAGAAAGAAAGAAAAGAAAGAAAGAAAGAAAGAAAGAAAGAAAGAAAGAAAGAAAATTAAGGCTGTCAAATGTATGTAATTCCAAGGTATATTTCCAAGGGTCCTCCCTTCTTGGCTGCTGGTCCTCTCTCAGCACACAGAGAAACCGCTACTGTCACTACAGAGATCCATTGTAAACATCTTTTACAGCATGAGCTGGTCACAAGGAAATGTGAGCTGTCCCATTTAATAGAATCTACTGTAAGGTTCAAAGTGCATAGATGATGGGTTTGAAGCCACTCCATTCTCAGAAGAACCATGTTTCAAGTTCTAGCTCCAGTGTCTCCCCTCTCTCTCCCTCCCAAACCAGGCTGTGACCCTCGGGGTTACTGGTGCTGCTCTCACTGAGGCCTAGCCCATACTCACCGAGCTCACTGTGACAGCAGCTTCCTGTTTCACTTTATATCCTTCTGGAAGGGTAGGCAGCTCGGCTTCATACTCTAAAGGAAGAGGAAAGTGTTCAATTCTACACTTCATTGACATTTGTGATGCAATTTTCTTCGAATAAAACATTTTAAACTTTATTTCGGTTGGTAGTTTACATAAATGAAACACAATTGCTCATTGGACATTATTGTTTTTATTTATTTATTCAAATAAATCAGTACTGGGATTGAACCCAGGGTTCTGCAGGGTAAGTGCTCCCCTGCTGAGCTATATCCCCAGCCCCAGTTGGGTGATTTCTTTAAGCCGCCTTATTCAAAATGAGTAAGATGCTTGGTCCCTTGCATGAAAGTCAAGGCTTTATGTTAGAGTCTGAGATTCTTCCCCAAACACCGCAACTTCAGAGTTTGCCCAAACATGATGTAACTACAGGGACTAAGCAGAATAAGACAATGTTAAAGACAATGCCAAAACCATATGTGGTGGTTTGAATGAGAATAACCCCATTTTAGTCAGGGTCTCTATTGCTGCAATGGAACACCATGACCAAAAAGCAAGTTGGGGAGGAAAGGGTTTATTTGGCTTATACTTCCATATCACTGTTCATCATCAAAGGAAGTCAGGACAGGAACTCCAACAGTGTAGGAACTAATGAAGAAGCTATGGAAGGGTGCTGCTTATTGGCTTGCTCCTAGCGGCTTATCCAGTCTGCTTTCTTACAAAACACAGGACTACCAGCCCAGGGAGGCACCACCCATAATAAGATGGGCCACCCTCCCATCAATAACTAATTAATAAAATGCCTTACAGCTGGATCTAATGGAGGCATTTTCTCAGTTGAGGCTCTCTCCTCTCTGATGACTCCAGCTTGAGTCAAGTTGACATAAGACCAGCCAGATTGACCCCTTATCAATCTGACACACAAACACATCACTACCTTTCCCTCTTACTCATCCCCAGGATCTCACATTAAAACATAAATAACTTTAAAAGTCCTACAGTCTTTATAAATTCAAATACATTAAAATTGCATTCCTTTTAAAATATTCAATCTCTGTAAAAGTTTAAAATCTCTTAAAAATTTCTCTCTTTCAGCTATGGGCTTCTATAAAAATCAAACTTAAATATCTTCTTCAAGAGGTAAGAACCAGGACACAATCACAATCATAACCAAGCCAAGCCAAACTCCAAGAGTATAAATCCCATGGGATCCACTCAAGATCTTCTGGGCTCCTCCAAGGAGCTTGTGTCGCTTCTCCAGCTCTGCCCTCTGCAGCACACAGTTTGTCTTCTAGGCTCCCGCTGGCTCCACTCCACTGCTGCTGCTATTCTTGGCGGTCATCCCATGGTACTGGCATCTTCACAAAATAAGTCCTCTGCTGCAGCTGGACTGCACTTTCACCAATAGCCTCTTATAGGCTCTCTTCAACGTGCCAAGCTTCAGCTTCTTTGCACAACCCTTCAGTCCTGAGCCTTCAACTGCCACTGCTGCATCTTTATCAACGTCCTCTCCTGGCCTCTCGCAGGGCCAAGCTGCTCTCCATGACCCCTTCATGCCTTCAAAACCAGTAGCACCTGGGTGACTCTGACACTACCAAATTTGGTTACCAGTGTGGGGCACAGCCTTGGCCACCTCTAGAACACCGCTTGTGTGTGCTGACCCTCAGGAAACACTTCCCAGAAAATTTCACCTCGATGATGCTGGTCTCTTCTTAATCACCGCTAAATTCTCAGCTCCAGCAGACCAGCATCGAGTATCCCAGCAAAGCAAAGGTTCTGCTTTAGTAGTTCTGGGATCTTATAAATCCTAGCTAATTCTTCAGCCCCAGATAACCAGAATGACAGACTATTAAATGAAAAGAGCATACAGTAAAGACTTTAAACTTCCCTCTGAAACCTCGCGGGCCTCCATCCTCTACACTGCTCTCAACATTCTTTTCTTCCAAGCTCCTACAGAATATCCCACTGAGTTCTCAACACTCAGTGGCTTTTCTAGCCCAAAGTTCCAAAATGTCCTTCCACACAGCAATACCCCACAATCCTGTCTTAGGGTCTCTATTGCTGTGACAAAACACCATGACCAAAAAGCAAAAGATAAGGGGAAGGAAAGAGTTAATTTAGTTTACATTTCCATATTGCTGTCCATTGTTGAAGGAAGTCAGGACAGGAACTCAGACAGGACAGGAAACCTGGGAAAAGGTGCTGATGGACAGGCCATGGTTTGCTGAGTCTGCTTTTCCATAGGATCCAGGACCACCAACCCAGGGATGGCACCACCCACAAAGGGCTAGGCTATCCGCATCAGTAACTATCTAATAAAAAGCCTTACAGCTGGATTTTATGGAGGCATTTTATCAACTGAGGCTCCTTCCTTTCAGATAACTCTAGTTTGTGTGTCAAGTTGACATAAGACCAGCCAGCACACTCCACAGGCTCATGTGTTTGAATGCTTGGTCCACAGTTAGTAAAACAGTTTTGGAAAGGATTAGGAGGTGTGGCCTTGTTGGAAAGGGTGTGCCATAGGAGGTTTCAAAAGCCCACACCAGGCCCAGTCTCACTTTTTGACTCCAATTTGTGTATCAGATGTAAGCTCTCAGCTACTGCTCCAATGCCGTGTCTGCCTGCCACCATGCTCCCCACCATGATGGTCATGAACTCACCTTCTGACACTATAAACAAGCCCTCAACTAAATGTTTTCTTTTATAATTTGTCTTGGTCATGGGGTCTCCTCACAGGGGGAAAAAAGTAACTAAGACAGCATGCATGGAGCAGAAACAGACTTGGAGAACATTCTACTCAAATTCTATAGGGTAGTGACAATCACAGCCGAATAAGGGACAGAGATGCTCCTGGGCTGTAACCATTGCTTCCCTGAAGGAATGGGGGGAAAATGACAAGAACCAATGTTGTCAAGATGATTGCAGGCTCATGTTGCAGCCATGAGGAAAATGTCAGTCTAGGCAAGATGGTACTAATGGAATGACTGTACTAACTAGTTTCTATAGCTGTGACAGAACACCACAACAAGGCAACTTAGAGGAGGGGGTTATTTGGTTTGTAGTTCCAGCAGGCTAAGGGTCTGGCATAGCATGGAGGAACAGCAGCAAGCAGCAGGCATGACAGCTGGTACAGAAGCTGAGGTCCCACATTCTGAACTTCAAGCACGGAGCAGAGAGTAGACTGCTAATTGTACAAGGCTTTGAAACCTCACACTTCCTTCACCAAGGTCACATCTAAGCTTCCCCCAAACAGTGCCATCAGTTGGGGATCAAGTGTTCAACTACCTGAGTTTGCGGGGGAACATTCTTAACTTAAACCACGACAGTGACTACACTAGTTACAAGTTTTATTTCCTTGCCTAATTGCTTGCTAGATAGTAGACACTTTTTTTTTTTTTTTGGTTTTTTCAAGACAGGATTTCTCTGTAGTTTTGGAGCCTGTCCTGGAACTAGCTCTTGTAGACCAGGCTGGTCTCGAACTCACAAAGATCCGCCTGCCTCTGCCTCCCGAGTGCTGGGATTAAAGGAGTGCGCCACCACCGCCCGGCAAGTAGACACTTTTTATAAAGCACCTAAGTATCAGCTTGGAGACAAATACACCAATCCACAGGTCATAAAAAAGTTTAAATTACATTTATTTGTGGGGGGAAGACACACATGTCATAATGCCCATATGGAGGTCAAAGGACAACTTGCTAGAGTCAGTTCTTTCCTTTCACTATATGGGTCTCAGGGATCAAACCCAGATCATCACTTGGTAGCAAGTGTCCTTATCTGCTGAGCCATTTTGCTGGCCCAATCATGAGTCACTCTGATTCATAATGCCTGCTACTGCAATGTCAATAGGTTGGAGCATTCCCCATGGGCTCTATTGGGACGGGATGAAAATTTTAAGAGGTAGGCCTTCTTATAGGGTGGGAATGGTCAGATCTTATAGGGAATGGGAGTGTTGTAATCATTTTTGTTTTGTATGGGGTAGTAAGAATTGAACTCTGCGCCTCACATGTGGGAGGCAAGTGCTGTACTACTGAACCCACTTCCTCTGTTGTGATTCTCTCTTACAAAGAGATTACTTTTGCTCTGCTATGGTTCCACCATGATATTATGCTGTACCAAGGGTCTGTTGTGGTTTGAATGAGAAACATCCCCCACAGGCTCATGTTTCTGAACACTTGGACCCCAGTTGGTGGTGCTGTTTGGGATGTTTACTGAAACTTTAGGGGGTGCAACCTTGCCGGAGGAAAGTGCATTATTAGGGTCAGGCTTTGAAAGGTAGTAGCTGGGCTGGAGAGATGGCTCAGCAGTTAACAGCACAGTCTGATCTTCCTGAGATCCTGAGTTCAACTCCCAGCAACCATATGGTGGCTCACAACCATCTGTAATGAGATCTGATGCCCTCTTCTGGCATACAAGTAGACATGTAAACAGAACTGAACATTGTATATGTAATAAGTAAAATCTTTAAGAAAGGAAGGAAGGAAGGAAGGAAGGAAGGAAGAAAAAAAGATTATAGCCTTGTTTAACTTTCTGTGCCCTGCCCACTTCATGGTAGATGAAACATGAATTCTCTACTTCCTGTTCCTGCTGCCATGTGCCTTCTTTGCCACCATTAGAGACTCTAACCCTCATGGTATTTTGTTGTAGTAACTAATACAATGGCCAACCCATCATGAATTAAAACCTTCAAAATGGTGAGCTAAAAGAAATCCTTTCTCTAGCACTCATTACTTTATTTAGGTTTAAAACACACACGTATATCTTTGTCAAAATACAAAATATTTACTTACTGGAAAAAAACCTCAAGCAATTCAGAGGTTTCACAAAGGCAGTAGAAGTCACGTATGATCCCACTAAACACAAATCCAACCAAATCTTTTCAACAAATTAACTACACGTGTAATAGTATATGTAAGCATTACAGCTCTGGAAGGAAAGGTACCCTGGCCATCGGAAACGAGGCTCAGAAGGGAAAGGTATCTTGGCTGCCAGAAGCCGGGTGATACCTACAGCTCTGTTCTGGTGGGGGATGGTTTCCCACAGGAATGCAGCAGTTCTGCTCCTGTCAGGAGAGCAGTTACTTCTCTGCTTCACTCTGTTAAGGTGGGGGGGGGGCTCCCTGCAGAAATATAGCAGTTCAGCTGCAGCTCCAGAACAAGTTGTTACTTCTCTGTCAGGCTCCACTCTGGGGAAAGAAGATTGCTACCCAAACCTCATTCAAGAGATTTATTGGGAGGTAGGAATCCAGGAGAGTGCTGCCTCTGCCAAGGTGGAAAAAGGCAGCTCCCAACTGCACAGGTACAGGGCTTATATAGGGCTTCTTAGGGGTGGCGTTTTCCCAGGTGAAGATTTTCAGGGTAATTGGTCAGATTTCAATCCCTGAGTTTGAATAAATTCAGAGATTGGCTGGGTTTCATGCTGAAGAGTTGGTTGGTTTTTATGCTGAGTTGCTTAGGGGCAGAATATGTTTCTTTGGCCCTGGTTTCAGGGCTGCAGTGTGTTTATTTCAATGGCCCTTTTTAGAGCCAAGGAATTGACTCTGGTCTCAGGGTCAGGGTGTGTTTCTTTGGTTATGGTTTCAGAACCAAAGTGTGTTTCACTGGCCCCTTTTAACCTTTTGGCTCTAGTTTCAGGGTCAAGGTGGACTTTTTATCCTAAGGTATGTACCATATATTTATATCTGTCTTTTTTTTTAAAGATTTATTTATTTATTAAATATACAGTGTTCTGAGGGCACCAGGTCTCATTACAGATGGTTGTGAGCCACCATGTGGTTGCTGGGTATTGAACTCAGGACCTCTGGAAGAACAGTCAGTGCTCTTACCCTCTGAGCCATCTCTCCAGCCCCTTATATCTGTCTTTATAATGCATTGTTTACCCCTTATTTGTGTGTGTGTGTGTGTGTATAAAATCTTTGTGTAGATGTGTGTGTAAATGTAAGCAAACATGCCAAAAGTGCATGCACAGAGGTGAAAGGACAATCTTGAGTATTAGTCCTTATCTTGATATCTCTCTCCCTCCCTCCCTCCCTCTCTCTCTCTCCCTCCCTCCCTCCCTCCCTCCCTCTCTCTCTCTCCCTCCCTCCCTCCCTCCCTCCCTCTCTGGCCAGAGGTCAGAGAGTTTGGGACTTGTTTTTCATTCATTCAAGGTTATTGTACTTCTAACTCAACAAAGGTCCCACCTAGTTGTAAATCAGAGTTCTGCTCTCTCAAGGCTGTTGTCAACAGGTGTGGCTAGTTACCAGACCTCCTGCTCCTGAAACAGGGAAGTAGTTGAAATAGTTGTGTTTCTGCATTTTATTATTTTTGTTCGCATCTTTGTATATTCTTTACTATATTTCTAATTCCCACGCCTCCACTCTTGGAGAAAAGTAATCTTTTCGAGGCTGGCCCACAAAAAAATGGCACCGCAACGTGACTCTCCTCTTAATGCCTCCATCTCCTACAGAAACATTATGGTTACAGAAATTACTATGCCCAGTGCCTTGTGGGTTCAGAGATTTGAACTTAGGTCCTCATGCTTGTGCTGAACTGTTTTCTTTATCCACTGATTGATGGCTCTCCAGCCTTGAATCTTGATTTTGTAAGTTTATGTTTATCTTTTATTTTTTTTTACTTGTGTCTGTGTGCATGTATGTGTATGTGTGTGCTAAACATGCCTGTGTGGAGGTCAAAGGACACTTATGGGAGTTGGTTCTCCTTCCAACACCTGGATCCCAGGTATTGAATGTAGGCCACCAATCTTGGCAACAAGTGTCTTAATTCAGCAAGCCATCTCCCAGCCCCCATATTAAACTCCAGGGCTAGTACAAAGTAGTGGGGTTCATCATGGCATCTTTGTATATGTATATGTGTTTTCACACACTGTTCTCCTTCATGTCCCACCCCTGGGACTATCTTTTCTAACAGTCTGTAAATTTGGTGAGGGAAGTGACTGTGTTTGTTTATGTAATAGCCCCCACACAATAATTTATTGAACAAATGATAGATATATAAAACACAGCGAATTCAAATTTCCCTTTGAACTAATTCATTAATCCATATCTAGTGGTGTGGCCCATTTTGTACCAGGAGCCATCCCAGGTATCGAATACTGGGCAATCCCACTGTGGTATAGATGATATTCAATGTTTATTTAACAAGTAAAATCCCCTTGGGTATTTGGCTTCTTACAGTATTTCCTTATTAACAGTAAGAATATTAATAACTACATCATTAGTTCTTAAATATGAAATTGGCCTGTCTCCCTGCCCCCCCCAAAAAAACTACTGGCAAATTTCCATAGAGTTTCCAGCGGGGATGGAAAGATGGCTCCATGTGTGTTACTCTTGCCACAGAGGAATGAGAAATGGAGTGTGGGCTCCCAGAAATCACGTAAAAGCTAGGTGTGTGTGGAGGCCTGCCTGTAGTCCCAGTTCCATAATGTAGACACCTGGAATCTTTGGAGAGAGTTAGCTAGGAAAAAGGGAGCCCCAGGTACAGCGGGAGCCTCTCCATCAATACATAGAGAATAATCAAGAAAGAGGAAGCAGCCTGATATCAACTTTGGCCAATAAAGGCAGGCACATACATGTACATGTACACCACCCCTAGTCCATTCACACACATGTGCACCAATATACACAAGAACACACATACACACATATGCATACCATACACACACAAAGATGTTTACAATATATAGTCTAACAGTGAGACTGTTTCTCTAATGGTGCAATCAATCTTAAAATATTAAAAACTGAAAATATTGGTACAATCATACTTAAAATATTGTACTTTTATTTGCATTTTATTTCTTTCCATTATATTTTTAAATAAACCTCTTACATCTTTTTTATTTAATGTTCTTTTTTTCTTTTTATTGTTTTCATTGAGCTATATATTTTTCTCCCTTCCCCTCCCTTCCTCCCCCCTTCTTCCCTCTCCCATAATCCCCATGCTCACAATTTATTCAGGAGATCTTGTCTTTTCCTACTTCCCATGTACATTAGATCCATGTATATCTCTCTTAGAGTCCTCTTTATTGTCTAGGTTCTCTGGGATTGTGAATTGTAGGCTGGTTTTTCTTTGCTTTAAGTCTAAAAGCCACTTATGACTACATATGATATTTCTGGGTTTGGGTTACCTCACTCAATATGATGTTTTCTAGATGCATCCATTTGTCTGCAAATTTCAAGATATTATTTTTTTCTGATTTGTAGTACTTCATTGAGCAAATGTACTACATTTTCTTTATCCATTATTTGGTTGAGGGGCATCTAGGTTGTTTCCAGTTTCTGGCTATTAAAATAGTGCTGCTATGAACATAGTTAAGCGTATGTCCGTAGTCAGAGGCCACTTGTTCATTTTCTGGCCGCCCAGACTCCAGAAATAATCACACAGAAATCTGTATTAATTGCAATACTGTTTGGCCAATAGCTTAAGCGTATTTCTGGCTAAATCTTATATCTTAAATATACTAGTATATTAATATTATTAATATATTGTCTTTAATATAATATTAATATTAAATATTAATAATAATATTAAATATATTAATCTGTGTATTACCACATGGCTGTGGCTTACCAGCAAGGTTCCAGCATGTCTGTTCTGGAGGCAGCTACATGGCATCTCACTGACTCCACCCACTTTCTCCCAGCATTCAGTGTAGTTTTCCTGCATAGCTCTATTCTGCCCTGCCACAGGCCAAAGAAGCTTCTTTATTCATTAACCAATAAAACCAACATATATACAGAAAGACTTCCTACACCATATGCCCTTATGGTATGATTGAGCATTCTTTGGGTATATATCCAAAAGTGGAATTGCTGGGTCTTGAGGTAGGTTGTTTCCTAATTTTCTAAAAAATCACCATACTGCTTTCCAAAGCAGCCATACCGGTTTACACTCCCACCAGCAATGGAAGACTGTTTCCTTTACCCCACATCCTCTCCAGCATAAGCTGTCCTCAATGTTTTTGATCTTGTCCATTCTTACAGGTATAAGACGGAATCTGAGTGTTGTTTTGATTTGCATTTCTCTGATGGCTAAAGATGTTGAGCATTTCCTTAATTGTCTTTCAGACATTTTAGATTCATCTGTTGAGAGGTCTCTGTTTAGGTTTGTACCCCATTTTTTATTGGATTATCCTTTGGATGACCAATTTCTTGAGTTCTTTGTATATTTGAAGATTAGCCCTCTGTTCCATCCCATAGGCTTCTATTTTGTCTTGTTGACCATGTTCTTTGCTTTATAGAAGCTTTTCAGTTTCAGGAGGTCCCATTTATTAATTATTTCTTTCAATGTCTGTGTTGCTGGGTTTATATTTAGAAAGTAATCTGCTGTGCCAATTAATTCAAGTGTATTTCCCACTTTCTTTTCTATAAGGTTCAGTATGGTTGGTTTTATGTTGAGGTCTTTGATCCATTCGGACTTGAGTTTTGTGCATGGCTATAGATATGGATGGACTTTCATTTTTCTACATGTTGATATTCAGTTATGCCAGCACCATTTGTTGAATATGCTTTCTTATTTCCATTTTATATTTTTTGCTTCTTTGTCAAAAATCAGGTGTTTGTTGGTGTGTGGATTGATATTTGGGTCTTTGATTTGGTTCCATTGGTCTTCCTATCTGTTCTTATGCCAATACCAGGCTGTTTTCAGTACTGTAGCTCTGTAGTAGAGTTTGAAGTCAGAAATTGTGATGTCTCCAGAAGTTCCTTGGTTGTACAGGATTGTTTTGGCTATCCTGGGTTTTTTGCTTTTCCTTATGAAATTCAGTATTGTTCTTTCAAAGTCTGTGAGGAATTTTGTTGGAAGTTTGATGGACATTGCATTGAATCTGTATGTTGCTGTTGGTAAGATTGCCATTTTTACTGTATTAATTATACCTACCCATTTTCTGGTGTCTTCTTCAATTTCTTTTTTCAAAGATATAAAATTCTTGTCATATGCAATTGTCACCAGCAATTCAGAAGTGTTCTTTTACCCACAACTTCTCCAGCATAAGTCATATGACATATGGTTAGAGTTACTCCAAGATATTTTGTTATCTGTGGCTATTGTGAAGGGTGATGTTTCTCTGATTTCTTTCTCAGTCCATTTATCAAATGTATAAAGGAGGTCTACTGATTTTTTTGAGTTAATCTTGTAACCAGCTACATTACTGAAAGTGTTTCTGAGTTGTAGAAGTTCCTTCGTAGAATTTTTGGGTTCATTTATATAAACTATAATATCATCAGAAAATAGAGTTTGACTTCTTCTTTTCCAATTTGGATCCCCTTGATCTTCTTTTCTTACCTTTTTAAATTTTATTGATATTTATTGAGCTCTACATTTTTCTCTGCTCCCCTCCCTGCCTCTCCCCTCCCCATTCAACCCACCCCCAAGGTCCCCATGCTCCCAATTTACTCAGGAGATCTTGTCTTTTTATACTTTCTACTTCCC
>JAQHUG010000240.1:840847-868198 GCA_028555095.1 Dicrostonyx torquatus
GGTCGATTTTTGAGAAGGTTCTGTGAGGTGCTGAGAAGGTATATTCTTTTCTGTTTGGATGGAATATTCTATAGATGTCTGTTAAGTCCATTTGAGTCATAACATGTTAGTTCTCTTATTTCTCTGTTCATTTTTTGTCCTTTTGACCTGTCCAGTGGTGAAAGAGGAGTGTTGAAGTCTCCTACTATTAGTGTGTGGGGTTTAATATATGATTTAAGCTTTAGAAGTGTTTCTTTGACATCTGAGAGTGCCCTTGTATTTGGGGCATAGATGTTCAGTACTGAATTTCCTCTTGATGGATTTTTCCTGTGACTAATATGAAATGTCCTTCTTTGTCTCTTTTGACTGATCTTAGCTTAAGTCTATTTTGTTAGATATTAGGATAGCTACACCTGCTTTTTTCTTAGGTCCATTTGATTGGTTTATTTTTCCTAACCTTTTAGTCTGAGACAATGTCTGTCTTTGAGGTTGAGATGCTTTTCTTGTATGCAGAAGAGCGATAGGTTCTGTTTTCGTATCCAATCTGTTAGCCTGTGCCTTTTTTGGGTGAGTTGAGTCCATTTACATTAAGGGGTGTTAATGACCAGTGGTTGCTATCTCCTGTTAATTTAGTTTTCATCGTTGGTGATATTAATTTGTGCATTTTTTTCTTCTTCAGGATTTTCTGTAATGAGATCATCAATTGTCTGTGTTTTTGTTGGTGTAGCCATCTTCCTTGGTTTGGAGTTTTCCTTCTAGTATTTTGTGTAAGGCTGGGTTTGTGGCTAGGTATTGGTGAAATCTAGATTTGTCACGGAATATCTTGTTTTGTCCTTCTATGGTGATCGACAGTTTTGCTGGGTATAGTAGTCTGGGCTGGCATCTGTGGTCTCTTAATGTCTGCATAATGCTTGACCAGGACCTTCTGGCTTTCATTGTCTCCACTGAGAAGTCAGGTGTAATTCTGATAGGTCTACCTTTATATGTTACTTAGCCTTTTTCCTTTGCAGCTCTCTTTTAAAATATTTATTTATTATGTATACAGTATTCTGTCTGTGTGTATCTCTGCAGGCCAGAAGATGGTACGAGACCTCATTATAGATGGTTGTGAGCCACCATATGGTTGCCGGGAATTGAACTCAGGACCTTTTGAAGAGCAGATAATGCTCTTAACCACTGAGCCATCTCCAGAACCTCCTTTGCAGCTCTTAATATTTTTTCTCTACTGTCTATGTTTAGTGTTTTGATTATTATGTGGTGAGAGGACTTTTTTTTTTTGATCCAGTCTATTTGGTGTTCTGCAAGCTTCTTGTATTTTCATAGGCATATCTTTCTTTAGGTAGGCAAAATTTTCTTCTATCATTTTGTTAAATAAATTTTCTGTGCCTTTGAGTTGAACTTCTCCTTCTTCTATACCTATTATTCTAAGATTTGGCCTTTTTATGGTATCCCATATTTCATGGATATTTTTGGTTAAGCTTTTGTTAGATTTAATGTTTTCTTTAACTGATGAGTCTATTTCCTCTATTCTATATTCAGTGCTTGAGATTCTCTCTTCCATTTCTTGCATTCTGTTGTTCATGCTTGCATTTGTGGTTCCTGATCTTCTCCTCATGATTTCTGTTCCTATAATTCCTTCAGCTTGTGTTTTCTTTATTTTTTTCTATCTCAGTTTTCAAGTCCTGAATAGTTTCTGCTATATGTTTGAGTTCTTTTTCTTGGTTTTCTTCAAGTGATTTGCTGATACCTTCCAATTTTTTGTTTGTTTTTTCCCCCATTTCTTTAAGGGAATTTCTCATTTCATCTTTAAAAATTTCAAACATTCTCTTGAAGTTTTTTTTTTTTAGATTATTTTCTTCTGGTTCACCCATATTTGGTTGTTCAGGTCTTGCTTTTGTAGGGTCTTTTTTTTTTTTTTTTTTGAGACAGGGTTTCTCTGTGGCTTTGGAGCCTGCACTAGAACTAGCTCTTGTAGACCAGGCTTGTCTCAAACTCACAAAGATCCGCCTGCCTCTGCCTCTCGAGTGCTGGGATTAAAGGTGTGGTCACCACCGCCCAGCAAAGTGTGTAGCCCAGGCTGGCCTTAAACTCATGATCCTCCTGCCTCTGCCTCCTTCAGCAAATTCTACCTGCGTGCGCCAGCACAACCGGCCTTTTGTAGGGTCTTTAGTTAGGTTTTACTGGTATTGGCTCTTTGTGGTGTAGCATATGATCTTACCTTTTCTACTCATCTTTTCCTCTAATAGGTGTGGCTGGGCTGTCTGAGATTTTGTTGAATAATCTTCTAGGTGCCAATGAATCCAAAGCTCAGATGGTTGTCCTCGTGGTACTGTCAGTGTCACATTTCTAGTTATCCTGATGGTTATTCCTGTTCCTGGAGGTAGCTCAGTGTTCCTGTGCTTTGGTCTGCTCCCTTGGAGTTTGCTGTCTCAGGCCTACTTTGACCTAGGCTGCTGGCTTTGATCTGTTTCTGTTTAACTTGGTATGGATATCCTCTTGCAGAAGTCCCTGGCTTGGAGTTGGGCCTGTTCTGGTGGAGATCACTGACTCTGGATCTGGTCACTGGCTCAGTCCAGATCTGCCCGTGTCCTGGGACTGGGTTTGCTCCTGGCTTCTGCTCCTAGTAGAGCTTGCTCTGTGTCTTTATTAACTGGTTCAGTCCCACTCCACTTCTGGTGGAGATTGCAGACTCTGAGCCAGGTTGTTGGCTCACTCCTGGTCTGCCAGTATCCAAGGACTGGGTTCGCTCCCAGGGCTGGATTTGCTCCTGGCTTCTGCTCCCGGTGGAGCTTGCTTCCTCTCCTTTTGTTGTCTTATTGCTCTACATAGAACCTCAAGTACTATATTGAATAGAGATGAAGAGAATGGACAACCTTGCCTTGTTCCTGATTTCAGTGGGATCATTTTGAATTTCTCTTCAGCAGGCAAAACATTCACATGAATAAATCTTTAAAAGAACATTCTTCACTTGTATATACACATATATGTGTACGTGCAGGCATGTCTGTTTATGAGTGTGTGTGTGTGTGTATGTGAAATCCAGAGGTCAGTGTCAGGTGTCCTCTTCAATTGCTTCTTATTTATTGAGAGAGGGTTTCTCACTGGACCTGAGTGTACTAATTCTACTAGATTTTCTGGCCATCAAGCTCCAGGAATCCTCCTGTATCTGCCTCCCCACCAGAGGTGCTGGGAATCAAACCCAAATCAGAGCCCTCATTTCCTCAGTCCATGTTTTTGTTTTGTTGTTGGTATTTTATTTTTTGTTTTTTTTTTTAAACAGGGTCTGTGTGGGGCTGACTGGCCTGGAACTAAACTCTGTAGACCAGGCTGGCCTTGAACTCATAGGGCTCCAACTGTCTCTGCCTCCTAAGGGCTTGAAGGTATGTGCTACCTTGCCCATCACCCCATGAATTTTTTTCAACAAATTAGGTGGTTTATTCAGTTTGATTCACTCATTTTGTTCTTTCTTTCATGCTGGGTATCAAACCTGACTGTGTAAATTTGAGGCAAGTACTCTACCACCAAGTTACGCTCAAGTAAGCTTTTAAGTACTTTGGTGCTGAGAAAAATTGCTTGTTTTCTCTGACCTGTAATGTAAACACTTATGAAAATTGGGTGTGTTGTTTATAGAGCACTCTCTCCATTATCAAAGAGTTTAACTAGAATTCATTAGTCAGAGGAATTTAATGATATATGTGTGGTAAATAACCATAGCCTAAGAACAAGGGGAGCTGCGTAGGGAGCAGAGGAAGCCCAGAGTGAGTGAGGTCCTGAGTGCGTGTGTGCATGGCTGTGCCCAGAACACCAGAGCCTCAGGCCGACCCATGAAGCAGATGACAAAGCGTTCTCCCCATGGGTGAAGACCAGAGGGAAATGGCAGAGCCTTCCCTCTGGTCTGTGAGTGCTGATAATGTGTACAGAGATTATCACCATATCGTTCTCCCACTAGATGTTTACGGCCTGAAGACTACTCCCGACAGAGAGTGCTCTTACTGAGATCGGCTAAACCTGTCTCCTTGATCTGTCGGTAAACCATAAACCTCATCTTCTTGTTTATTGGTAATAACCTTTCTTCCTTGCTTTTTATGAAAAATCCCACTGAGCTTCTGGGGTACTGAGGTTTCTGCAGCAGAGTACAGACCATCGGATCTTTGTTGGTCTTTTCTCCATTTCCTCCCTGCCCCAGTCAAGTCCAAGTCCTTGGTGGCCATGGGTGAACATGGCAGGAATGGGTGTTCATTTTATACAGCATTCAAAGTGCTGCTGAATGAATGTGGGGATCATGGGAATTGAGGCAGTTAATATACACTGCATTTCTGGATTGGGTATCTGAGTAAAAGAGGTGACATTCTCTGAAATATAAAGTAAGGTGCTGGTGTTTCTAAGTAGTGAGAGCCATGCCTGATCCAGTACCAGCCAGTTTCCAGCAGCAGATATTTGTGACTGAGGCAGAACAACTCCTTCAGGAAGCAGGGTAGAAGCTACTCTGTTCTGGGTTGAAAAGGCAGTGGGCACGGAAGTGGTGTGGAAAAGGGTTGTGTGTTCCTTTGAGAAGCCTGGCAGAGAGGGGAACACAGATGAGAGTTGGAAAAGGAGATGAACTCAAAATAGGGCTTTCTCCTGCGATCACAGATCAGAGTGTGTGAAGAGATAAGCTACCAGAGATGTGAAAGATAGTGATGTGAAGGGGAGGAAGTGATAGGCCAAGATCCTGGGAATAACAAGATGTTGGTACCAAAGCCCAGAGAGCACTGAGTCATGATTGGTGGGGTATGCCTTTGTGTTTATGGATCAAGCGTGCCTGACTATGTAGCTCCAGCTGACCAGGGACTCACTCTCTAGACCAGGATGGCTTGAGACTCACAGATATCAACTGCGTGTAGTTCTTGAGTTCTGAGGTTAATGCACTGTGTGTATGTTGGTATAAGGAGGTTGGATTTTCTGCCCACTCCCAACTGCAGGAACCTTCTCCGTAAATGTGTCCTGTGCTAATTGGCAGGACCATCTATTTGGGTTAAAACTTGGACCAGTGGATGCGGGAGGTGGGAGAAGACACTGATGAGCAGTGCCCAGAGCTGGTTGGTATCATTTTCTCTGGCTTGCTCAGCTGCTCTGTTGGAGGAAAAGCATTCACTGGGGCGGACCCATGCTGGGATCTGACCAGTGGGATGAGGAACCTACTTTCTAATGACATCAAGGGCTGCTTAGCTAGACAGTAATTAATTGATGAGTCAAGGACAGCAAGAGGAGATAGATAGCAGTAATCACAATGGTGTTAAAATAGGACATGAAGAGCTTCAAACACCAAGACTCACTGTTACTTAAAACCATTAACATCACAAACCACTCTACAATTTAACTAGAAGCACTTATTCATAACAATACAATCTTGAGAACATAAAGGCTTTAGTTGTTGCTGGAAAGATGATGGATGAACATTTACAAATAAGTTATCAGATAGGCAGGCAGACAGGAGACAGGTGCACACACAGCAGCAGTAGAGGCAGGGAGGAGAAAGGACTTGAGTCAGATAGACCGATGTTGTACCTTGTTTTCATGAGATTGCTCCTGCCGAGTCTGTGATAATTTTTTAATGGATTTATGCTAATAGAATGTAATAACTAACTTCAGTGAAAAGATTACCAGAAATAATATACACTTTTGGGGCTGGAGAGATGGCTCAGTGGTTAAGAGCATTGCCTGCTCTTCCAAAGGTCCTGAGTTCAATTCCCTGCAACCACATGGTGGCTCACAATCATCTGTAATGAGGTCTGGTGCCCTCTTCTCTCATACACACAGACAGAATATTGTATACATAATAAATAACTAAATGTTTAAAAAAAAGAATATACACTTTTTATTCTCCACTCCACCCATTTTTCTTGGCTCTTTGGAGAGTCTATGTAGCTCAGGCTGGCCTCAAACACTGGGTCTTCCAGTTTCAGTTCCTCGAGGGCTAGGATTACAGATATGCACCACTACACCCAGCTCCATGCTTCCCCTAGGAAGTTAAATGTATTTGCTATGTTCTTACTATACGGAAACTCATTGTTTATATGTGTAAGAATTAGGTTTCGACATTCTTCCAGTTTGCTTCAGTTGTCAACTTGACACAGACCAGAGTCATCTGACACAGGTTCAACTGGGGGATTGCTTCAAAGAGACTGGCCCATGGACATTCCTGTAGACATTTTTCTAGATTGTTCATTGATGTGGGCAATATGAGCACTGGGCAGATGGTCCTGGTTTATATAAGAAAGGCTGGCTTAGCAACAAACAGCCAGGGGAGCCAGCCAGAAAGTATCATTTTCCCATGGTTTCTGCTTCAGGTCCCTGCTTTGAGTTCCTGTGTTGGCTTCTTCAACTATGAACTAGAACCTTTAAGCTGAAATGAACCCTTTCTTTCCCAAGTTGCCTTTGGTCAGTGTATCATCACAGCATAAGAACAATAACCAGGACAGTCATCTAGGCTGAAGACAAGGTGGCCATGTATAAAACCCATCATCATTAACAATAACCAGGACAGTCATCTAGGCTGAAGACAAGGTGGCCATGTATAAGGAGGAACAATCCACTGTGAATTTGGGCAGCACCAATCCTACGAGTTGGGGTCCTGGACTAAATAACAAGGAGCAAATGAGTTGAACCCCAGCACTCATCTCGGTTTCCTGCTGGCGAATACAATGGGACTGGCTGCCATGAGCTCCTGCTGCAGTGATAGACTAGCCTTGCAGCTTGGATGGAGAGACAGGCAAGGAGCACCACAAAGTCACTGGAAGTGTAGCAGTTTACAGCTCTGCTCCAGGGAAAGGTTTCCCCAGTGAAGTTGTTAGAGCTCTGCTCAGGTCCAGTGAAGTGTTATTATGGGCGGACTTTTCTGTCCCACCAGCCGCTCCCCAAATAACCACACAGAGACTTAATATTAATTATAAATGCTTGGCCAATAGCTTGCGCTCATTTTTACCTTGCTCTTATTACTTAAATTAACCCATTTCTATTGATCTAGGTGTTGCCCTGAGGCTCAGTTTATCTCAGTACAGCACTTTCCATTCTGCTTACTCTTTTTCATGACTTCTCCTGAGACTCCACCCTCCCCCCCCAGCATTCTCTCTGTCCAGAAAATCCTGCCTAGCCACCAAACAGCTCTTTATTAACAATGAGAGCAACAGGTCTTCACAGTGTACAGAAGGATTATTCCACAGCATGTTACAGACTTGCTTTGCTTAAGAGAAAGTTTCCAGAGCAAAAGTGTTACAGCTCTGCTTAGGTTCCCCAAGGTATAACAACCCTGCCTGGCTTGGGGAAGGTTTCCCCAGCTAAAGTGTTACAGTTCAGCTCAGCTCTGCTCTGGCAAAGTTGCTCAGGTTTCTGGGGGGACAACAACTCTGCTACTGGTTTCTCCAGTGCAACTGTTACAGTTCTGCTCAGCTCTGGCTCTGGCAAAAGTTGTTATGGCTGGGCTTCTCTCCAGCAAAAATGTCACACCACACAACAAACCTCACTCAAGACATTTATTAGGAAGGAAGAATCCAGGAGGGTGGCTGTTTCCAGGGTGAGGTAGCAGCAAAACAAGTTACACAAGGTTCCTTGAGGAGAGGGGCAGAGCTTTCTAGGGTGTCTTGGGATTGGTGGGATTTAGTGCTCAGCGGGCTCAGGGAGGGGTGGGATTTCGATACCTGTTCCCAAGTCAGGGTCAGGGTGTTTTTCCTTGGCCCCTTTCACCAGACAAGACTATCCCCTCGCACTGTGAGCCAAATCAAACCCTTCTTTGAGTTGCCTTAGTCAGGGATTTTCTCACAGCAATTAGAAAAGAAACAAACTACACGATATAGTTTGAAACTGTGCTATGAAGAACTATGGGCCTGGAAAAGAGAATTCCCTCAGTAAAAGACAGAATAAATATACAGACACCCAAATGTCGCTGGAGATTAGTTCCTCAGGGAAGGACCCTAAGGGTGGAACTTACAAGAACATTAAAATGAAACATTTTTCTCTAGAGCAAGTGTTACACTGAAGAAGGAATTCAGGCCCTATTGGGGTTGAAATCGATGAGAAGTACTGATTCTGAGCGACAACTCTCTTCTTTCTATGTATTCTCCATTTCTTCCAAACTCACCTCTCTTCCATTATACACTAGCAAATTCAGTTTCCATTCAATAAACGTTTACTGACCCGGAACTATTCTGTGCAGCAGACATATATTGTTATTTAAATTTAATAAAATACGAAAATCCGTTCTTCAATTCTGTTAATCCCAAGTCACATCTCAAATACATTGAACAGTGCAGATTACTGAAGGTTCTATTAGTACTGTATTGGACAGTTAATGTAACAAGAACGAAAATCTTCCAGTAGTTGAGAGGCAGAGGCAGGAGCATTATGAGCTGGAGGCCAGTCTGCAGTAAAAAGTGAGGAAAGAGAAAAGGAAGAGGGGAAGTAGGGACTGGGAAAGATGGTAACAGAGAAGGATTAGGAATGAAGCTGTGTCTTTGAGATCTGAAAGCTTAGGAATTAAGGGAAACTAACACCCTTCCCGTAACCAGGGATTTGTGGCTACGTGGTCCGTCTCCTAACATCACGACATCCGTACCATTGTTATGCTCACTGTAAGGCTATCACAGGACCCCACGACCAAGGTACGTGGGCTATAACGGACCAAGTGAGATAGCCTGTGTTTGTGGGAGTTCAGGAAGGCTTGTGGGCAAGAAGAGATCAAAACCCACTTGTCCACACCGAAGTACGCCCCATTGGGCTGCTGACTCCGTACAATGGAATTACCTGGGCCAGTCTACAGAGCCCATTCCCTGCTTCCCAGTGGAAGCTCTGCGGGTGGCCGCGTCACCACCCTGAAGCTCCACACCACGCAACTCCCTGACTCGGTTTCCTTCTGCGTGCCTGTTGCCTGGGGTCGCACCGGAATCCAGAAAGCCGCCAGCCTGTTTCTCCGCGTGTGAGCCCGAGGTTTGGCTAGTCCGCCATCGCGCGTAACCCGCCTGGCGCACAGAGACTCGGAACGCGCGTCCCCGCGGGTCCCGCCCGCGTCCCGCCTGGCCCGGCCAGCAGCGGCTGCCTACCCTCGCAGATCTGCTCCCACAGGTTCTTCCCCGGCGGCTCGGCGACCTGCGCGGGCGACACGAGCCTTTCTGCGGACCCGGGCAACACTGCGGGCACGGGCATCCGCGTAGTGACCGAAGAGTCCACCGAACCTCCCGCCTCCTCGCGCTGAGCGCTGCGGTTGGACACCTGTCTGAGCGCCGCCATGCACGCGGTTTCCAAAGCAACCGTGGGCTCCGTGAGGCCTCGACCCGGAAGTAGACATCCCTCTCGAGGGCGGGCCAGAAGGGCAAAGATGACTTCCGGGTCGCGGCGGCGCGGGCGCTCACGTGGGGTGGCTTGGCCTGCGGGTGGACCAGGTGAGTTTGGGTGGCGCGGACGAGCTACTTAGTAGGTTCTGCACGGTGAGGGAGAGGAAGAACAAAGATAAGGCACTTCCAAACCTGCCCGCATTTCTCGGTTTCTTCCCGAAGCCGTCCCGTCTTGAAGTCGGCCTGGGGATGACCCTAGCTAGCAGTCTGCGATTCGTGAGGACAGTACATGCTCCTCTGAGTTCGAATTCGTGTTTTGCCCCATTGCTGACTCTGAGACCTAGTGATTTAACGTCTCCGAGGCCTATGATGTTTGGGGTGCGAGAGGAGTCACACCAACTCTGCCTGAGGCTACTGCGGGTATTTCAAAGTGCTTTAAGAGGCGGCATACTGGCCCACGTCTATAATTCCAGGACGCGGGCTGCTGAGGCTGGAGGATCAGAACTTGTAGACCAGCCCGGTGTAGCCAAGTTTATCTAAAACAGCGCTTTTGAAGAAAGCATGTGTTCCTAGGTGATGCAGTGTAGATTTGTTCCCACTTCTGGCGAGAGTGGATGCCTGTAACAGTTACAGTACTGGAAAGGAGGATGTTACAAAGTGCTGAGGGGCAGAGCTGAAAAGTGGATTAAACTGATTCCTGGGGTTTTTTTTTTTCTTCCAGTCTTCTCTCCTGGCCACTACCCCCAATCCTGTAGCATCCTGGTCTTGTTTGTCACCGCCCCCTTGGGACATGTATCTTCCTCTCCCGTGTGAACTCCCTTCATCTGTTCCCTGCTTAATTACCATCCCTGCAGTCCTGTTGATGTCATCCATGTTGGCCTGAGTCACACCTTTGCCTCAGACCTGTACATATACCCGTTCACTGGAACTGTCAAGGCTTCTGTCTGAGGCAGCTGGCTGCTGGATCACCCTCCACTTTTGTCTACAAGGTTGACTCTACCATCCTTCTATTGCTCAAGCTAGAGAACCATGTTCAAACATTTCTTGACACCTGGACACTGTCATGGTTAGTTGGATGTCAGCTTGACACAAGCCAGCATCATTTGGGAAGAGAAACTCAGAGTTGAGGAAATACTTCCATAAGGTTGATCTATAGGCAAGTCTTTGGGGGCATTTTCTTGATTAATAATGAATGTGGGAAGATCCAGCCCACTGTGGGTAATGCCACTCCTGGGAGGTGGTCTTGAGTTGTCCGAGAAAGCAGGCTGAGTTAGCCACAAGGAGCAAGCCAGTAAGCAGTGTTCCTCCATGGCATCTGTACGAGTTCTTTCCTTTGGTTCCCGCCCTGACTCCCCTCAGTGATGGACTGTTACCTAAAAGTGTAAGATGACCTAAATCCTCTCCACAAGTTGCTGTCAGACCTGTGGTGTTTTATCAAAGCAGTTGAGGCCCTAACAGATATGCATGTTGTGTGACCTTCCTAACCCTAAACTTCAGCAAGCTATCTTGCAGCCAGGCTGTGGTGTGGCACGCCTTTAATCCCAGCACTCGGGAGGCAGAGGCAGGTGGATCTCTGTGAGTTCGAGGCTAACCTGGTTTACCAGAGCTAGTTCCAGGACAGGCTCCAAAGCTACAGAGGAACCCTGTCTCAAAAAAACTCAAACAAAAAAACAAGCTGTCTTGCTGCTTTTGGTCCTTGCTGGAGGGAGAGAGGGTTGAGTTAGCTTCCTCTGCACCCATGGCTAGCCTGGCACACAGTTATGTAGACCAAGCTGGCTTCTAACTTGTGGTTTTACCTGCCTCTGCCTCTACCTTCCCAAACTTTCCAAGCTCTGGATTGCATACTTGCCATCACGCTTGGCCTGCCCTTCCTCTTATCATTTGTGTCTTTTCCCCACCTGCCTGCTTTTGATGACTGGTGTTGCTCTCATCATCTCTGAGTCATTAGTGGTCCTGTAGTAAGTATTGACAACCTGCTCTGGGCCGGGCACTGAGCAGCTCCAGGAATACATCAGGTGATAGGGTAGATAGGAATGAATGCATGGCTTTAGATATTACCAGAAATGTCCATGTAACCCTAGAGCAAGGTGTGAATGGATGTGAACTATATAGCTCAGGCTTGGCCCAGATCATTGAGGCTGCCAGGAATGACCTGAGTCCTGCGTGGAGTCTGGAGCTCAAAGCCAAGGAGTGCTACAGGTTGGAGTCGCTCCTGGTCTCCTAATTTTCACCTCCCCCTTAGAATCTTCTGGTGTATTGTCTCTAGGTTCCCTCTAGCCCAGGGAGTAGCAAGAACCAGACTGGTGACTGTAGTGAAAGCCATATATTGAGGCCTCTGGCTGCTTGTCGTAAGTTCTTCCATTTTCCTGAGGAAAGCTACGTAATCATGGTTTCTAAGTGTTACTGCCACTCATTAATTCTCAGCAATCCCTTTGAAATTGAAGAAGTGAAACAGGCTTGCAGACTGAGGCAGCCCCCAGTTGAGTACCTTCTGGTTCAGCCTTTATATCAAGGGTAAAACTGAGGTCCAGTGAAGTAAATGCTATCAGGCAAGAAAGAGAATACCAGTGTTTCCATTGGACACAAGTGTTTGGAGTCCTGGCTGAGGCTTGCCTCACTGTGCCACGTTGTTTAAGTAGCTTGGGATGGTAAAAGTTGAAGGACAAGGGATTCATCTATCTAGTGTAGTAGCATTATTTAGATCAGCCAGAGGAAGGGGTTGACTTAACTTGGCCACTTTTTTGGATCTGATGGGAGTCAATGAGGAAGGCTGCATGGAATTTCTGCTTCATCTGGTAAAAGGAAAACTATGGGGGCCAGCCAGAGGCTTGATCACAGTTGGGTCCTGCAGTGCTGGCTTGGGTAACCGCTTGGTAAAGATCTGTTGAATTTAGGTCTGGTGGTTTCAGGAAGATGGTAGACAAGGTCTCACCGGTGCTCTTTTCTGTAGTTTCTCCAGCACCTCTTCCAGGATGGATGTGTTATTTCCTCTCAGAAAAGGCAGCTGACATTCAGAGAGGTTAAGTGATCAGAGTCAAGTTGAGTGAGTAGTTTGGCTTTGAACAAAGGGCTATCTGGATTTATACTTCCTGCCATTTAAATGTCTTTCCTCCTGTTCCCAGTGAATGGGGACTGTTTTTCCCATCTCCTTGCATGTCAAACTGCCCACTCAGAGAAACACTGAGTAAAGAGCTTCAGAACCACAGCCTGGGACTGGGTAAAATGATAAATTGCATTATTTCTGTTTTTCTCCTCAGGAATGGTCACCAAGACTCAGAAAGTAGACCTGGGCCCACGGCTCCCAGAGAAGAAGAAAAAGAAGAAGAAGAAGAGAAAGAAGGTGATGGTTGCAGAGGTCACAGAACCAGAGACTCAATACTCAGTCTTAAACAGTAACGACTATTTTGTCGATGCTTCTCCTCCACGAGCCACATCCCCCTCCAACAATGTGGGTGAAGGACAGGTCCCTGAGATATCAGTGGGCAAGAGAAAGAAGAAGAAAAAGTCTCCTAGTGCTCCCTTGGGGGAGCACCTGGAGTCTGAGGCCACAGAGACGGGACAGAAAAAGTCCCCCAACCCTAGAAGGCAGGTCCTTGAGCAGTCAGCAGAGTGCCTCAGCGGGGAGAAGAAAAAGAAAAGGAGGAAGTCCTTACCACCAGCCACCTCCCAGGGCTCGGTGCTGAAGACCTCCCCAGACCCCAGGCATGCTGAGGAGGCAAGCAAAGTTCCTAAGAAGGCCAAAAAACACAGGAAAGAGAAAAAGGTTCTGGACATCGAGGCCTGTCCGCCCCAGGACTCTTGGCTCTGTGAGGCTGGGGATGCTCTGTTCCCGTGCTCAGGGGAGACAGAAGGTGAAGAGCAGGCGGCCTTGGGGCAGAAAAGGAAGCAGGGGAGCCCCAGAGAGCACAGCACAAAGAAAAAAAAGAAGAAGACCCACCAAGAGGGAGACATCCTCCCGATCCACTCCAAGGTCTCCGTAGAGAACAGCTTGAAGAAAGGAAGTAAGAAGTCACTCAAAAGTGAAGCTTTGGACTACATCCCGATAGACAGCCCAAAGTCCCCTGGGAAGAAGAAAGTGAAATCCAAGAAAAAGGTGGACCAGCCACACGGTGAAGGGCTGGCTGTGAAAAGGAAGAAAAAGAAGAGGAAAGAGAGCGGAGTAAAGGAAGACCCCTGGCAGGAGGAAGAAGAGGTAAGATTCCTTGGGACTTGGTGGGGTTGCCATATGAGTACCTGTAGACATGTCAGCATGGGCACTTGTGCGTTTAGCTGACGGAACCCCGCAGTGTGTGTGTGTGTGTGTGTGTGTGTGTGTGTGTGTGTGAGAGAGAGAGAGAGAGAGAATATGTGCTAGAAAAGGATAGGAATTGTCTGTTTTCAAGTACAATGGGTCCCAGGGCTCCTGCAGCATCACTAGTAAGAAGTACAGGTGTCCTTTACCATCCGTAAATGGAGTGTTTTTACATGAATGTCTTATGGCTTGTGTTCTTTCCACTTGCTGGCTACCTCCAAACCCTGATAGTTTGAGATAGCCTGGTATCTGCAGCTATAGTCTGTAGGATTACATAGCGTGCCTGATGCGCTCAACTTCACCCACAAATCTGGTGGGGAATCCATCCTGCTTCTCTCTAGCTCACAGACAAGGACAGCATGAGGCTGAAGAATTTGTCTGAGGTCACCCAGCTGGGGCAAGGTAGAGTTGGGTCACACACCCAGGTAGTGCTGCTTCTGGTTTAGGAGATCCCTAAGTGTGTCAGGAGATGCCAGTGTGTCCTTTCCGAAAAGCCATTTTCCATTGTCTCAGCAGCCCAAGAAGTGACTGTCTTCAATGGGAGCAAGCTGTGGCTTCTCTAGCTCTGCCAGCCATTGCCTGGTGGCCCTTTCTCCTGCAGTTGCTGATGGCCATTTACTGAGTGAGGAGGTGCACCTTGGGAGATAGGGCCATCAGGAAGATGTTGCTGACCTGCACCTTCTTTTCCAGATGGGGTTGGGATGACAGGGATGGTTCCATGTTGGGGCCTGCAGGGGGCTTCTGGTTGCTGGCCTTCTCCCAGCTTTGTCTTCATGTATTAGGCTCTCTCTGTTTGACCACACATGGCTTGATTGTGCAAGTCAGAAGACAATTTGAGGAAGACCATTCTCTGCTTCATTATGTGAGTCCTGGGTAAACTTAGGTCAATCAGGCATGCTCCTCTTTATTCAGAAACTCAGAGCTAGGGAGATGGTTAGTGGGTAAGAGTGCTTGCTCTGTAACCACTGGGGCCTGAGTTCAAATCCCCAAGTAGCCACCTAAAAGTTGTGCATGGCAGTATATGCCTGTGATCTCAGCACTGGTGGGAAGGGAGGTTCCAAGAGCTAGCTTTTGGTTCTTTGGGAGACGACGCTGATTGCCTCCAACTGAATGTTGGACATGGGCATGCAACACACAAACTTCAGGGTTAGGGAACCCAGAGGTTTAAAGCTAGTTCCATTTAATGATAGGACCACTTTCCCCAAGGAGATCAGGGAAAGGTATCCTCTCTGCCTCACATCTTCCAGACAGCACACAAAGTTTCCTGAGTCACACAGGCCAGGCCAGTAGTAATAATGTAAGGAGGGGTTAAGAAAACGCGCGCGCGCACACACACACACACACACACACACACACAACTGCCCAGTAATCTCATATACACATACGTGGCAGTGGGGCCATGTACAGTGTTCTAAAGAAAGAAGGCAAAAGCTGTTGGCAGTTGTCATTTGTGGTGGACCAGGTACTGCCCCTGGCTTGACTTGGATAAAAATGGTTGGGGAGACCCCTGCTGGGCCATCAGCAGGCCAAGGGTAACTCAGTTGCATACCAGCCTTGAGTCAGGAGACCTGAGTTGGAGTTAGCCTGTCACTGAGCTGCAGGGTGATCTGGCTCTCTGAGCCTCTGCTTCTTTGTCATCTGACTTAATGGCACCATTTGCTGGGGAGATGCATGAAAGGGAAAGTGGGCAAGGCTTTGTTGACTGAGGTTCTGTCTTGGTGGCAGAAGCTAGTGCTTCTGTGCTTTCTCCTCTTTCCTAGATCATGTGACTACTCAGAGGGCTGCTGTGGCTTGCCTGAGTTAATATCTGCCTTTCCTGCAGGAGTCGGACACAGACTTGGAGGTGGTACTGGAAAAGAAAGGCAACATGGATGAGGCCTGCATAGATCAGGTATGGCCCAGCCTGTCCTGTCCCCCCCCTTTCTCCCCCCCCCCCAGGAACCTTCAGCACACATCAGGCTACAAGTTCTTGGGCTCAGAGGGACTGGGATCTCTGAAGGCCTCTTGGCCCATTCCATGGCACACCTCTAGGGGCAGGTGAACTCATACCGTCCTATACCTCTAGCCAGGGGATCCCAAAACTACTATGACTATTTCTGAGGGTCCTGATAGGCCCTCCTTTATAACCCATTGCAGGGTGTCAGGAAGATCGGGGATCCTATGACCCTGTAGCTAGAGCAGGTACATGCACCCAGCCACACCCATGGGTTGTCTCCATGAATTAATTCAGGAGCTTGAGAGAGAGACAGCTTAGAGACTAGTTTTCGCTCTGTCACGATCAGTTTCCTGTGTGGGATTTAGACTTGTGGAGACGGAACTTTTTACATCCCTTGACTCTTTGGCCTGGCAGGATTGAGGAGCTATGGGGGCCTGGTGTTACGTCTGTGGATCCCTGGCTGCTGACCCTTCTCTTCTGTGGGTCAGGCAGCTGTGGAGACCAAGGGGAGGGTGTATTGGAAGGAGGCAGCTGGTCCCCATGGTGCCTGCTGAAGGCAGCACTGTGTCAGATTTGCTAATCCTGCCTCACAGGTTCTCATCTCCACCTTAGGAAAGAAAGGAAGATGGAGGCTGTGTTTAGAAGTGGGTGGAGTTCGAGGAGGGCCACCCAGAAAAGATGGTGATGAGCCAAACCTGCTGTAGTGCTGTAGTTGGGGAACTGCACTTGGAACAGAGTGATGCTTGCTATATCTAAGGGGAGGACCAGAGGAGGGATGCTGCTGGAGCATCTCTCCAGGGCAGAACTGGATCACTGGCCTCCAGGCAGTTCCTAACCTCACTGCAGGGCCAGGGATGCTATAGTGGCCCAGGACACCATGTAGAGGGCCTGACCATGGGGTCTCAATTCTCCCAAGCCCTGTCCCTTGGCTGCTTTTGGGTGTCCTTAGTCCCCTAAGACAGCCAAATGCTGAGCAGCCCCAGCCTCCCGGAGCTCTTGGACTTTGTAGTTCTCTATGCCTACTAAATGTAGTCCCTGAGGCTTGTCAGGGTGGCCCTTGAGTCTCTTGTTTTCCCCATAAATACTGAAAGTTGGTTGTGTGTAAAATGGGGAGATAGCACATTTCTGAGAGGAAAAACGGAGTTCTCACACTCACTGTCATGTGTGAACTCCTGAGCGCTTCAGGTTCCTCTTGCACTGTGTGACTGAGATGGGGGAGTCATGCAGTACTGCGGTTCTTTCCGCTCACTGCTCTGTCTCGGTGAACACGCACCTGTTACCCTCTTCCCTGGTTTTCTACTTCACAGCAGCTCTTGTACATTTTGTGTTTAGAATTGTATGAAAGGTCCCTTCATTTCAGAGTCCTGAAGGAGAATAAGTTAGATCTAAATCGTTGGGAAGGTGCTGGCAGAGGCCCTGAGCTGGCCCTGCCCAAGAGTGCCCAGTTCTCTGCTACAGATGCTGCTGTTTCTTCCCCAACCACAAGCTTCTGGAGCTTTTTTTTTTTTTTTAAATATTTATTTATTATTTATACAATATTTGCAGGCCAGAAGAGGGCACCAGACCCCATTACAGATGGTTGTGAGCCACCATGTGGTTGCTGGGAATTGAACTCAGGACCTTTGGAAGGGCAGGCAATGCTCTTAACCACTGAGCCATCTCTCCAGCCCCCTTCTGGAGCTTTTCTACTTCTGCAGATGAATAATCCAGTGATCTGAAAGGTTAGGTGAGGTTTGCAAGGCTGCACAGCTGGTTAGCAGCATTGCTGGGATTCCAGCTCGTGTCTGCCTTGTTTCTAGAAAACAGTGCTTTCCTTGTGGAAGTTGATGTATGCACAAGACAAGGCCTAGGCATTGCAGTGTGACAAGTTTCAAAACATATCACTGTTACAGAATGTTCTCCTGGTAAAGGTGGATGACTGTTACAAGAAAATGACTTCTCAAGAAACTATGCCTAAGACAAGTGTTTCAGGCCCAGGGGCCAGCTATTAACCAGAGTGTCCTGTGTGCTTAGTAGCAGAGTGAAGCTCTTGAACTGCCACCCCGCAGCCCTGCCCTACCTCTGTGCAGCATTAAGATTCTGGGTCTCATCGCCTTCTTTTGTTCTGCATAGGTGAGGCGGAAGGCCTTGCAAGAGGAGATTGATCGTGAGTCGGGCAAGACAGAGGCTTCAGAACCCAAGAAGTGGACGGTGGGTTTACTGTGGTGGAATTGACATCTAGAACCTAAAGTGTCCAGGCACGGAATTGGTCTGAGCCAGCTTTACTTCCTCTGAAGGTTCTGGTCTCCCTGCTAGGGAGCTAGCCGCTGAGATGTGCCACCTAGGCTTTCTGTCCTGTTGTAGATGATGGGACGACAAGGGGCTCTTTGTAGCTGTGAGAAGTGCCCATGGAGGGTGCTAGGAGCATGCAGGAGATATGGAAGTGGGGGCCAGGCCTCTAAGACTCAATACCCTTAAGTCTTTCCAAGATTTGGAAAATGTTCAGACCCTCTCTGAGAAGGTAGGCTAGGTGGGAGAAAATATGAGGACCGTGGACACATAGGCCTGAGGGGATGGAGTAGGTTGTTTTGTTTGCTTAGATATGGTCTCATGTAGTCTCATACAAAGACTGTAGGCAAGTATGAACTTGAACTCCTAATCTTCCTGCCTGTACCTCCCAAGTGCATGCATATTAGGCCTGGTTTATACACTGCCACAGATAGAACCCAGGGCTTTATACATGCTAGGCAGGTACTTTACCAACTGAGCCACATCTCCAGCCCTAGAGTTTTGTTGTGTGTCTTCTTTCTTTCTCACCTCTTAAACTGAGCAGAGCTGATAGGACAGCAGATTGAATAAATAGAACAAGAGACATGGTCACATCACTCAACCAGTGCTCCGGGCACCATCCTCCAGTAATCTGGCTGCCAGAACATGGGTCTTAGGGCCAGCCAGAGGCATTCTGGCTGTCCTTGACCATCTGCTTGTGGAAATTCCATTGCATTGATGGGGATTCCAGACTGGCAGGACCAACAGTTCTAGAAGAGCCCGCTTGCCAGGCCCAGTCAGCCCTGGACTTAGAATTAACTGGTGTCACAGGCAGCATCTGCCTTAGAAATTGCAGTCTAGGAAGCCACACTTATGTGGGTCACATGAGGCTGAGAGAATGTCACCAGTTCATCTAGGATAGCTGTAGTGATATCTGTTCTGATTGTCCCCCAACGCCAACCTAGGAATGAGTGCTAGGTTGGCATTTGACTCTTGGGCCATGTGGAGGTCAGCAGTCAGGTGGTAAGAAGTCCTACACTGTGGACCTACAATATGGTGAAAATTGTATGTTGCGGCTTTGGCATAAGGCCTGACTCTGCTCTCTGGTGCTGGTGTGAGGGTGTTAGCCCATTAGAAGAGGGCTTTGAGGCTTAGGGAGAGTGGTTGTGACTGGATCACACAGGTGGGCTTCATCCCACGCTGTCTAACTTGAGCGTCACAGTCTTGGGGACCTGGGCTTCCAGCCCATCTTGCAGACCTGAGGTGGAGTGGGTCTTGGATAGGCACAGGGGTCTTCTGTGTACTGCTGGGTCCTGACCTTACTCTTGTCTGGAGTACCTGGCTGGTGAGTGCCGTGGTGTGGGGCAGCTTTGCTGTGTTGAGACTGAGGAAAGGGTGATGACGTGCTCTGTGCTACAAGAAGATGGGGAAAGGGATGAGGGAGGTGGCTTGGTGCTTAAAGCACCTGCCACTCAAGCAAACATGAGGATCTAAGTTTGAATTCCCAGAAGTCCCATGAAAGCCAGACACACAGCACAAGTGTCTGTGATGCCAGCACTCCTGTGAGGAGCTGGGAGTCTGTTGTGTGACACTGATCTATGGATGTACAACCAAACATCTGCTTACCCCAGATAGGGAGCCAGTGTCAGACCAAAGTAATGATACCACCAAAGCTGAATAAATTAGTTTGTTGGGGTTGCAGGAGTATGGGTGAGGTGTTAACTTAGAAGAGTATGAATAGCTGAAGGGTGGCTGCATTGCCAAAAGTCCCCCTCAGCATGAGAGACAGGTCATGAAAGCTGAAACTGGAGTACTGTACACAACTTGCAGGCTGCTCAGCTGGTCTGCAGTCCTTCCTGCTCATGTGACCTTGAGGAGGAAGGCCTTGTGATCTACTAAGTTCCAGGGACTGAGATTTATGAGTTTAGTTCCTGGGTCTTAATAAGCTTCCCTCTTAGAATGTATACTTAAAATCAGAGGATCACAATACAATATAGGCTACACAGAAGGATCTCTGGAAGCTCAGGGCCAGCCGAGCATATGCAGCAGAAAAATCAATAGAGATTTTGTCTCAAGTAAGGTAGAAGACAAGGACCAACTTGAGATTGTCCTCTGACCTCTACATGTGTGCACATACATTGTTTATGAACACACACACAAAACACAAGCTGTGGAAAGGTTGGGAAGTGTTACAGAGTCAGGTGAGGTGTGCTTGTGTTTTGAGGTATTTTGTGTGATATCTGAAGTGAGGTGAAGTTTCTCACTGTCACTATGTGTTGGGGCAAAGAGTAGAGCTCAAATTAGCTTGGTGTGCGGTGATGCCCTTGTGAGAAGCCAGTGGTGGGCTCTCGGCTGGTCATTCTCTAGTTGGGAGTCATCTTGACACATCACTCCCATTAAGCGTTAGGACTCATTAGGATGGATCAAACAGTCCATTGTTTGGCTGAGGGTGAGGAGGTGTTTGTCAAGGGCAATGACAGCCTTTATTCTCTACTCAGGGAACCCAGTTTGGCCAGTGGGATACTGCTGGCTTTGAAAATGAAGAACAGAAGCTGAAATTCCTGAAGCTTATGGGTGGCTTTAAGCATCTGTCCCCATCATTCAGCCGCCCTCCCAGCATGACTAGCAGGCACAACATGGCCCTGGACAAGAAGTCTTCAGACACACTCCAGCAGAATCTGCAGCAGGACTATGACCGGGCCATGAGCTGGAAGTACAGCCGTGGTGCTGGCCTGGGCTTCTCCTCTGAGGCTCGCAAGGTCTTCTACATTGACCGGAACGCCTCCAAGTCTATCAAGTTGCAAGATTAAACTTTATTGCCCTGTTCCTAAAACTCCATTTCTTGATCAGTTTTACACCTGCCAAGCTGGCTTGGATTATCCACCTGCAGGTATTGAGGACCACTCGTGATGAGTTTTGGACAAGCAGGTGGAAAGCTGCTTGTGTCAGGAGCCAGTACCAGTGGCTAAACCTCCTATTTTCTGTTCTAAGCCTTCCACCTCCTTGGGTGAACGTGTTTTAAGTAATAGTAGCTAGCAGTTGTTGGCATGTGCAGGGCCCTGACTAGTGTCTTCCTTGCATTGATGTATTTAAACCTAATTATGGAATGGGTGCTATTCTCATCACCTCATAAGTTCAGGGATAAAGTAATAAATGCCCAGGGTCACCTCCGCTAAGTGCCATCAAGAGTACATCACCCAGCTTCACTCAGTGACCAGTGAATGGAGAAAGCAAGTGTTGTGCCATGTCTTCCATGGGGACCAACAAATACGTTTCTCCTCTGTGGAGATAGACCTCTGAGCTGGCTGCTTTCCAGCTGTCGTCCTTCCGTCCGAGTGCTTGGATTTGATGTTTCTGCACATGGATTTAATCTCAAACACGGCATTTCGGACAGCAGGTAACCTGCATGTGGACCCATGTGAGATCCTCAACAGTGTGTTCACACAACCTTAGACCACTTGTATGAAGTCAGACGTAAGGACAGATGGGAAGGGAGGTGCTTCATCTGCTGCCGGCACCATCCCCGCCCTGAACTGTACAGCAAGATTCAGGGAGCTCCAGCTTCAGAGATCCACACGATGGGACTTTGTTCTACCAGCCCTTGCAGTCTGGCATTGAGACTCACATAAGGACATTTTCCTGTTTCTTGGTGTGGCACTTCACACAGATACCCCATTGCAGGCCTGCTCTCGCCAGGCATGGGTGGGAAATGGAGGGATTGATGCTGCACTCAGCCGGGACCTCCGTTCTTCTCCATCCTCAGCGGTTGTGTAATTGAGCTGGCGGGAAGATGGCAGAAGCAATTCCAGGCTGCCCCATAGTATTCTGGAGTTTGGAGAAAACCCTTTTTTATAGCCAAAGAAACTTCAGCAGCCTCTTAGGAAACCTTTCATGACTTCATTCAGTTCTGTGTGGTTGGTCCTGTATCGGCCCCTTTGGTAAGAGAGATGCCCCTCAGGCCAGCCACAGAGAGGGTAAGGTGTTCCGTACTGCCACATGGGCAGCAGTGGAAAGACCGCCTGAAGCAGCTACCTCTCCCCACCCTGTCCCAACCCTTTGGCATGGGCCATGCCACATCCTACGGGTGTGTCTGTTAGCAAAGACAGGTTTAGGCCACTCCCTCAGATCAACTTGGTCTTTCATAGATTCAGCCGCAAAAAAGAAGAACCCTTCATTCTCAGAGGACAGAATTCTGTTTGTGTCAACCTCTAGACCAGTGGTTCTCAACCTGTGGGCCATGACCTCTACATGGGTCTCAGATTTATGCTACAAATCATAACACCAACATTACAGTTATGAAGTAACAACAAAATAATTTTATGGTTGGGGTCACACACTGCATTAAAGGATCGCAGCATGACAGGTTGAGAACCACAGCTCAAGACCAGTCTGGCCTTGATCAGTACTGGGAATTAGCTGTCACACTCCAGTTTGAGTATGGCTTAGCGTGTCAGAAACTTGCACATGGCCATCTCTGGGTGGGAGAGGATAGATGGGTTGCCATCTTATACCACATACACCTTGGTAACTGTCATCCAGGTGTGAGGGCCAGATCTTTTTCCTACCTGTTACATATGTCTCGGTGCTGAAGGACCTGAATTTGTAGCTTGGTGTCTCAGCGCTGGCTTAGGTGCTCCATTTGCTCACCCTTCTCTATAGAGAAGAATTTTAGTCTGTAAGCAGAGAGGTCCAGCCTTCTCTCTGCCACTCACAAGTGTGAACACTGAATGGTTGTGCTTTTGTTCCCTAGGCTCCTGTCCTACCAGTAGTGGCTTGGGCCATCCTTCCTCCCCTTCCATGTCCTGTACCTTCTCCAGGACTTGAGTCTTCTGCATGATGTGAATGTGGGAGGTCAGTGACCCAGAACAGGCCTTAAACTTGGCTGTTTCTCTCTCAGGCATTTCTCACCAGTTACTGGTACTCTATAGCAATATCCTTGTCCTTAGTCACCTGCCAACAGTCACCCAAATATCATGGTTCCTACCACTTTGTTCTTGAGCTGATTTCTGTGTACTCTCTACTTGAGTCCATGAGGCCCTGACCTGAGCTACTTTTCCACACCCTGACTGACCTGTCAAAAGTATTTCCCAATTAGACACAGTTGTCACCTAAAGGAGGGTATGCACTCAGCTCTGCAAGCAGAACACCCTGCCCCACCTCCACCCCCCCCAGTACCCTTGGCAGAAGGGAATTTAAGGTTTCTAGTCAGATGAATTTGAAGTAAGATTTGTGTTAGCTCCTCACAAACTCCCTTAACTGGAAGATGACAGGTTCGTGTGGAAGAGATGTGGAAGCCATGGACAGTCACTTGGGAAGGAAAAGGCCCCAAGCCAAGAACACAGGCGCCTTTAGGAGCTGTGTAACACTTCCACCAGGGCTCTCACAAAGCAACTTAAAGTTGTCTTGGGGTACCTTGACTAGCCCAGAGGACCAGTGAGTTGTGACCAGTAATTGTCAGATGGTAAAAACCACAAGACACCACTCTGCATATTATTTGTTAAAGTAGCAATAACCAGGAACTTAGGACATAGAAATGTCCTTGTTTTTCATTTCCTAAGAATCTCATATGTCCTTCCTAATGGGAGTAGATGCCATTCCATGGAGATGGGCTTTCAGAAACCAGACTGCCACTAACAGGTGATGCTCCAGTCCACACTTCTGCCCAGGTCAGCAGCAGGATTCAGAGGCCCTGTGGTGTGTGTGCCTAATGCAGGGCTAAGCTGGGGTTAACACAAGAGCACTGGGCATTTTCTGGGCCGTTGGGAGCTGATGCCGTCCAACATGGGCAGCTTTGAGGCAGATACCACAGTGCTTTCTGGGTATGGTGTTTGTTCACAGCACAAGAAACATTCTTCAATATCTGATTTTTATTTTTGAGACTGGCTCATTTATCCCATATTTATCCCTCAAACCTGTAACTGAGGACCTTGAACTTTTGATCTTCCTGTCTCTACCTCCTGAATGCTAGGATTATAGGCATGTACCACCACACTGTTTATGTGAGGCTTGTGCATGCCTGGCCAGCATCCCACCAGCTGAGCCACATCCTCAGCCTCATCTGATATTTTGTTTAGCTGGTTGGTTCCTTTTTGTTTTTTTGTTTTTTTTAAGACAATTTTCTCAATTCCTTGGGGTGGTGGGGACTGTCATCAGATTGGCCCCAAATATACAATAGTAACTCTGGTCTCATAACAAATGTATGAGTTTATATATAAATGGTTTTTAATTTCTACTTTTCCAAAGTTAGTCATGTATAATGTTTTAGGGTGAAAATGAATAAAATCCATGCCTAAAGCACAAATAGTTTTGAGTGTGTATTTTGCCCAGGTTAGCTCCAGGCAATCCTACCCTACCTCAACCTCCCTAGTAGCTGGGACTTCGAGTATGTGCTACCAGGGCAAGCAGGCTAGCCTGAAGCACAGCTGAGCCAAAGCTTGGATACCTTTTCACAGGCAGTGGGTTCCAGGGCAGCTGGCCAATGACACTGAAGTACAGCCCAAAGCCACCAGCCATCAGGGGTAGGCACAAACTCGTTGAGAGGAACACAGCCATAGTGTGCAACAGTGTGTAGTCTGGACGTGCTCTCCAGAAGGAGCCAGAAGCAATGAGCTGGCTTGCAGGACATTGGCTCAGTTACAGGAAGGGCACTGCCATAGCCCAGGCCTCTCCCTCTGTTTAGCACTGGATTACAGGTGGACGTCCATGCCTGACTAGTTACAGGACATTTTTACTGAGACTACAGGGAGCCCCAAATGTGACCTTACTTTCTCCTGTATTCTAAGTCCAGATGTTCCTTGTAGTCAGGCGTCAACTAGCAACCTGACATTTGTTAGTCCTCCAAGATTTTATAGGACACTGTCTCCAGTCGGGAGGGAGGTGTGACGTGCTTTCCACCAGTGGAAACACCCTCCAGAAAAGAAAGCCCTGTGCCCTTGACTGCTCCCCTGCTGATGCTAATCTGGTTCCCAGCCTCAGATCCCTCCCTGGGGCAGAGAACCAGAAGGCTTCTTGGATAAACAGAATTTTCTTTGGGCCACCAGTTCAAATATAACAACACAGAGACTTATGAAAGTTTGGCCTAAGCTTAGGCTTAACCCCAACTAGCTCTTATAACTTAGATTAACCCGTTTATATCAATCTGAACTCTGCCACATGACATTACCTTTATCTGTATTGCCCATCCTTCCTCCGTGTCTGGCCAGCAGCTCCACATTTCTTCCCAGAGTGCTCTCTGCCCCGAGAAGTTCCACTTAACTGGCTCTTTATTACACCAATCTTCACCCAGTGTACAAATATCCCACAATGCTCTTGTGCAAACACACACTAGGATGCTGCTATCTGAAGAACAAGACTGAGTTTTAATGCTCTGTCAGTTCCCCCTCTGCTGTCAGAAGGCAAAAGCTTTAAATCAACCTGTATAAAAGTAAAAATAACAAAAACTAAATTCCAGGAGGAGTTAGTGGCAGCCAAGCAGGTCTTCCAGGACAGTGGCACTGGGGCCCCCAACGGCAAGTATTCAGGTCCTGGTTTGCAGAGGGAGCCGCAGGGCCAGCTCCGTCAGATGATTCATGTCAGGTTGTTTGCTCCGCTTCTTGATGTAGTCCAGAGTTTTCACCTAGAAAAAAGAGCTCCATCTTGTATTTGGCTTCATGGCTCTTACCTGGGGGCTAGAGCCTCTTCTGAATTGGCCTTAAGTGAGCTTACCCTGTCTAGCTGAAAATGGGGTGTCTTCTGAGAGATGATAGAAGAAGCAAAAGGTTAAGACTGTAACTTACTCCTAAAATCAGACAAGGGGATCAGGGGATGAAGCTCAGTTGGCCGAGTGCTTACATGCCCAAAGTCCTGGGTTTGCTCCGCAGCACCACAAAAACTAGGCAGAGGCAAGAGGATCAGAAGTTCAAGATCATCTTTGGCTATATAGCAAGTTTAAGGATAGCCTGGGCTACCTAAGACTTTGTCTCAGAGGAAAAGAATCAGACTTGGCTGTGATCAGAAGTGAGTAACATTTTCAAGCAAGTAGTTTTTACTGAGTGGGAGTGACTGGGGATGCTTTCTAGCACTAGGAAGTCACCCAAAAGAGTTTAGGGGTCTGGCTCAGGGGTGATAGGGCAGCTTGCAGTGCTACTGATGCTGTGTCAAGGTCAGTGCCACTCTGGCTGGCAAGGGCCCTGGTGCTTACCATGGTCCTTGTGTCTGCACAGCCGTGCCTCTGAGCCAGGTGCCACAGGTTGACAGAGAGTTGGTTCAGCTTGTTGTTACGAAGGTCCCCATGGGCCAAGATGCTATTGAAGAAGGAGAGGCCCAGCAAGCTCTGGCGCTTCAGGGCCTGGAAGAGAGAAGGGAAGCTATGACTGTGCCCTGGTACACTGGATGGACTCAGTGTAAATGTCCTTATGCCAACTTTGCCATGTGTTTGCTGAGCCTACCCTGGACCTGTGAAATGACCATGAGATACACAACACATGGCGAACGAGGACAGAGGCACCACAAGCTCTGAGCTCTGCTGCACACCGGGCCATCACTGTGGTTAGGGGAGACCCAACAGTCACTGGGTTGGGGAGTGAGGCCTAACAGCAGAGAAAAGGCTGTGCTTCACGCACAAGTCAGGCTGAAAGCCTTCCACATGGCTCTCAGCTGTGGCTCAAGCTTCTGAATGCTGTGGTCACTACTGCTGATCCTAACCAACAACGCTCCTGAGTTGGGGCCCAGATTTGGCCTCTACAAGAAACATCTACTGAAAGGCATAGTGTACATGCCTAATCCCAGCTCTAAAGTAGAGGCAGAGGGACCAATTCTAAGTCATCCTCAGCTCTATAGGAAGGTGGAGGTCAGACTGAATGAGACCCTGTCTCAAAAATAAAAAATTTGGAAAAAAAAAAAGAGGAGAAAAGAGCAAGCCTCCCGACACTGTGACACCAGGACTTTCAGGAATCTTGTTTTGTTGGATGACCTGTGAGGCACCTCACCAAAGAAACATTTAACCCACGCGACCAGCTTTGACTGACAGATACGATGGGTAAGAAACAGTGGTGCAGTGAAAGCTCAGGTAAAAGAACACACTTCCTCGGGGAGCAGACCATGAACACAGAGAAACCACATCTACACCCTGCTGTTGCAGGGTGCCCATGGAACTAGACATCACCGTATGCTGGCCAGGCCTGGCAGCCCTGCCAAATCGTGCCACCAGAGCCACGTGTGCCTGCTCTGCTTCATGGCAGCGAACAGGTACCAGACACTCAGCGTATGCTAGCACCCTTGCTTCACATGTCACATCTCTGGGGCTGGCACATTCACAACGTATGCCAACAGTCCATCCTCTGGCTACATGTGCAGTTGTTGCAGGAGCTCTCCTTCAGCCAATGGCTTTTAAGATACCAGCCCACTGGGGCGTGGTTTTCATTTAAAAAAAAAAAGAAAATGGCGGCAGCACTCCGCTTGCTCTCTTGCTTCTGGCTCCCATTCTGACTGCTAGACTCTGTTTCCTGTTTGCGACCAGAGGACTGTGGTTTGGGACATTGATCTGTAAGTTTTATCCCCTCCAATAAAATACCCCTTTTAATTAAACTGGTGTAGGATTATTTTGCATCTTTATC
>JAQHUG010000240.1:869337-896972 GCA_028555095.1 Dicrostonyx torquatus
TCTGTAAGTTTTATCCCCTCCAATAAAATACCCCTTTTAATCAAACTGGTGTAGTATTATTTTGCGTCTTTATGCAGTAAGGCAGGTTCTGCTCAGAGGGCTATTACTGATGGAAATTACTTATTACTGGGGGTTCTCCCAGTCTAGTGATGGAGCCCTTCAAAGGTAGAATAAAGGTCTGGTCAGAGTCAGAGTCAAGCAGGGAACGAGAGAGAAAGGCCAAAGAGGCTGAGGACACAGATTTGTAAAGGGCGGTATGTGAGGACCTCTGTTGGAGCACCCATATAAAAATGTGTGTGGTGGCACACACTTGTAATTCCAGTTGGGAGAAAGGGTCCCTGAGGCTCAGTGGTCAGCCAGCTTAGCCATATTGGCAAGTCCTGGGTCAACGAAGATACCCAACCTCCAAACATGTAGCCAGCTCCTGAAGAATAACATCCAATAGCTAGGCGTAGTAGCGCATGCCATTAATCCCAGCACTCAAGAGGCAGAGGCCTGTGGATCTCTGGGTTCGAGGCCAGCCTGCTCTACAAAGCAAGTTCCAGGATAGCCAGGGCTACACAAAGAAACCTTGTCTCAAAAGGCAAAAACACCACCCAGCTTGAGAATGAGGAGGCTCTTCCTCCCTCATCAAATTCCCCAATAACATTTTACTCTAAAACACTCGATTTGGATTTTCAAGCCACAGCGTAACAAACGGCACCACTGTATGTGTCAGGGATGTGAAGGCAGCTGTGTTCAAGGAAGGTCATCAGTTCACACCCCCAGGCCCTCTGCAGGTTTTTAATAGATGAGAGAGAGAGAGAGAGAGAGAGAGAGGCAGACAGAGAGGGAGGGAGAGAGAGTCAGAGAGTGAGCTCTTTTCCTGTGAGAACTGTCATTTCTAGGAAGATCTAGGGACTCCATACCCAAACAGTTTCTCCCAGCTCCTGCTTAAAGCAGAACTCAATCCTATATGTGACCTTACAGGACAATTCTGGAACCAAGGTGGTTCCCAACAGGAGGGCATGGGACAAATGGGAATAATTTAAGTGCTGGGCTCCCAAGAGCAGGCACCTGTGAGCCGGTTGGTGTGTGTGTGGGGGGAAGGTCTGGCTGGAGAACTCAGCTCAGTGCTTGGGGTACCAGTTGGAGAACTGACAGGGGCACTGTAAAAATGGAGGACAGCAGGTTCAGTCACACTCAGCGTCCGCTCACATGGCAGGCCATCTCTACCCCCCTATTTATTTTTTATAATGCTTTTATGTATTTATTTTATCTACATAATGACTATTTTGCCTATATGTTTGTATGTACATCAGAAAGTATTGGATCCCCTGATATGGATGGCTGTGAGCCACCATGTGGGTGCTGGGGACCAAAAACCAGGTCCTCTAAAAGAAGAACATGTGCTCTTAACTGCCAAGCCAGGTCTTTTTTTTTTTTTTTTCCCTTTTTTTTTTTTTTTTGAGATAGGGTCTCTTTCTGTAGCTCTGGATGTCCCAGAACTCACTTTGTACACCAGGCTGGCCTTGAACTCACAGAGATCTATCTACCTCTGCCTTTCTTTCTTTCCTTCTTTCTTTCTTTTTTCTTTTTCTTGGTTTTTTGAGACAGGGTTTCTCTGTAGCTTTGGAGCCTGTCCTGGAACTAGCTCTTGTAGACCAGGCTGGTCTTGAACTCACAGAGATCCGCCTGCCTCTGCCTCCCAAGTGCTGGGATAAAGGCTCACAACACCGCCCAGGCTGGCCTTGAACTCTTGATCTTCCTGCTTCAACCCCTAAACGCTGGGATCATGGGTATCTACACCACACTGTTTTAAGCAACATGAAGGATTAAACCCAGGGCCTTGATACATAGCCAGTAACCACACTGTTTTAGTCTCTGAATGATGCTAGATTACAGGTGTGTGTTACTGTGCGCAGCCTTTGTTTGTTTGTTTGTTTGTAAATTGATATACAATATTGAGGGGGAGGGGGAGAGGACCTGCAAATTGATAGCAGACTTGTGAGTACCAGAGGCTGGCGTGAGCTGAAATTTGGGTGTTGGAGAAGTACTGAGCAGGCAGAGAATAGCCAAGGCCAAGACTGGAGACCACCATTCAGTCAGATTTGTTTCCCTTCCACAATGGAGCAGTATGTGCCCTGAGGTGCTCCAGCCCTGCCGTGCTGCCTCCAAAGCATGTGGCAGGTGGAGAGGGCAGGTACCCACCTCGTCCTTGGCCAGGGTTTTCAGGTGCTCCAGGATCTGAGCCATCACCGCCTCACAGAGCTTGCTGTTCTCAGCCAGGAACTTGGAGTCTCCCCCGTACAGGCTGTCGTTGGAGTCAACTGGTTGAACAAACAAGAGCAACATGTCACGTGGGACTGGCAGATGGCAGGAAGGCCTAGTAGGAAGTATGGGAATGGCCAAGGTGACCCACTGGCTTTAGGGTTCACTAAGAAAACATCTAGCCTAGGGCCTAGTCTGGGCCTGAGGCCAACAGTCTGGAAGTCATCCCCTACTGGCCATGCCTGGAGGGGACAGCCACAATCACAGTGAGCCACCCTCCAGCTGCTGGCAAGCACTCGCTCCGGGTCGTATAATGAGCACCAGGAAGAGTTGGCACGCACATCTTCAATAAGAGGGGAAACTGAGGCTCTGGAGCGGGTCTAGCTAGGATGTGAAACTGGACAATCTGATTCCAAAGCCCAAGTTCTCATCCACTGCACCCTTAAAACCAATTGGCTAGCTTTTATAGTTCCGGAAGGTTCTATCTATTCTATACTATCAGGGAAGACAAATATTCAACTGTCTCACTTAGATGTGAACCTTGAGAGCAACATTAATGACTTATATGCCCAACAGTGCCAATGTGGCATGAGTGCACTTTCTGATCAGACTTAAAGCCTGCTCCACAAGATGGAACCCATGCATGCTATCACATCCCACAGTCCCTTTACTCCCAAAGCTTCTATGCCTGACAGTGTCTCCTTCTCTAAGACAGCAACTCACTCTATAGTTCAAGCTGGTCTGGAAATCACTCCATACCCCAGGATGGCCTCTAACTCATGGCAATCCTCCTGCTTCAGCTTCCCAAATGTTGGAGCTACAGGTGTGAGCCAGCATGTCCAGGTCTTTAACAAAGCCACTGCTTGGCCACCTCTTGCATGACATCCACTGCCTAGAGAAAGGCCAGTTCAGTCAAGGATGACTTGCATATGCTTTCTCTTTTTTCTCCCCTTCAAAGGGCAGGGGAAACACCAGGAAGTCTGCTGTGGTCAAGTTTGGGTTTTCATTTAAAGGATGAACTCAGGCAGTCTCCTTATTTGAGACAGCTCTGTGGCTTTGTCTGTGGTGGTGACCCCATCCCCTGCACAGGGGCCCAGAACTGTTCAGTTTCTCCACTGTGAACACATGGGCTGCTCGTTTTTGTTTCTGCAGGGCTGGGGGTAGAACCTAGGGTTTCCTGCATGGCAGGTGGCGCTTCAACACTAAGTCGCACTCTGATCTCTCTCTCTCTGTCTCTCTCTCTCTCTCTCTCTCTCTCTCTCTCAGAGGCACATATGTGCATGTATTTGGAGGCCAGTGATCAATCTCAAGTGTCACTTCTCAGGAGCTGTTCACCTTTTTTTAATTTTTTAATTTTTATTTTTTTAAGATAGGGTCTCTTAGTGGCCTGGAAATCACTCATTAGTCCAGGCTGGCCGGCCAGTAAGCCTCAGGGATCACTTATCTTTGCAATCCTAGAGATCCTCATGCTTGAGTGACAAGTACTTCACCAACTGAGGAGTCATTGCCCCAGTTGGTCCTCTTCTGTTGGCTAGCACCAGCCTCACAAACAAAGAAAACAGTTTCTGCCTTTCAGAGCTCATTCCTTCCCTCTGTGCTAATACGAGCTTCTATTCCCATTCTTTCAACTAATCCTTTAGCTTCTTGCATCCGAATGCCCAGTATTGATGTCCTCATGGCTAGGTGACAGGAAGCAGAGACCAATTCCAGGAAAGGGAAGAGATGTGGCATCTGTTAAGTCAGGTAACCATGCCCAGCCCTCACAGGGCACAGAGTAGTAATGTAGTCCTGTTTAAAGAGGATGCTAATAATCTCGCAGCTCTACATCGTGCTGGGATGTAGTTGTGCCTCCTATACCCTTATGTTATCATCTCTCTCTAAGGATCCCATCTCAGTCACACTTCAGAGGAGACAATAGCATAAGAAACACAGATGGGCCTCCAATTTGATCCTGTTGTGCAAAGGAAGAACAAAAGACAAAAAATGAGGGGATGAGGGTATGGATGGTCCTGCTCTGGGTATGTCACAATCTCTCAGTGACTGCGCAGAAACAGTCCCCAGATGTGGTCTACAGGAATGGGAAAGGTATTCAAGAGTCCAAGACCAAGGAAAACCAGGCATTGGAACTCTTAAGAAATGATCCTTTTGGAACACTTATGCATTGTTGGTGGGAATGCAAGCTGGTACAACCCCTTTAGATGTTAGCATGGCGATTTCTCAGAAAATTAGGAAGCAACCTTCCTCAAGACCCAGAAATACCACTTTTGGGTATATATCCAAAGGATGCTCAATTGTGCCACAAGGACATGAGCTCAACTATGTTCACAGCAGCTTTGTCTGTCATAGGAAACAACCTAAATGGCCCTCGATTGAAGAATGAATAAAAAAAAAAATGTGGTACATTTACACAATGGAGTACTACACAGCAGAAAAAAATGACAGCTTGAATTTTGCAGGAAAATGGACGGAGCTAGAAAACATTATTTTGAGTGAGGTAACCCAGACACAGAAAGACAATATCATATGTACTCACTCATAGGTGGTTTTTAAACTTAAAGCAAAGAAAGCCAGCCTACAAACCACAATCCCAGAGAACTTAAGACAACAATACGGACACTAAGAGAGACTTACATAGATCTAATCTACATGGGAAGTAGAAAGTATAAAAAGACAAGATTTCCTGAGTAAATTGGGAGCATGGGGACCTTGGGGGAGGGTTGAAATCAGGAGAGGAGAGGTAGGGAGGAGAGCAGAGAAAAATGTAGAGCTCAATAAATATCAATAAAATAAAAAAATAGTTAAAATAAAATTTAAATTAAAAAAAAGAAATGACCCTTTGTCATTTCTACAGAGTGAGTTCCAGATCAGCCAAGACTATACAGAGAAACCCTGTTTGGATTTAAAAAAGAAAAAGAAAGAAATGACCTTTTGAGGCCGGGCATGGTGGTGCACACCTTTAACTGCAGCACTCAGGAGGCAGAGTCAGGCTCCTCTAAATTTGAGGCCAACCTGGTCCATCTACATAGCTGAGTTCCAGGACAGCCAGAGCTACACAGTGAGATTTTGTCTAAAAAGAAAAAGCAGTGGGGCTGAAGAGGTAGTTCAGAGGTTAAGAGTACTGACTGTTCTTCTAGAGGTCCTGAGTTCAATTCCACATGGTGGTTCACAACCATCTGTAATGAGATCTGATCCGGGGCTGGAGAGATGGCTCAGGGGTTAAGAGCATTGCCTATTCTTCCAGAGGTCCTGAGTTCAATTCCCAGCAAGCACATGGTGGCTCACAACCATCTGTGATGAGGTTCTGGCCTGCAGGCATATATGCAGACAGAATATTGTATACATAATTAATAAATAAATACTTTAAAAAGATGAGATCTGATACCAGCATTATATACATAATATAAAAGAAAAGCAGTCCCCTTTGAGAGTGAAGAGATAGATGACTCAATCATTAAAAATGCCAGTCATGCAACAATGAGGTTCACATTGGATCCCAATGTGAAAAATCCAGGTGTAGTTAGTTGTACAGGGCTGTAAAGGTGTAGTTGTACATGCACAACGAAGGGCAGAGATAGGTGGATCCTAGAGCTCATTCTAGCCAGCCAAGCCAAGTGGTGAGCTCCAGGTTCAATGAGAGACCCAGTCTCAAAAAGTAAAGTCTTGGAGAGGACAATATAGACACCTGACACTGACCTCTGTCCTCCACACACATGAGCACATTTCCATGTATATATGCGTGTGTGCGCATGCATACACACACACACATACACATACACATACACACAATGTAACAACAGTATATATAGTGGAGCCCCTCCCTACACACAGCGGAGTCATGTGTAGTTCCTAATTTACAATTTCCCAGGAACTGTTAAAAGTTACATTCCTTTATTTTATGCATTCACTGGAGTTTGCATGGATTCTCTGGAGAATGAGCGAACCTGTGCATAATTAAACTGAGAGAAGGAAACATCAGGGGTGCTTTATGTTCATCTCTGACTGCGACTTCAGAACATTTTGATTTTAAAAGAGTGTCAGAGGTACAGAATAGCTGAATAAAACACCTGACAGTGGATACCTGCTGCTTCTCACACAGACTTGTCAAACCATAACCCTTGGCCACTGTGTGCGCCTTCGTCACGCTCCCTCTCTACACATGAACACTAGCGTGTTTTCCCTGAGCCACTTGAAGCAGGCACAGGCACTAAGAACACAGAAACCAAGCAGCTCCACCCTCCACCACTCCCCAGCTCCTCTGACCACAGGCAATCTCCAAGCTGACCCTGAACTGCCCTTTTAAGGAGATTTCTGGGGTGATGTTAACATTAGCTTGTGGTGGCACACACCTTTAATCCCAGCCCTTGAGAGGCAGAGGTAGATGTAACTCTCTGAGTTCAAGGACAGCCTGGTCTACAGAGTGAGTTCCAAGGCAGCCAAAAATACACAGAAAAACCCTGTCTCAAAAAACCAAAAATTAAAAATAAAGAAATTGAGTTTAAAATAGAGCCACATAAAGATGAAAAATATACAGAGAATCTGGATACTGTATGTTATTATGTTGTCTTTGAATTGTTTGATGGCTGACAAAAGAGCAATGCTGCTAAAAGACATTTGATTAAAAATAAATGTTGCTGGATTAATCCAACACAAGTATTTTGAAAATGCCTTGAGTTCAACATTTAAGTCAGAAGATATGTTACTTTGAAGAAGAGGTTTTGCTTTTATTTCCACAGGAAATGAGAGGCTGTGGATTCATTCTGAGTTAAGAAAAATCAGATTTGACCAAGGAAAACCCTCTGAAAAACCTCCAATAGGAGCGGATGGCCCAGATGATTCAACATTTCAGAGGACCTCTGTCGGAGTTTCCTTTGGTTCTACATCCAGAACAGCCTCAAAACTGCCGGCTGAGATGATCAAGCCTCCATCAGAAAAGGAGGGAGTTGTGAGGACCGCAGTATCCTCACTTGAGACTCTAGTTTTACGCAATTCTGCCCTACATGGCTTTGGAACCTCTGGAGGTGAGAGAGTACACAGGCTGGAGGAAGCGAACTGAAGGGGAACTTCATCTATGCAGCTATGGGGAAGGAACCATTGCTTGTGCTGGCTGAAGACTTCAGTGTGCCTGCTGTGTGTCACCCATGCTCTGTAAGCAAACAGAAGTTCATTGGCTCCCCAGGGTGAACTTTGGCGGAGTCATACTTTGGCTTGTTGCTGGGACTTTTAAGGAGCAGGTAGATGTATACTTTTCCCCAGGGAAATCATTTTTACAATAGCAGCTACTGAATGAGGTCAGCTCAGCACTGGGTTCTAGGCTAGGATCTGAGGACCCAGTGTGGGGCACAAGGTTGACCTGGCCCACCTACACAGACAAGCAAATAGGCCATGGTAGTAGTAAGTGCTTGGATGGGCCAGAGCCAGGCCATGGGATCCTAAATATGGGGATTTTTGGTTTAGGATGTATTTTTTATGTAGACTAGGCTGAGTCTCAAACACTTAATGCAATTGAGGATGACCTACATCCAATCCTCTGCCTATCTGGGATCAGGTGAGATTATCAATCAATTTGAGGCTCTGTGGGTTTAATTAACTAGAAGACATAAAAAGGAGCTGGGAAGGATACAGGGAGGCTGCTCTCAAACCAGCACCACCAAGAACAGAACAGATGGAAGTAGGTGGGAGAAAGAGACTGTCCCTTCCTCCCAGCATTGGAATGGTGAGGGCTGGCAGGCCTCCACACCCCCCGAAGTTCAGGGAACAGAACCCCACACCAAAACCCACCTGGCCTGGGATGAGGCGAGCCAGTGGTGACACTCATCTCCTTGTGTATTCAACCAATGATCCAAGGGTGCTTCTGCAATCCCAGCACATGGTCAAAATGACTTCAGGCACTTGTCACACACACATGGCCGGGCAGATGGCCGATGGCCCAGAGCTTGCCTAGCACATATAAGGCCCTGGGTTCCATTTCCAACACCACAAAAAAACTGATCCTACAATCAGGCTTCTTCCTGGGGAGACTCAGTGGAGGGTGGGAAGCGGTTCAGAAATACAGACTCTTGGGCTAAGATGCAGCTCAGCTGACAGAGCGCTTGCCTAGCATGTGTGAAGCCCGGGTTCAATCTCTAATATTGCATTAACTGGGCATGCTGATGCATACCTGCAACCCCTGCACTCTGCTTATAGAGGGGGAGATCAAGAGTTCAAGGTCTAGGAACACAGAATAAGAACACACAAAAAAGTTCAAGGCCATCTCCAGCTATAAAGTTTGAGGCCAGACTACAGGAGGCCCTGTCTGGCTAGAGATACAGTTCAGTGGGTAAAGTGCTTGCTGCACAAACAGGAGGACCTGAGTGTGTACACTGTCTTAGTTAGAGTCCTATTGCTGTGAAGAGACATCATTACCCCAGCAACTCTTATAAAGGAAAGCATTTAATTTGGGCTGGCTTGCAGTTCAGAGGTTAAGTCTATGATTGCCATGGTAGGAAGCAAGAGCATGCAGGCATGGCGCTGGAGAGGTAGCTGAGAGTTCTACATCTTGATCTGCAAGCAGCAGGAAGAGACTGAGCCATACTAGGCTTAGCTTGAGCATCTGAGACCTCAAAGTCACCCCCAGAGAGACATACTTCCTCCAACAAGGCCACATTAACCCCAACAAAGCCACACCTAATAGTGCCTCTCCCTATGGGCCAAGCATTCAAACACAAGAATCTATGGGAGCCATTCCTATTCAAACCACCATATATATCAAGCACCGACATAAAACCTGGACATGGCAGCATGTTCCTGTAACCCCAGCAAGTACAGGCGTGTGATCGGCTTGCAGAGAGACTGGCAACTCTTTGGAGCTCATTAGCCAGCCAGATTAGCTAGATTGGTGAGTTCCAGATTCCATGAGAGACCCTGTCTCAAATAAATAAGGTGAAGAATGATTAAGGAAGACACTCAGAGTCAAGGTCAGCCTCCATATGCAAACACACAAATATGTGCACACAGCCCATGTGCACACAAACACTAAGAAGACACAGTGAAACAGTCCCTTCGCTGTCCATGAATTGGGGGCTTGATGAGGGCTGGATGGGATGCTGGTACCTTTGTCTATGTGGTAAAGATAGGTATCCTGGCTCATGGCAGATAGCAGGTGCAGGACAGAGGTGTAGATTCGGATTTTGTCGTCACTATTGTCCTCCCAGGTGTAGTCCTGGATCACGTTAAGAAGTTCTCGAACCAGAAATAGGACTCCATGTTCTGGATGATCCTGGTAGAGAAAAAAACGTGACAGATAAACTCAGCTATGAAGCAGAAGAGCTAAAGCACCCATTAACCCAACGCTTCCCTTAAGCATCTGTTGGGACTAAAAGACTCATTGCTTCATTCTGGCAGGGCCACTGAGAAGCCTAGGTAGACAGCACAGAGAGTGACAAGACACACTTCACCGCTGATCATGCATTTCAGGTTGGGGGCATGAGCAACAGCCTCCCTTTCGGGTCCAAAGAACAACTGGCAATCACCTGTCAGCTCAATGGCCTGTGCTTCTGTGATTACTCTTTGAGTTCCCATGCACAGTGGTGGAAGCAAATCACATCTGTCTAATTACAAAGGGAGACTGTTGGTTCTCAGCAGATGGCATGACAGAAACCACTGCACTGACTTCAAAGACAGCCCCACTCCCAGGGATCCTCACCCACAGCAAGGGTTGATCTGGACTCCCGTGAAAGGGAAAACCTAGGAGACCGCTCAAGCTTAGAGTAAAGTGTGCCTCAGACACTACACAGAATCTTTCCAAAAGAGAGTTGCAGTGTAAAAAGGTGGGTGGTTTCAGGTTCATCCCCAAGGTGGCTCTCCTGCTGACACTCTCAGGAAACAATGTCCAGCTGGCCCTACCAACCCCCACACAACCTCTGCTGGCTGGGTCCAGCCACACCTCTCTTACTTGTAGGCCAGGCATAGTATTGGGCCCTAGCGGGATACATTCAGGTCAAGAGAAGAAGGTACAAAGGAGGATTATTTTCACAGCTGGGGCCAGCATGAGGCTGGGTGCCAGGAGGATGCTGTTATTATCCCAGGCTAAAAAAGCAAGTGCAGGTAGGGACGCTATTGGAACTACCAGACCTGCAGCTGGAGGCTGCGTGGAGGGACAAAGCATGGCTGGGGATCAACCGTCAGGTGACAGGCACTGTGCACGGGTGTCCTCATCCACTCCAGTCTGCAGGCAGTGTCTCCTGTTGGCTGGATGGGTTGGAAGCCAGAAGCGTCTCCAGAGGCCACTCTCCCTGGCACTGACAAGTGTGCAAAATAACTGGCCACCTTGCAGCTGAAGAGTAAAGAATGCTCCTTGCACAAGTCCCAATCCAATATCAGTTAAATGGAGGCAGCTTTGCCAGACAATGAGAACATGCTTTTCCATGGACAGGAAGCCACTTTCCTTAAAGTTACATTCATCTTCCCTCTGTGTGTGTGTGTGTGTGTGTGTGTGTGTGTGTGTGTGTGCACGCGTGCACATGTATGAGTATCGGTATACACTGTCATGTACATGCCAGGGCCAGAGGACAGCTTTAGGGAGTTGGTTCTCTCTTACTACCAGGTGAGTACAAGGGATTGAACTCTAGTCCTCAGGCTTGGTAACAAGTGGCATCACTTGCTGAGCCATTTCACTGGCCCAGAAAGCATTTTCTGTATTTCTTGGTTTTTTGTTTGTTTTTTTTCTTTTCAGTTTTTCAAGACGGGGTTTCTCTGTGTAGCTTAGAGCCTATCCTGGAACTCATGTTGTAGGCCAGGCTGACCTTGAACTCAGATATCCTCCTGCCTCTGCCTGCCTCCCGAGTGCTGGGATTAAAGGCAGATGCCACCACCGCCAGGCCCTTTTTGTATTTAAGAGCCTCACTCCATTGCTCAAGCTGGCCTTGACTTATGGTGCTAGCCTTCCATGTGATTACAAGCCCGGGCCACCAGGCCCAGCTTCCTATCTTCTTTCTTTTTATCATGAGCACATCCTGCCATCTGAAAACATCTGATTTATGGCTTCAGAGAACTGTCCCGTCATATATGGTGGCCTCCGCCTGTCCTGCAGAAGACAGGTATTACATCTGCTGCACCTGTGTCTGCCACACACTGCGAGATCTACTCAATAGAAGGCTGGATTTTGATTTTTGCTTGTTTGGATTTTTTGGCGGGGGGGGGGCTGTGTACGTATGTGTAGGTATGTGCTTGTGTGTGTGTGTGCGTGCATGGTGGGCATGCATGTAAGTGAATGCTTGTGAATGTGGTTCATGTGCACATGGCAGCCAGAGGCTAAAATCTGCAGCTTTCTTCAGTCACTGTCTACGCTGTTTTGAGACAGCTCTCTTCCTGAACCTAGAGCTCACGACCTGGCTAGACTGAGTGGCCAGCAAGCGTCAGGGATCTTCCTGTCTCTGTTTTTCCAGTACTAGGCTCACAAACCCGCCACCATGTCTGGCTTTTCATGTGGATGCTGAGAACCAGGACCTAGGTCCACATGCTTCTGGAGCACTACTCACTGAGCCGTCGTCCCGGCTCTAGGTATAGCTCAGGCTGGCTTTAAACTCATTATCCTCCTGCCTCAGCCTCTTCAGCACTTACTATCACAGTTGGCTGAATTCTGTGGATGGTGCCTCCAGGAATACACACTGGTGTGGCCAGGTGTGACCATGTGCCCTGGCCCTGGCTCTGGCACAGTGAGTGGCATATGGTAGACCCCACATGAATCGTGTTGAGTCAGTCGCCTTTGTTGACGCTTTCCATGCGCCAGGCCCTGAGGAAGCAACAAAACTGGTCCTGAAGTCAGCTGCAGTATTTTCAATCCACCAGGCCCGGCCCTGTCTCACCCATAGGAGTAGGCCATGGGGGATGAGTGGCTTCAGCCTACACATCCAGCAAGGGAGGTGGGGGGAGGGGTCCCAAGATTAGAGTTCTGGCAGTCTGTCTCCTGTTAGCTCCCCCTCTTTGGACACATTGGGTATGTCTATGTGCCCAGGAAGAAGATGCGCATGGAGGGGCTATTTAAAGAGCAGGCATAGGGCTTTCAATTCAGACAGCAGTGGCCTGATCTAGGATGAATGTATTTGCAGTGACACTGCCTAGGGGTGAGGATCTGGGCAGAGAAGCTAGAGATGTGCGCAAGCCACTCATATCTGTGGGAACTGTTTCTACCAAATCAGCAAGAGGATGCACAATGCTCAAACATCCAAACAATGAGAGCTGTGCGCATCTATCTAAACCACCCGGGCGAGGCTAGTCAGTCCCAGCTGGCAGCTCACCGCTGCCTTCCTCTGCTTGCAGCTGTTCCTAACTAGGCTATTTTGTTCAGCTACGTGGATACTAAAATACATTTTTTAAATTTAAGGATCTGCCTTGGGAATAGACCACAGTCTGAATGTTCCAGCAACTTCATTTCAACACAAATGTCCCCACCCTGTGGGAGACCAATGAGCATAATTTCAGAGAAGTGGGGGATAGGCAATGGAATTCAGGGAATGGCTTAGGATGAACACTTCTGTGGCTTGTTTATAACCAAAGAGATTACAGATTATGTCCACGGTGCACTTCCTATGTTTCAAGGACTACAACATGCTTTGTTTGTTTGTTTTAATATTTGAGAGTGGTTCAATAGCTGAAGCCAGGCATAGGTAGGTTATTTTTCTTTTTGAGACAGTGTCTTATGTATCTACGTCTGGCCTTGAACTGACTATACAGCTAAGAATAACTCTGGCCTTTTCTGGTCCTCCTGCCTCTATTTCCTGAGTGCTGGAATTACATACATGTACCACTGCATCAGGTTTTCTGTGGATAGACTCTGGGGAGTTGAGCATGCTAGACAAGCAAGCACTGTACCTACGACAGAGTTCCACCCCAGTTCCAGATCCTTTCAGAGTAACACGATGGTTTCAATTTGTGTTTAATAGTAAACTAGTAATCTTGTTATTGCTGTTGTGTTGCTGTGTGTATGTGTGTGTTGTATGTATTTTATGTACACAAATATCCGCTGATGTATACACATAATTTTGTTGGTTTTTTTGGGTGTGTGTGATGGATGTATTCTGTGTGTAGGCAAACGTGTGCTAATGAATTCAGCATCAAGTGTCTTCCTTGGCCATTCTCCACCTTGTTTTTTTGAAATAGGGTCTTTCACTAAACCTGGACCTCACCAATTTGGCCAGACTGGCTGGCCAGTGAGCTCCAGAATCTGTCTATCTCTGCCCTCAGCCTCTTGCCCCTTCGAGACAGGGTTTTGTGGTTTTGAACTCACCATAAAGCAGAGGATGACCTAGAACTCTTGACTTTCCTGCCTTCACTTCCCAGATCAAGGCATGTACCACCTGGTTTTATGCAGTACTGGTGACTGAGCCCAGGGCTTCATGCATGCTAAAAGCACTCTACAAACTTGACCCAGTCCACACTCGGGTTTTTATTTCTTCTCCTCCTCCTCTTTCTTCCTCCCCTACTCTATTCTGTGTGTCTGTACATGTTACATGGCATCCTGTGCATGTTCATGCAGCGGCCAGAGCAGAATGGATGTCTTCTCTATTGCTCTCTGACCTACACTGTCTTGAGCATGGGTCTCTCAAAGCTGCCTATCTGAGCTAGGCTGGTGGACCAGAGAGTGTCTCCACTCCCCAGTCTGGGATTTTGGCATGCACAGCCATGCCTGCCTTTTCACATGGGTGCTGGGAAATCAAACTTAGGACCTCATGCTCGCTGAGCAAGGGCTATTATTCACTAAGCCATCTCCCCAAGCTACGCATTTTTAGAAGAAAAGGGTGTTTGGGTTGACATGGTACTCCAGTGGGAAGATCCCTAGTGTCCTTGGCTAGGCTCCCTCCTAGATGGGGCAACTCAATGCCAATGAGGTAGTTTCCATGAGGGAGCCAGAAAGTGAGTCTTTCTTTTTACTGACCCAAAAAAGGGCCTGACACTGTCCCTCCACGGTCCCTTTGAAGTCCCTGCTCTCAATTCATCACACTCTCGGGGAGAATAAATACTTGAGACATGATTGCTGGACCCGGAGGCAGCAAAGATGGTAACAGCACATCTTTAAGTCCTTACTGGGTGATTGGTTCAATGTTTCGAGTGCATATTTATGAACTGTTGGCTGATCATCAGAAGAGGGGTATATGATTTAAATGAACAGTAAGGGTTGGGTGCCACAGAGCCAGAACACCAATGGGCTGGGAGAGGAGAAGGAAAGGGCCCCTGGGGTGCACAGGAGACAGATCCCCAGCAGATTTGAGGCTACTGGAGCAGGTGCCAGTGTCTCCTCACCTGCACAGCCTCATGATCCCTCTCTTCCAGTCCTCTGGGGTGCACAGCACCCCTATTCTACCTTTAGGCCTTCACTCACACTGTGCTCCCTGCCATGAAGCCCTCTCCTCCCTCTTCTCTCCCTAGCACCTAGTGCTCATTTTCCTTCTGATCTCAGCTGAAAACCTACCTTCTTGGGTGTGACTTCTCTAATCACCTGGGAGCTCATTCTGGCCTTTGCTTTTCAGGTGGAACCTCCCACCATACCCACAAAGCCAACCAGCAATGACCTGAAGTCCTCCTTGGTGACTCCTTTGTTCCCACAATGCCTATAACCACAAAAGTACCCAACCCCCACAAGAGGAGCATTCAGATGTCACTGCAGTGCCTGGTGCTTCTTACAGATGGAGTTGGTTGTGTTTAACATTAAGCCTGACTTCCTCCATTCCCAGATTAGCAGATACATATGGACCAGGATGATAGAGAGGAGAGGGTGAAGTGAAATATGGATGTCTTGCTATCTCTATAGCTACTTTCAATGAGGAAAAGACAAAAAAAAAAAAAAAAGTATGTCCCACTGCAGCAGCCTCAGTGACCAGGGCCAGAGAACAAGACCCTAACATTCTAACCCCTACAAATCCCGACACAAAATTGGGGCTCTGAAACTGTGACACTGACCTCGATGTGATAGTTCTACTTTATTTATCCTACCAGAGGCTGCTAAATGAGACTGTCCGCTCTGTGGAAACAGCTTCTCTGGGCAGCAGGGAGGCACAGGGAATAGCTTAGTAACCTGGGGGCGCAATTCACACCCTCTCCTGACCATGCACTTAGCGACCTGTTGGCAACTTCAGACATCTCACATCCGCCAACCTGCGTGTACATATCGCTCCAAACAAAGAAACAAACCAATCTCTCCTCCCCTGAAAACCATCAGAAAGTGCCCCTTTGCAAGTAGTTTCTGTCTAGGTATAAAGGGTGGGGGTGCGGCAGTCAAGCCCAAACTTGCTTGACTATATGCAAAGTAAGACCAACTCTGTCCCCTACATGAACTTTTAGGAAAAGTTTTCTATTTACTCTCTTTTGCCTATGCCTATCAAGTATATGACTAAAATATGATACTTTCTGGGAAGGGACATGCCCATGAGCAAAAGCTTAAATAGTCCAAGCCTATCAATCAAAACAGCCACCTACTCCATACCCCTGAACAACCCAACTCCTTCTCTTGAGCCCCATATAACACGGGGGGCCCTGAGTGCCTTCAGTCATGTGGCTTGCTGTAGCTACCACATGATCTACCAGTACGGTCTGGGTGTCTGTCCAGGTTCTGGAGGGGGATATTAGCATACCTGTGTCTACGGCGGCACTGCTATAATGGCCAAGGTGTGGGAACTACCTATTATTTCCACGGATAAATGAATGCACAGAGAGAAGTCTATGCACACAGTGGAAGGCTGGCAAGCATTACACAGTAAAGTCTGTTGTATGTGACAAGATGGAGGAAGCATGGGACTCACACTAAGGGAAACAGACCAGTCACAAGTACAAACACTGCCCGTGCCCACTTAGAAAAACCTAAAACCGCCTAATTCATGGCTCCAGGGGTGAACGACGGTTGCAGAGGGTAGAGAATGGGGAGGTAGGGACCAACAAGCATAAATTTCCTGTTAAGCAAACAAAACACTCCCAAGATCTGCTGGACACCATTTTATGTAAGGTCAATGACTTTGTACAGTCCTTCTGAAGCCTTTAGTTTAGGAGTAGAGCTTATCTTACATGTGGTTACCACAGGGAAATAAAATTCTAAACAATAAAAGCCACCCCCCACCCCACCCCCACAAACCTGCAACATGAAAGGGAACCAATCTGAGGTAAACAGGAGGGAGGTTGATTTCATGCAAAACCCATTGTCATGGCTCAGGTGTGATTCTTCTGACCACCTCTTGGCCATGGCTACTCAGGTGGGACCTCTGCTCACACAAAGAGCCAATCATTCGTTCCAAAGCCCCTCTGAGAGACTAGACTCCAGTCACGCCAGAAACCACACAAGTACCTAACCCTATAGATACTTTTCTTACACATACATACCCATGAGATGGTATAATTTCGACACAGAGTTTTCTTAGTTTCTTTCCCAATGCTGTGACAGAAACGCCCTGACAAGAGTAACTTAAGGGAGAATGGGGTTTTTTTTTTTTTGGCTACCGGTGTAACACATTACTTGGGGAAGTCGAGGCAGTAGGAATGTGAAGCCCCTGTGCACATCACATCCACAGCCAAGAGCAGAGAGCTACGAATCAGTGCCCGCTAGTGCTCAGCCCAGGCTCTCCACCCTTACAAGTCCAGGATTCCCTGCTACAGATGAAAATGGCGCTGCACAATGGTTGGATCTTCCCCCAAGACATGTCCACAGCCAACTGACCTAGACAATCCCTTATAGATGATTCTAGATCATGTTAGGTTGACGATTAAATCTAACCGTCACAGTAGGAGATTAACAATGACTAATCATAAATTAGAATAAATTTAACAGCACACAGTAACAAAAGATAAGATGTTTTCCCTTTCTAATTAAAGTGAAAACTTCTACCTTTTTGCAGAAAAGCCCACTTAAGGATTTTTCTCTTTGGCAGATCCCAACAGTAGCATCACTATGTGCTACGGGCACTGAAGCAAAAGCAACGCGCTCACGGACTGGCAAGCGACCTGAGCCTGATACAGCAGGTGACACACACAGGGTGGACCCACTGCACAAATGACGATCCACACCCAGATAGGTGACATCTCATCGCACTGTGCAGAATGGCACACAGGTGAAAATGATGGTTTCTGGAGCTTTTTTTTTTTTTTTGGTTTTTTGAGACAGGGTTTCTCTGTAGCTTTGGAGCCTGTCCTAGAACTAGCTCTTGCAGACCAGGCTGGTCTCGAACTAACAAAGATCCACCTGCCTCTGCCTCCCAAGTGCTGGGATTAAAGGCGTACGCCGCCACCACCCAGCTGGAAGGAGTTTTTAAATGTGTCTACAGATACCCGGGGAGCTGGGGAAGGCACATAGCCTGTGTGTCTGGAGCAGCTGCTCTCCAGCTGTAGTTACCTGACCAAGCCATGGAATACCAGCTGAATGCAGGAACTGATTCCTCAAGGAGAACCACAAGCCTGTGTCTGCTTTAACAATTGCCCAATATTTTTAATGTGGAAAACTCATTCCAAGTGTTTCCCATCGTCCCGTGGGAAGCAAGTGTGACTCCAGGCTGGAGTAGGCTCTCTGGCTACCAGCTGGTAAGCCCAGGAAAGGGTCTCTCTGGTTTACACCACGCTTTCATAACCAGGATCTCATTCAGCCCACACAGCAGTCCTGCAAGGTGGGCATTATGGTGACATGTTTGAAAGATGACAAGTGACTGAACCCAAGTGTGTGACTCCGAGGAGAAGGCTTTCGGAGAGATTCCAGCCTCTCTGAGCACATGGGAAGCCTGTGTGCAGGCCGTGAAGCACCCCAGTTAACCACCAAACAACAACCAACATCAACTGCTTCAATGGAAACCTGGCTTTCTCCTCTGGTCATCTTCTATGACACATAACCAGGTCCTACAGAGAGGGAGGCACTGACCAAAGAGCCCTGGGATCAAGTGTCCAAGGAAGAGACTCCAGGAGTCCCTGCAGCTCTGCCACTTGACCCTTGGCTCCTCCCCAGGATGCTGCCTACCGCTGAAGGACAAAAGCCTCACCCAGAGCAGGTCTGTGGCTGGGCCTCCCAGTTCCCCTCTGAGAACTTGGAATCTGAACAGAGAGCCCACTGCTGAGTAATTTTTTGTTTTCTCAGCTTGATGGAGATACATAATCCACACAGGGAACAATACACCCATTCAGGACATACAATTCAATGACTGTCCGTGTATCCAGAGTTTGTGCGGCTGTCACTACAATTGACTAAAGAATATTTCATCACCCCCCTCAAATAAACCTGGAACCCAACAAGTGCTGAGTCACTGGCACAGCCCAAATGTGGCATGACATTTCTCCAGGTCCGGTCCCCCCTAAACCACTTGGGGCCGTGACCTCCAAAGGGCCAGTTTCAATCTCCTGAGAGAGCAGTGGGGCGGGGGTAATGTTGTAGTAAGGTGACGAGCTACATGTCTGTAACCCCAGCACTGGGGCGGGGGTAATGTTGTAGTAAGGTGACGAGCTGCATGGCTGTAACCCCAGCACTGGGGCGGGAGAAGTAACTGCAATAAGAGGATTTGGGTTCCAGGATGGCCTGGCCTACAGAGTGAGGGTCTTAGAAAAAAGAAAAAAAATCAAAAGATTGATGACAAGATATGAGATGAGAAAGAATAGGACAGGAAGGGGCAAAGAAGAGGGAGGGAGGGAGGGAGGGAGGGAGGGAGAAGGGAGCCATGGCAAGAGAACAAAACAGAAAAGAAAGGGCCTTTGCACCTGAACTATAGTAATAGGATGCCTGCTCTTGACTCTTGGCGACAAGCCCCAGTGACTGCCATGGTCACTGAGGCTCTCTGCGTGCAGCTCACTATCTGGTGAAAGGCTAATGCACCAGACAGTCAGGAAAACAGAGATGTCACTTTGTTCTCTTCATCCAAACTCATGTCAGGAAGCAGGTGGGCTCCAAGTGAAAGACCGGGGCTGAGAACCCCAGCTATGGGAAGCCTCCAGGAATTCCTGCTGCAGGACTCCCCAAAGGGCCCCAATTCCTTCTCTCAGAGTCACAAGGATCCCAGTTTCACTGTTTACTGTTCCAAAGAATCCTGCTACCCAAGAGGTTCACTGTGTGGCTTCATTCTGTGCTCTCGCTCAAGCCTCACCGTAACATGGGGAGCTGGCACAAAGACCACCCTCATTTTATAGACAGGACACACACATAGGTAATCGCCGGATATGAGAGCCAGGAGGAGGAAGAGCTGGCTCCCATTCTCACCATCATGGTCCAAGGCCACTGAGCCCTTGGACCCACAAAGTACAGTGCACCAAATATCGGTGCCCCCTTCCCACAGACAGGCAGAAGCCCCAATCCCAGTCAGATGCTGCAGTAGTTAAGTTTGGTTGTCAACTTGATTGGCCCTTGAATCAGCTAAAAGACACACCTGGTTGGCAATGGCAAGATGGCTCTTTCAGAGGACCCTATATACTGGTTCACAACTGTCTACAACTCTAGTTCCAGGGGATTTGATATCTTCTTCTGGAGTCTGTGGGCGCTAGGTACACATGTGGTACGCACGTACGCTGGCACACATTCATATAAATGAAAAATTTTAAAGACATGCCTGGTCTGTGAGGGCATTTCCTGGAAAAATTAACCAAGACAAAGAGCCTCCTCCAGGTGGACAGCACAGCAAAGAGCAGCGCTTATTCTCCTGTCTGCCTTCTGCTGTGAGTGCATCTACCCTGCGGCTGCCATCCTTTCTGCAACATCAGAACGCAGCTTCCTTGGTCTTCCAATGTATTCAGAAGAGTGCACTCTCCAAGGATCTTCAAGGTCTTTAGTGCCAAGCTGGGGACATCTGAGGAATCCAGCTTTGTGGGCTGAACAGCTACTAGGTTCTCAGCCTCTCCAGGGCACCTGTATGTACAAGCCCATCTAATAAGTCCCCTTTGTGGTACATATCCATCCTTTTGGTCCTGATCTCCTAGAGAACCCAGCCCAATACACATGGGGCATGAAGACCAATAACCCAAAAGGACAGACAGCAACTCTGGCTCTCACGTTCTGCCATGAGATCATGTCTCAGGAAGAGGGCTGCCTATGCCCTGAACAGGACCCCTGGCAGAGCCAAGCCAAGCCCCTGACCACAGACTCTCAGCAGCCTCAGACCCATGAGAACCACATATTTGCTACTGAAGTGCCTCAGCTTCAAGCCCTGTCACAGCAGTCCATGCTGGCAATGACGGAGCCAGTCGACAGAGCCTTACACTTTCAGGCCTCAGGACACTAAGGCAGGGTGAATAAAGACCACCTGTGGGTCATGGGAAACATACCGGCACAATCAATAAAGTAGAGAAGAAATTGCACAGGAACTCCAGGAGGAAGGGCTCCGACGGCCGCAGCTTCCCATCAATGCTTATCATCTTCGGGACTTCTGGGATGAGGCCAATGGCAGCTTTGAAAAATGCATCAGCTGCAAGAGAAAAGTCAGAGGATGAACATTGTGAAAAGTTCAAGCTGGGCATTTCCTTAGACTGGCCGGGGGTCAGCCTGAGAGCTGCATGGAAGTCAGGCAACCTTGAGGGCTCAGTTTAGCCAGCAAGGCCAGATGAAGGCTCTTCAAACCACCACAGATGAGGCACTGCTGTTACTATAGCAACGAGGAAACCCTGCAGCTAAACAGCCTTAGATTGAAGGACTGAAACAGACGGGAGACTTTTATAGACAGTCTAGAAAAGGGACTGAGGAGAAGGCTAATCAGTGAAGTACCTGCTGCACAAACACAAGGGCTTGACTTTGGATGCCCTGTACCCACACAAAAGCTGAGTGTGGCAGGGTGTGCCTGCAGCCTCCGCACCGGGGTTTCCCTGCAGTCCCTGCACCAGGAACGTGAAAATAGGAAGATCCCTGGGGCCTAATGACCAGCCAGTTAAGCCAATCAATGAGCTCCAGGTCCAGTGAGAGCACCTATTTCAAAAAATAAAGAATGGTGAAGCAAGATCCTTGACATCAACTTTACTCCTGTGTAGGTGGAAGGTTATAGAGTGGCCGGCAGAGCTATTGCTTGGAGCCTGGTCTAAGTCTCTTCTAGCACAAAGAAGCTGAGCTAGGGACTGTGGCACAAACCTGTAACCCTGTGCTCGAGGATGAGGCAGGAGGATAGGTGCTAAGGCACAGACCTATAATCCCATAATCAAGAGGGTGAGTTAGAAGGACCATGAGATCTAGATCAGCTTGGGCTATATCAGAGTATTGTGCTAAAAAAAAAATAAGCCAACGCACACTGAGTTGTCATGAGCATGCGCACATACACACATGCTAGCACACACAGAGCTCTAGAGACTTCTAACCAAAGAGCATGTCCAGAGAATTATTTGAATTACTTGAAAAATAAAGATATTTAAAGAAATTTTTAAAAAAAGATCTGTAAAGCAAGAGAACTTCCAAAGATGGGAGAAAGGAAGGTGAAGAGGAGAGGGCCAGAGGACTGGATCCCTGGATAGCTGGAGTGGGGACTTCTCTGTAGACCTGCCAAAGAATTGACTTGGCCATGAGAAAACGGCTCAAGGCAAAGCACTGGTCTGAGACCTAAACCCTTCTACTGCTCAGCAAACATCAAATGTTTTCACGGACCAGTTCATTTTCCACCAGAAAATGACTTCCAATGACACGCAAGAATGCTGCAGCAGGGTGCAAAACCCCAGGTTAAGGCAGTAAGCCCAACTACATGCCTGAGGGGCTGGCTTGACGGCAGATGTTGGCTGCCCAAGGAAGAAAGGCCCACGGTTAACAAGAAAAGCATGTGCCTGAACTTGAGAGGGCCTGTAACTTATCTTCTTTCTTCAAGGAAACATAACACACCATGGAGAGGCTCATCATGGAGCTTCCTGTGAGGTGTGCTGAACTCTGGAAGCTTCCCTGCCAGGCTGCTCCCTCATCTCTGACTGTCTGCCTCTCTGCATCCCCTAATCAAAGTTACTAAGCAGTAGGATGGGCAGCTGCATCACCACAGGACACTCCAGTGGGCAGTAGGGGCATCTTGGGGGAAGGGGAAAGAGCAAGAACTGACATCATAAAAGCGGCCAAGGGAGCTAATTAGCACCACTGCACTGGAGCCTACTCAGTGCTCCAGTCTAGAAGGAAGAGAGCAGCTGACCTCAATCATGTTGAGGACAGAGGTAATGTGGGGCTAGAAAAGAGAGAGGCATGTCTGGATCCATCCCACCTTCTAGGTCTCGAAAGGGAAACTGCTTTCCTTAGTGAAAGCAGGATCCTTCCTTCTGTTCCACTAGAGTGGGGTGTCTATTAGGTTTACAGTGTATTATTTCTCCCATTCTGAGACAGGCAAGCACAGGCGGGAACAGCTAGGCTACTTGGGATGCCAGTTGGGTCAGCCTATGCACAATCAAGCCCTCTTCTAATGCACGGGGCAGCCTGAGGCCTTTATCTGCATGTACTGTGCACACACAGTGGCAGCCTCGAGCTCCCACTTGCATATAAACCTCACTCTGAACAATGCAGTGTCTCCTTCCCTTAAAGATTCAGAGAGAGACGCCAGACGGTGGTGGCACACACCTTTAATCCCAGCACTCGGGAGGCAGAGGCAGGCGGATCTCTGTGAGTTCCTAGGTGGGAGTAGGAAGGCCAATCTGGCCTGAACTAGTTTTAAGTAGATGTGCAATAAGGCAAACTGTGTCCTCAAAGTGAACTTTCATAGGAAATCCCATTCATCAGCTTATGCCTATGCATAACTGGACAAGCAAATGATTAAAATCAGGTGCATCCTGGATGGGAAGGGAGCTATGCAGTAGAAAATGGTTATATAACACAATCTGTCAATCAAAATAGAGAAGCACCCAAACTATGTTCCTCAGCAACCAAACTTCTTGACCTCGTAAAAGGAGGCACTAAACAATAACTTGGGTTGGGGCTGGAGAGATGGCTCAGTGGTTAAGAGCACCGCCTGCTCTTCCAAAGGTCCTGAGTTCAGTTCCCAGCAACCATATGGTGGCTCACTACCATCTGTAATGAGATCTGGTGCCCTCTTCTGGCCTGCAGGCAGTCACAATACTGTATACATAATAAATAAATAAATCAAAAAAAAAAAACTTAGGTCACAGAGTATCTCACGTATGTGGCTCCCTGTCAGTCTTAACAGTGCATGTCACTCCAATCTGCACCATCATTTTAGATAGTTTCATTGCTGCTTTGTAATCTGCATGCAACTTTATCTCTGGATTTTTATTAGTGTTTTGGAGAATTTCACACAAAGCATTTTGATTACATCCACTACCTCCCCAACACTCCCAGATCCATCTCGATTTCCCTATCCACTCGACTTTGGGTCTTCTTTATTTTTCAACCCACCAGGTACAGTCTGGGCTGCCCATATACTCCTGGATATGCGTCCTTCACTGGAGGGCGGTCAACCCACCAGGAGCCTCACCCTTACAGAAAACTGTGTCTCCCTTATTTCCTAATTAAATAAAATGCTAAGAATCCAGAAATACCTGGCTCAGCCCCTGAAGGATCGTGATGTTATTGTACAACACTATGAAGATGCTTAACGCCATCGCAACATAAATTTAAAACGTACGTGTTTGGGCGAGTGAGATGGCTCCATGTGAAAACTGGATAAGTTTACATTTCTGTGTAAGCCTGACGGCCTGAGCACCATTCCTGACACCCACATAAAGGTGAAAGGAAAAACAATTCTCAAGGGCTGTCATCTGACTTCCACATGTGGACTGCGGCATGCAAGCACACACAAACGTGCGTGCACACACACATAATAAAAATAAATAAAATAAAACTGAATTTGAGGCCTGTAGCACAGGAAGGAATTTCATGCCTGGTACTATAATCCTGGCCAAAAGCCAATGACTGGGGAGGCCATAGGCCCTAGGATAAATCTGCTATTGTTATTTTGTAAAATGGTTATGCTATCAAATTACCTTCTAAACAGTTAGTTACCTTATGCCCAAAGACCTTATTTATCTGGTCAGAGAAGCTTCTTTTTTTTTTTTTTTTTAATAGTTGGCAAGAGTCAGTGGAGAGGTGCATACGTAGCTGGTCAGAGTGCTGATGGGGGCTGAGTGCTCAGCCTAAAGGAGACATCTATATTGATCCCTTCCTCTCCCAGCTCCCACCAAGACACAGGGACCATCTTGGAAGAAGAGGCAGAAAGATCATAAGAACTAGAGGATGGGGAAAGGGGCTGTGAGGTGCTGTCCTCTGGACATGACACGGCTGTCACACTAAAAACTCACAGCATCTGTGTTCCTGCATAAGACCTGCATCAGATCAGGCCAGTCAAAATCCCGGCACAGATGACAGTAGATCGTCTCCAGGCCCTGTACTTTACTAAGAAGCTATTGCCAGTTGATAGCATTGGGAGAGGTTCCCCATGCTTCAGTGGACTGCCCCACGTCTGTGTACATAGGGATTAGCACTAACTAGACTCAGCAGGTTACTAATAAACAAACAAAAGCATGAAGTTGGGAGGGGGATCATACTGTGGGGGATAAGAGGGAAGTTGGAGGGAGAAATAGGGACATCAAATATGATTATTATACACGTATGACATTATCAAAAATAAAGAAAATATTAAATATATAAGAAACTCTAGTCTAATTATTTAAATTGAAGTTTTATGTTATATATACTTGATCATAATTTAAAAAGACAAAAGAACCAAAAATATCCCTGACATCACCCCCTTCCCAGCCCTCCCAGCATAGGCAGGTGCCTAGACTCCACCATGTCTGGCTGTCTCCTGCAGAAGGTCACAGTCCCCATGCCTGGTGACTCTGCTGCCCTAGAAACGACCTGAAAATCATGAGCAGAGCACTTCACAGTGGGAACTAAAATTCTGCTCCAGACGACATGGAGGACCATTTATATTTTTCTATTTATGTGTTTGTTACCAGTGGCCCAGAGACTGTGCCTATTATTATATCCCATTAAAGTGGCAGCAGCTTTGTCCCTTGGCTCCTGTCACTCACCCCACCCAGTTCCTATTCTAATGCAGGAACTCAAACAGTTATTTAAGGGACAGGCACACATGGTTCCAAGGCAGATTCTTACTCTGTTCCCAGAAGGCGCACCCCATGAAAATGTCTGGGAGACTTCTCCATGTCAGCTTAGTAAACAGAACTCAGTGGCGGGGGCGGGGGGCGGGGGGTGGTTTGAAGGGTCTGCAAGTGAAAACAGGTTTTCCTCAGTCCAGAGTTTGAATGATCCTGTCAACATCACATTTCCTCTTTAAAAACAAAACCCAAAAAAACTGTAACATTTAAAATTTCTCACAGATGGGAGTCTTCACTATGTTGACCAAACTGCAACCAAACTCCTAAACTAAAGCCATTCTCCTGTCTCAGCCTCCAAAGCTACTGGGAATCTCAGGTGTGAGTCACTGCACCTGGTAATATTGGTATCAGAGCATCTTACTCTAGCTATTAAAAGCTACAGAAAGCAATGTCTTCAAGAGGAAACAGACTACATGTGATGCTAAAACAGAAAAGATGAACAGATAAGAGGAGGAATCAGATTTTCATTCATAAAGAATGCTATCCTGAGCCGGGCGGCGCTGGCGCACGCCTTTAATCCCAACACTCGGGAGGCAGAGGCAGGTGGATCTCTGTGAGTTCGAGACCAGCCTAGTCTACACAAGCTAGTTCCAGGACAGGCTCCAAAGCTACAGAGAAACCCTGTCTCGAAAAACCAAAAAAAAAAAAAATGCTATCCTGGGGCTGGGGTGTGGCTCCGTTGCCCGGGTATTTGTGTTTGCCTAGCCCGCACCAATCCCCAGCACCGCAAAAACCAGGTGTGGTGGTACATGCCTGTAATTCTAGCACCCAGGAGGTGGAGACAGGTGGCTGGAAGTTCATTTCAGGCTACATACCAAGTGTTGAAAGACCCAGATAAATCCAGACCCCTCTAGCAGGAAAAACAGAGCCAAAACTCTAGCCGGAAGAGAAGAGCCAAAAATCTAGGTTAGCCGGTTCAGTGACTCTGTTCCAGGAACTAGCTGACCATGAAGTTAGATTATAATCTTGAGAAACAGGGAGTTACCCCCTTGTGATTATCACTGGTATTTTCGGAATTTTCCAGTGATGCCCTCCTTACCCTTTTTTGGGTTTTGGTTTCTTCCCTTAAATACTCCCTCTCCCAGCTACTCAGGGTCGAACTCTCCACCCCCGTGTGGGAAATGAGTTTTGGCCCCAGTACACTGGTTCCTGTCCTGTCAATAAACCTCATGTGATTGCAGCAAGGGCAGTCTCTTGTGAGTTCCTGGGGGGGTCGTGTTATCCTGAGACTTGAGTGAGAGTCTCCCCACACTGGGAGTCTTTCAGTGTGAGGCCAGTTTGGGGCACACAAGACTCTGGATCCTCCCCACAACTCCACCCAGAAGGAGAAAACATAAGGGACTCACCCCGTACCTCAGCATGGCACCTGGCCCCCAGTCAGTCTTCAGGCATTTGCTGCTGCTACCACTCCCTGTCACCCGACTCATGCCTCCCTCCCCAGTTCCTCCTTGGATACATGGTGAGTTCAAGGCCAGCCTGCGATAAATGAGAACCTGTCTCAGAAAACAATTATCCCAGGTTCCTGCTGTCATAAGGGAAGTCACCCCAGGTCTTGGGATGGGGAAGAATTGCACTAAGCCAAGGGCATCACTCTATGGGGACTAAATAGGACCCTGGTCTGCACTACAGAGTGAGTGCATGTGCCAGAGAGGTCCTCTCCAAGAAGCTCGCCCATGAAGCCAGACCTGCTCCAGGGTCCAAGGTCTCCTGACAACCCTATTGCAATGATGGCTACCAAAGCTGTGGAAGGTTTCACATGGTGCTCCAGGGCCCCGTTGGCTTCAGTGGGTAACACAGTGGCCTTCCTGGAGTATGTCTGCCTAAGGCGTCCACTTTCCATTCTGCACCCATCTCCTAAGGCTGTCTGTCTGAACAACAGGATGCCATGTTCTAAGAGATGGGACAATTCTCAGAAAGCTTCAAGACGCTCAGGTTAAGACTGTAGGCATGCTCACTGCAGGCCAAGAGCAACAATGTAGAAAGAGTCCAAATGTTTTCCAATAAAAGGGACATTGGGGAGGAACTGAAGGGGACAATCTGGAGAAAATAATTTACAGCACTTCCCAAACCTGAGAGGCAGACCCTTTACAGCCATTACAGTGATGTGGATCTGTGTGTATAGGGCAGCAGGCAGGGACTGGCCAAAAGTTACTGGTGAGCCAAAAAGGCCCAGGATAGCCCAAGGATGACCGTGAACTTCTGATCTCCCTACCTTTACCTCCAGAGTGTCAGGATTACTGGCATGTGCCACCATGCTCACTTTTATATGGTGACAATGAGTCATGCTAGACAATCACTCTACCAACTAAGTTACATCCTCAGCCCTGCGATGGTTTGTGTGGTTGTTGTTGTTTTCATTTTGGGGGTTTTTGTTTTGTTTTTTG
>JAQHUG010000240.1:906451-924718 GCA_028555095.1 Dicrostonyx torquatus
GCCCTCTCTGTGCAGTGCCCACCAGACATATAGGAAGTCAGACCTCCCACTCTTGTAGCATGAGTTTTTCCCATTATAGTCATTAAAGTATAATTGTTATTCTTGAACTGGCCTAGTTATTCATCGTACTGACCTAATTCCATACACATGTTTCATTGTACAGACATACGGCCTTCTCAGGAACACAGGAAAATAGATATAAAACTACAAGAAAGGCAGCGAGCTCTGAGAGGCAGAGAGAGACTGTCAGTAAAGATGACAGCAGACCGCTCTGCTCGCTACCCTGGGACTCTGCTGCAGAGAACCACACGTTCCTGATTTGTAGACCAATTCAGCCAATTAATCTTGAAATTGGCTTTCTCGCAGACTCGAGGTTTTGCATGTGAGAAATCAATCTGAAAGGTTGGATGTGGAGGTACATGGCTAGAAAGTCAGCACTTTGGAAGCTGAGGCAGGAGAATCCAGAGTTTGAGGCCAGTCAGGGAGGGCTACATAGCCAAGATTGCTGAGATAGAGAGGGCCTGACACAGAGATGGAGACAGACAAGGGAGGAGGAAGAGAGAGGAAAGGGGGAGAAAGAAAGCACAGACACACAGAGTGAGTGAGTTTGCCCCTCAAAACCGCCAAAGAAGAGTGCTGCCAATGTCACACCATGGTTGTAGACAGCAGCGCTACTTTGCATCAGTGGTCCAGTGCTCTTAGGCATGACTGCATTTATTCTCAACTCAGATGTAACCCTGCCATCACCTCTGCTTTGCACATGGATAAAATGAAGCACAAAGAGGCCAACTTGCCCGAGGACATCTATTTCCCTAAGTGGTAAGAAGCAGGGGCAGACCCACTATATTCTGGAAACTTGAAAGCCACCATCAACCAGGGCCTCAGCACACCCTGCTGGTGGTTGAGCACAGGCAACCAATCCCACTTCTCCAGACTCTTCACTCCATCGGAAGGCTGAGTGCTCCTTCCAGCTTCCCTTCCTATGTCCTCCTTAGAAAAACACACGTTCTTCTGAGCCACTGACAAACAAGGACAAGAAGCTATCTGGAGCAGGGGCTCAAAGAAAAGGCAGCCAGGCAATTCTGGGCCATCTCTAGGTGGGAAACACTGACATACAAGGCTTTTGTGGCTTCTTAGCACTCCCAAGATAACAGGCAAGAATATCTGCAGTAAATGCCAGCATGATCCTAGCTACATATGGGGACTCTTGTACACAAACAGATGGAACTAAGCCTTTTCTAGCATCCTGAGCTGGCCTGCAGGGGGTTCAAGACTCTGGACTCAGCCCTGGTAGAGACAGAGTCTGAAAATGGAGACATAATCAAAGCAGGAGGAAGGCAAGCCAGAGATGAACTGGGAGGGTGATGCTTTAGAGCTGAGATGGGAGGATGTCTGGGGATACAAACAAAAGCATCCGGCTCCCATGAGCCTCATATTTAGCTCACTCCTTCTCAGTAATTGACTGTATTATTTATTTGGCCAGTAACTGCTCTGTGTGGCTTTCGGAATGACAGTGATGGGCTTTTAAGGTTTAGTGTGATTGCATTTAGACTCAAGCAAAAATCATCAGATGAATTTTTAAACATGAGGCAGACACCACAGTGCTGTGCCCAGCAGTTGCTTAAAGTCAGGGTGGAGGCCCAGCAGCCCGGAGTTCTAACATACTGGTACCGGCTTCATCCACGCACAGGAACCGGGCTGAGCTTCTCTGTCTCACCTCCCCAGCACCCTCCAATACTTAGAAGAAGCCTCTCAGAGAGAGTGGAGTTGTCACCCCCAACAGCAGGGTATTTGCTATCCAAAGATTAGATTCCACAAACAGAAAGAATAAAAACAACCCTGAACCTGCTATGGCCAAGCAGCCCTAACTTCTCAGGTTCCGGAGACTCCTTAGCCCAAGATGTTGGGTTGCCAGACTGGTCCTGAAATCGACTGGAGAAGGGCACAACAGCAAAATCTCTCATTCCTCCATCTGTCTCCATCTGCCTCTGTGTGGCCTGACTCCATGTTTCCTACTAGAGAAACACCTAAAAATATTCACTAAGCCAGGCAGTGGTGGTGCGCGAAATTAATCCCAGTACTCGAGAGGCAGAGGCAGGCAGATCTCTGTGAGTCTGAGGCCAACCTGGTCTACAAAGCAAATTCCAGGACAGCTAGGACTATTACACAGACAAACCTGTCTCAAAAACCTGAGAAAAAAGAAACTGCTGCTTTCTTTCCCCCTTAAAGGTATCATCTCTCAGTACAGCATGCAGAGGTGCACGTGGCTGAGTCAGACTTCTTAAGTCACAAGGGAGCATGAAGGGTAGAGAGACAAGCAGGCTTACCTTGGGAGAGGCACTGGTTGGCCAAGGCAACCTGACCAGAATGCAGGTAGAGGTTGAGGCGGGTGAAGATGCCCACCAGCGATGGAATGGTGATGAAGCAGTAGGCAACACAGGCCTAGAGAGAAGGGAGATGCAGATGGTCAATCAATATGCCCCTGTGCACCCATTATGTATTTCCAAGGAGACACATAGTGCTTACTCATTGTTTCCCCCCAACACATACACACAAACACACCATCAATCCCAGTTCTGATGAGCCCTGGGAAGTTGGGGAAGGAGAAAAGGGCAAAGTAGAGAGTTTGAAAAATAGCTCTTCATCCCTCACTGCACTTATGCATAGATAACACCTCTGTGTGGGAGATGGAGAAACTGATGGCTCAGGAGTATGGAGGTAATAAGCAGCTAAGCTGGGGAGGCTAAAAAGTCAGTAGGGTCTGACACCAAAGACAGAGGCAAGCGGTAAAGGGACAGAGGTGGATGCCTGCCTTTCACTATGATCTCTCAGGCATGGCTTCATTTTAAAGGATAGGGGCGCTGCCGCTCTACTGTGATTTGGAGCGTCAACTCAAGATGCTAACATTTGGATCTAACTTTGACTTGGATATAACCCTGACCAAGAGCAAAAGTTATACTTGGTCTTCCATTTACAGGCATGAAGATAATATGTGAAAGTGATATTGCTAGAGGAAGATTTTATATTAACATACTTTGAGAAAATACAAGGGAATACAGCTGGAACACAGAAATACAAATGCCTCTCTCAGCCACCTCAGAACACATAGAGATGAACGTCCTTTATCTGAGGTGTTTCTGGTTTCATGGAGTTTTGGATTTCAGAATATTTGTGTATATAACACGTAGTGAAGTATGCTGCGGAGGGTGAAAACACAGAATTCTATAATGTCTCCTATGGGTTTTATATACACAGCATTTTCAATAACCTTATACACAAAACACAGTCATATCGTGGAGCTGTCCAGATTTATCAGATTTTGGAATGTTTTCAACCGGGAGATTGAAGATGTGTGATTTATACTGAAACTTAGGCTTCTTGCACATTTGAAAACAATACAGATGCTGTTTAGCCCACTGATCCCTAGGAAAAAACAAATCTTGAAAATCAAACACTAAGCCATCCTTCTCATGGCATACTTAGCTTTCCCTGGGAACAGCCATTTAGCAGTGTGCAACCCAGGAGCCACTGCAGCTCTGCATCTGGAGCCCTTATCTTTAGAACACACCCGGACAAATGCAGCCGTCTTTCTGGAGTGGTTCCCCTTCATGACTTTTCTTGTTTCCATTGCCAACCGGTTCACACTCTAGACATGTGAAGAAACAAAACAGAAATGGTAATGAAATGATCATGAACCAAAGTCACATCTTCCAGAGGTTAGGATGCAGGCTCCTCAGACAGCAACGCAAACAAGCAAGCAGGGACCAAGACTAACGGGCTGGGCCCTTACACTGAAACACTAAGATCAACAGGCAGGCTAGGCTTGAGTAAATATCTCCAAGATACTAGAACATAGGCACTCGCTGTGTTAGCCATATCTACCAGTGAGCAGAACAAATTAACATTCTTCTGGGTTAATAAATAACCAGGGTTTGTTTACCCCATTTCCAGAAGTTCCACATTCTAAGCACAAGATCTCAGGGAAACTTCCAAATCTAAGATTAGACTGAGCGACGTAGCCACTCCTAACAGCAGTAACCACAGCATGTTATTCAGCTGATACACACCACCAACTCATTTGATCCTTACAGCCCTATGTGTGGGCACCATGACTAAGCCCCATTTTATAGATAAAACCTCTAGATTTAGGTCTTAGAATGATTTGTGCAAAATAACATACTATGGGGGAAATAAGTACAAGAAAGTGCTGTTCTTCAATAGATAGAAAGATATTAAAAAGAATAATGGAAGTTTTGGTTCCCAAACTGTATACCATGGCATCCCTGGGGTGCTGCACTCAAGGGCAGATTTTAAGAAATAGCAATTGTCAGATTCTGTGTTGGTGTGACACAGTGTGTAGCTACACCGGATTACATCCCTTCTAGCCACACTCTACATGACTGGACTTTCAGCAGCTACAGTGATAAAGAGTTGGGGGAGGGGGAGACTGATGAGGAACAGAAAATAAGGGCAGTGGTAAGTGATCTGACTCCAGGGCTGGGCTGTGCGGTGCTGACAAGCATGCACACACTTCATCAGGAAGTGACTACAGCTATGCAAGCGGCACACTTCCTATCTGTTTTGCTGGATACAGGACTAGAACGCAGGGCCTCACAAAATCTAGACCCTGCCACTGTACTCCAGTCCATAACTATATTATTTAGGAACTGTTTTTAAAGAATGAAATACAAATGCTGTTTTTCTTTCAAAACACATATACACACATATAACTTTTTCTGGTATTTTTCAAGCTGTTGGCTATTTAATAATAAGCAGAGTTATTACTAATTCCTTTTGGCTCAGGGGGTCAGCCAGCAGCAAACCTCTGGTCAGACAGGGTCTGAGGTCACCTGCCCATCAGTGGAGCTCAGTGCAGACCACTTCACTCTTGCCACTACCATGCAGAAATAAGAGCAAGCAAATTTCTGAGAAGCGGGGCAGGAATCTTATTCAAGAAGAAAAAAAAAATCAATGAGGAGCTGTAGCGGTAGGAGGATCAGGAGTTCAAAGCCAGACTCAGCTATGTAGTGAATTTGGGGCCAGCCTAGACTACATGAGACCTAGTCTCAAATAACTAAAGGAACAGATTGGGCCTAGCATGTAGCATATTGATAACCAATCAACACTCACTGAAAGAACCTATGACAAGAATGCTTACATGGATCAACTGCACAAGAACAGGCTCCAGGTTGCAAAACATCGACCTGGACTCAACATAAAAACTGAGCTGCTGTTCAAAATCACGGCCGAAGGAGACCTAGAATCAAAGAGAGAGAGAGAGTGAGAGATGCAAAAAGGCAGTGATGTTATTAGTGGAAAGACAAACATGTGTATAAATGTTGTGCGTGCCCACACATTCATGCACACACACATATGTACACACAGACACACAGACATTCTCCCCCTTTCTCCCTGACTACAAAGGTCTCATATCACTTCAGTCCAAGTAGAACTCAAAGACCCCACTGAGAAGTTCAGCTCTGTAACAAGAACAAGAAGTCCAAGGCCACAAAACAGGAGCAGGGCAAAAATAGAATTTTTCCAGACTAGTAAGGAAAGGAAATCATGGAATTTCATTTCTCAGCTGTGGCCTTTTCACTAATCAAAAATTGGGTCCTTGGGAGCCATTTGTCACAAGGGCTTCCCCAATATGGGCCACACCCGACCTCAGCAGCCAGAAGAAGTGTCCCCACCTTAACCCCTTGGCTCCTCTTTCCTGGTCTTTCTGAAAAGCTGGACAGCAGGAGAGAGTTCACTGCCCCTCAGCTCAGTTTGCACAGAGCTTTCTGTTCCCATAGTAGGTGTGAGGCTAACACCCTGAGACCCAGTGACATTCAGACAAAGGCTGGAAAAGATACATTGTTCCTGATGAGTGCTGTGTAAGCCAAGGATAAAGAAGAGGAACAGGAAGGCTGATTGTGAATTTCCATCAGAATTGATGGCGCCCAGCTTCACCCTCGCTTGGGCAGGCCACCATTTTACAGTTGTTATCAGAGGACCTCAACACTTCTACCTCAGTCAGTTTGAATTCTGATGTTTTATTAAAGTAGAGGATTCCAAGCCAGATGTGTGATGTGCACTTCTCATTCAAGCTACTGAGGCAGGAGGACTGCTTCAGTTCAGAAGTTCCAGGCCAGCCCTGGGCCACACAGTAAGATCTTGGTAAACACCCAGAATTAAAGCAAAGATGAGCTGGAACACCACATGGCAGGATGTTTCCATAAAAGTCTGAAGCAATCCTTCCCATTGTGAGATCTCCTCTGGACTCCTCCCTCACAGGTGACCCCTGCCTCTTTTTGACCAACTCAACAGAATACAGCTGAGGTGACTACATACCTAAGGCTTGGCTCTCCAAAGCCCTGAACTGCCATATTGTCCCTTTTTTTTTTTTTTTTGGTTTCTCGAGACAGGGTTTCTCTGCAGCTTTGGAGCCACCCAGCAGCAGCCTGGGGCGGTACGCAAGGCTATCCTGGATACTCCGTTGGGCCATTTGAGCTGGCATCCTCTGAAGAAGCCTGGATAGCCAGCCAACCCACAGACATACAAACTAAGAAAACAAGACAATGATGGCTGCTGGGGGAGGGAGAGACAATGTCCGCGGTAAGATGCCTGTGTTCCAGTAAGTCAGTCTACACCTGCGCTCATGCAAGTAACACTTAGAAACTCAGCAGGTCTCTCTCTCTTTCTCTCTCTCTCTCTCTCTCTCTCTCTCTCTCTCTCTCTCTCTCTCTCACACACACACACACACACACACACACACACAAATGGAATAAAAGAGACAGACTTGTTGGGAAAGGGTGCAGAGGTAGAGAGGCGGGATGAGAGAGGGTAAATGGAGTGATATGAACAAAATACAATGTTTATTTGTATAAAACCATCAAATAAGAAATGAAAAATAAATTAAAAACCAAAGAAAGCAGGTGTTGTCTGCCATCACACTTGAGGCTAACTGCCAAGCAGCAGTAAATGATGGGATGGGCATGGATGTGCACGGGGCATTCTGCCCAGGCTCAGGTTTTGCCACCACTGGACAATCCACATGAGGGCTGCTCCAGGAACTTGGCTCTCCATTCCTGGTCTTCATGATTGGGTCACATGGGTTTCTCAGGCCCCCCAAGCTGTCTGGTCAATCATGACTGTCACCTTCACAGAGTTTAGACTCACGAGGGAAATGGCCTCTGGGCATGTTTACCAAGGATTATCTAGATTGAGTAAATTAAGATGAAAAGGTCCACCCTAAATTTAGGTGTACCATTCTGTGGGCTGTGGTCCAGACTACAGAAAAAGGAGAAAACATGTCGAGCACAAGGGAACCCCCCCAACCCCTGCCTGACTGACAAAGTGGCTTGTGGCCTCAAGGTCCTACATTGGTGACATCACCATCCCTACCCCCGCCATGAAGGACTGTGCTCTCAAACTGGGAGCCCAAACAAACCCTCCAGATGTGAGAAATGTAACTAACACACAAATTAATCCAAAGAGCTCCAACCCCAGAAGCTGAGGGAGTCCATCTTGAAAGACCACAGGGTCAAAGGTAAGCCTGCTCAGGACAGAAGGCATTGGGAAGAGGGTGGGACCAAGAGGACATAGATGGGAGGTCCTGGTAGCAGAGAAGACCCCAAGTCCAGCCACTACCCAGGAGTTTTCATCTGCATTTTCCCTGTTCCACCTCTCCCCCTTTGACTTTTCCCACAGTCAGCTTCTCTTGGCTCGCTCTGTCCCCAAGGGAGTCTTGACAAACGTAAGAAATTTCTAAATCCATCTTATCTCAGTAAAAATGAAAAGCACTGGGGAATACAACATGAGCCACTCTCAGTGGAGAGGGGATAAACAATGACATCATGTTTCCAAAGTGCACTGAAATGTCTTTCCCACAAACTTACCATTTTTATAAATCCATTGATCAAGTGGGCCAGCATCCGCTTCTCGTCCTCCAGAGTGAGAGCGCTAGAATCAATAACGGTGCATAATTAACACGGCGGCGGCAGCAAATGTAGCCGCCTGCAGAGGAAAGCACCAGAGGCAGGCGGTTCAGAGTGAGGCAACTGTGCGTTTTCTAGACACAGAAACTCCCAACAGGCTGCCTGTCTATCTTTAGACAGAAGTGTTAACCAAAGGGAACAGAATTCAAATGTACATCTCTTCTCTCTGAAGCCATCATTCCCAAGCACAGTTATCAACAGCACAAGAGAAGGCAACTTTCTCTACTTTAGAATTCTGACAGCAAGCACTGACGTCAGAGTCTGCACTTCAGAGAAAATCTGGTGTCTCTTTATTTTTAAAATTTTCTACCACACATCAAAGAACTTTTTTGTCTTTTTTTTCTTTTTTCTTTTTTTTTCTTCTCAAGATAGGATTTTGCTTCACAGCCCTGGCTATCCTGGAACTCACTCTGTAGACCGGGCTGGTCTCAAACACACATAAATCCACCTGTCTCTGCCTCCCAATTAAAGGTTTATGCCATCATCGCTGCTTATTACCCACACACTTGCCATCAAGCTTCTACCATCAACACCTTGGAACACTTGTTCTATCATGTGGCTGCCTCTCCCCACCTTCGTCCCTCAACCCACCTTATTTCTGGATGTGTCTGAAAACAGATCTCACTGATACTTTGCAGAAAACCAAACACAAATATAAATCTAAATTGCAGAGTCTAGTTTGATTATACAAGCAAATATTCCCATATGAATAGTTCCCCAAATTTATATTTAAAGCTTTTAAAATTTGGGGGTTGGTGATTGAGTTCAGCATTGTGTAAGGCCCTGGGGTTAATCTCTAGGAACAAAAATAAAGAACAGGGAAAGTTTTTGTTTGATTTATCATAAGGGAAAATAAATTTTGGCAAATGTTGCACTGTTCTTTGATATGCAGTGTGCCCTCGGCTCTTTTCATTCTTAGTACTTGAGGCAGGGTCTCACTATCTGGCCCAGGTTGGCCTCCTGCCTGAGCCTAGAGTACAGGGATTAGAGATGTATGGCACCACACTAAGTGCCCCTCAGTTCTTTGAGACGTTTCCTAGTGTCCTTTACAGTTAGGTGTGACACTGTGAAGGCAGGTGAAGTGTGACTGTGCCAAGTGCTGTCCCTCAGAGAAAGCTGGGCTGTGGACATGGCCTATGTGGACATAAGTCATCTTCCAGCAGGAACACAAGAGAGGTACAACTCAGGGAGGACAGCAACAGGAGGACACTGGATCCTTCGGTGATGGACCTAAGGGCTTTCATGCCCCGCTGCAGGTCTCTTGAGAAAAACGCGACCTTGCAAGATATAAATATCTGTATACCTTTGTTTCTATTTTTGCTCAATTGCAATCTATTGAGTGTCCTTATTATGAAAATGTATAACTACTGTTGTTGTTAAGACCCCACTATGAAGTCTGGTCTTGAACTTGTCATCTTCCTGCCTTTGTCTTCCAAGTGCTGGGATTACTGGTGTGTGCCACTTCACCTGACAGAAGTGTAGTAATACTGATAACATTTGGATTTTTAAAATTACTCATGAATCTGAAGGCACAGTTATAAAGGCTCTAAAATTAAAAGAAGAAACGCGTCCCGTGGATGATGAGAGTCCAAAGCAACATTCTCAGTTCTTCAAACACTTCCCGGTGAACCAAGCTGCTGTGCAAAAATTTCTTGGAGATTAAAACAGCCACAAACAACTTGTGAGATGAAGCAACCTCTGAGGCTAGACCTATGCTTTCAAGTACTGGGCACGTAAAGCCACTGCAGGAAATGGAAGCTATGTCCTTTGCATGTCAAATAACAAGATAAGGAGGAGATAAACTAAGGGGCTACACTTGGGACTGAGTGAGCTAACATTATACCACTGCTCTCAGACATCTCTGGGAGACAGCCTTTGAGTTCATATGCACAAAAACAGCCCCTTTCCCAAAGAGAAACCCTCTGTACAAACATTTGCTATCTCACCTTTCTTTTGAAGGCTAGCCTGTGCTCCTTGCTGTGTAAGACTGGAGTGTTCTTGTCAATAGGAGTGTGTGTCTGTGTGTGTGTGTGTGTGTGTTGTGCGCGCATGCGCATGGGTGTGCATATGCATGTAGAATCTAGAGATTGATATCAAGTGTCTTTATTAATTGTTCATCACCTATTTTGAGTCAGTGTTTCACTGAATCTGGAGCTTATCAACTCTGATAGATGGACTGGCTGGGGCTCAGCCTGTCTCTGTGCTCCCACCATTGAGGTTACAGATGTGCCCAGCAGCATCTGGCTTTTACATGGGTGCCAGGGACTCAAACTCAGTTCCTCTTGCTTGCACAAGAGGCACATTATCAGCCGAACCATCTCTGCAGCCTCTTGAGGAGGTATCTTTACATTGTACTCGTTTGTTCTTCTTAAATGTGCATTTGTGTGAGTCTGCATGAATTTTATGCATCATGTGCACACAGGAGCCTGTAAGAGGATGTCAGATCCCCTGGAAATGGATTCACAGGCAATTGTGAGCCAACCAACATGTATGAGTCCTGGGAATCAAACCCAAGCCATCCACAAGAGCAATAAGCAACTCTCATTCCCTTTGCTCTCTCTCCAGACCCAGGTTTTGGGACTCTAGACCAGATCAAGCTGCTTGCAGCAGCAGCTTACAGACAGCACTCCCTAATGCACCCCAGTCACGTTGCGCTTCAGTTTTAAAGGTGTCTTACTTCACAGAGTCATGCATGGTCTTGCAAATGTGCATTAGGGCATTCAGGATAACAGGGTCCTTGGTTGGCTCCTGATGGTGCCTAGGAGACAGTAAGAGACGATGGTAAACCTCTGTCCATGGCCATGAAAGAGTGACTTTGGCTTTCGGCCACTGTATGAGAACCCCAAACACTCTCTCTGTTCAGTACAGCACACAGCAGTGAGCAGTGAGATGTATGGCTCTGGCTTTCCTCTTAGCTCTTCTCTAAGTCACAAGGTGCTCTCTTACACATTTGACTGCTCCTAGCTGTGAAATCACCGTAAGCCGCTACCTGTGCCCGGCAGAGGGAAAGCCTGTCTTTTTACTACATTTAACACCCGCAGCTGCCCACAACCTGCACGGAAGTTATGTGCCAAGCAAAACATGACAGGACCAACACCCAAAACAAATCTTCATGTAAAGTAGGTGTGTCTGCTCCAAATATACTAAAGATAAAGCAGTCGATATTAATCTTTAAAAAAGAAAAATGCATTTATCATTATCGTATGTACTTGTGTGGGTGGGTGCAGGCACGCCATGAGAAGTATGTGGAGGTCAGAGGACAACTCTGGAGTCAGTTCTCTTTCCACTTTACATGGGTTCCGGGGATTGAACTCAGGTTGTCAGGTTTGCACGAGTGCCTTGCCCCATAAGCGACCTCACCAGTCAGGAATGAATCTTCTAGAAAGATAAGAAGAGAGGCAGCAACATGGCTCAGTGGGTAAGGGTACTCGCCACTAAGCATGACAGCTCACATGGTAGAAGGAGAAAACTTATTTGTTTCCTTTGACCTCCACACCTGCACTGCAGCATACACACACATACACACACATACACACACACAGAAAAATGAATGCAATTAAAAACCTTTTAAAAAAGAGAACGATACACAGAATATTTCAGAGTAATATCAAACTCAACCATATTCATGTACTTAGTATTTAGAGCAATTTTCATTTTAAAATATAGCCTAAGAGAACCAACATGAGAGCACAGATAAACTGAACTAGATACATGCTGTACGTTACATTCAAAATCAGCATGTAACTTCAAACTGGGTTTTCACCTTTGTGCACAGATTGTCACTACCTCTCACCTTCCTCCACCTTCCGATACCACACGCACCCTCGCTTCACTTTCCTTTCTCTTACCACATTATTACCTGAATTTATTATGTCTTTTCTTTATTTATTATATTTTTTCTTTTGGTCTCACCATTTAAGAAGTAGAGGGGTTTTTATTCTTGTTTTTTTTTAGTTTTTTTTTCGACAGAATCTGATTGTACTGCCCAGGCTGGTTTCAACTTCTAGCCTCAGCAATCCTCCTGCCTCAGCTTCCTGAGGAGCTGGAACTGTAGTCACATGCCCACATGTGTATGCATATATGATAGGCTCTCATCAGGATGTCTAAGGGTATTCGCATATGACATTCTCCAATATTTGACAGGCATTTTGTGTATCTCTGTGTGGAGAGACAATGTTCTATCTCGAACACTTAGTATCTTAGAATCTAAACAAACAAACAAAAAGACTAAATCAAAATTAAACTGCTCGGCAGGTCAGAGTGCTTGCTGCATAAGCATGAAGACTGGAGTTCACATCCCTAGTAACTACAGAAAAATTCGTGCTTGCCTGTACATCATGACAGGGAGCACCACTAGTTTAATCTGGACTTAAGAAAATGACAGGAACTAAAATGAGCCACGAAGCAGTCTGCTGCAAACCCAGCACTGGAGATGGCTTTCCTGGCCCCAGCCCCTTATGCATATGCCTGCTTTCGCTCTGCAAATGCTGCTCTGCAAGCAGTCCATGCGTCTCCTTCAAAACGAATCCAATGGCACCCGGCTGCAATTCCAGCACTCAAGAGGTTGAGAGAGAATGTTATTGCAAGTTCAAGGCTACCCTGGGCTACACAGCAAGCACCAGGGTAGCCATGGTTATGTAGGACCCTCACTGATGCAAAAAACAAACACCAATCTTAATGCAAAGAAAGACTTCTTCCAAAACCATGTTGAAGGAACTGGTGGCCAGTATCCTGTCAACACCTGGCAGTTTGGTTTGAATTTGGTCTTTTTTGTTTTGTTTTGTTTTTAACATTTACTTATTTTGGTGGGGGGAGGGCGGGCAGAGTATGCTCCATGGCATGCACATGGAATTGGTCCTTCCATCACGTGGGTTCTGAAGACTGAACTCAGATCATCAAGCTTGGTGGCTTCATCCACTAAGACAATCTCTCCAGACCCCCATTTGGCTTTCTTAAGCATTAATTACTAACTTTTATCATGATGTCTTATATTTTAAAAATTATCATGGTGCCATAAACATGTCTCAGCAGCTAAAGCACTTACTTAGATGTTTAATTCCCATTTTTAGAGGAGCTGATGCCCCTCTGCCGACCCCATGGGCTCCTACATACCCATGGTATATAAAACACTAAGGCACACACACACAATAAAATTTTAAAGATTGATGTTATATATATAAATATATATATATATATATATGAGTATTTTGCCTAAATGTATGTATGTGCGCCATGTATATATGCCTGATCCCTACAGAATTCAGAAGTGAGCATAAGATGCCCTGGAACCAGAGCTATGAACGGTTGTGAGCTGTAGGTGGGCACTGAAAACCAAACCCTGGTTCAGTGCAAGAGCGGCAAGTGCTTACCAGCAGCGAATATTTCAGCCCCCAATAAGAGAGAGAACGTTTTTGGTGGGGGAGGGGCTCACTTCAGCTTTCACTGCACAGTCTGTCATGAAAGGAAGTCAGGGCAGGAACTAAAGTAGAAACTGGAACGTTGCTTACTGCCCCACTCCCATTGCTTGCTCAGTTTGCTTTCTTCTTTCCTTAAATAAATTATTTTAAATTATCTACCTATATAAATACTTTCTTTCTCATACACACACACACACACACACACACACACGCGCGCGCGCACACACGCACACACACATGCTAAGGTCTTGCTAGCCTTGAACTTATCATCCTGCCTCAGCCTTCGTGCAACAGGATTATAGGAATCAGCCATTGTGCCTGGTCTGGCACCTGCTTTTCTCCTTGTGGTGCTTTAGGGACGAGGCATGCATACGTCACTAGGCTTCAGGGTGCATCACCACAGACACACTTCACAAACTGCTAGGAGTCCCGGCTGCCGGTCGCGCCATCTGTACTCACTTGATAAAGGCTTCCATGATGCACTTGCAAACCTCCACCCGCACACTCTCCTTTTGGAACATGTCCAGAAACGGTAGAAACTTTTCCTAAGGATAAAGGAAGCACTTGACACAAATAACTGGAAATAATTTGTGGGTCATTGGGTGGGGGTTTTGAAATAAGCAGAAGGAATGTTTAGAAATCCCCTAAAGGACCTGGCTTAGAATTCTTTTTTTTTTTTTTAATGATTACAGACTGAACACCCTTAATGTAAAATCTGAAATCTAAGATGTTCCCAAATCTGTACTTTTTAGTGCTAATCTGATGCCCAAGTTGAACATTTTACACCATGATATTCTGCTTGTGTTTGTTGTGTTGTTTGACAGTGTGGGCACAGAACATGTCAGGCAAGTGCCGTATCCCTGAGCTGCATCTTCAGTCCCTTGTACAGAATTATTCAGATACTACATGAAACTCTGTCTTTGGGCAAAGATACACATAAAATGTAAGCAAATTCTGTTTAGACTTGGGTCGCAGCTCAAGGAGTCTCATTGTGTGTGTGTGTGTGTGTGTGTGTGTGTGTGTGTGTGTGTGTGTGTGTGAATAACCCTAAGTCCAAGAACAAAATACCATGTAAGAAGCACTTCTTGCCCTAAGCATCTGGACAAGGGGTGCTCCATCAGCACCAGGTGTGGTGCACCCCTCCGATGAGGAAGAACTTAGACAGAAACAGCAGTCTTCACTCCGTATGCAAGTACTGTATTTCCAAATGCTGAAGCCGTATCAAACAATTGCTTGTTAAGGTGACAGGACTGAAGTGCTTTACACAAGGAACTGAGTACACCTGGCCTGGGTGACATGAAACCATGACAGCAACAGAGGACACTGTCTCCAAAGGTCACTGAGAAATGCTACTTACCACTGAGAAGAGCACGGAGAAATCGTGGAAGTGGGCTATGACTTTCTTAATTATTGACTGAAGCTGTAAAGAGGAACGAGAGAACACATCTTGTTTAATAAAACTTGCATGTTTTTAAAAAGGCAGCCTTCCTTCATAACTCCCCACTACAACCACTGTAGAGTGAGTCTGCACTGCTCAAGGAAGGAAAAGTAGATCAGGTTAGACCCTGCCTCAGTCGGGGCTCCCCTTTAGAGTCCTGGGGGCTACGCCCTGGCCTCAGCCTCTTCTGCAGGGCAGTATCCATGAGATTCAATAGGACTGCCCGTGTGCTCAGGAAAGAGCCTGTTCTGCAATGCTCTGACTGACTTTCCAAAAAAAAAGGGAGTATAGGACTGCCCTGAGCACAGTCTGTTGTCAAGAGTAACTCAGAATTTCTAGTCCTTTTCCCTCTACCTCCCCAGTGCTGGGAGTACAGGTGTGTGCCACTCTGCCTGTTCTATGTGGTGCTGGGAAATGTTGGTTTCCTGGATGGTACAACTGGGAGAGAGTGGAATATTAGAGAGGTGAGGGTCCTGATGGGAAGTCCTTAGGTGACTGGGGTGTGCCCACATGGGGTATTATGGGACACAACCATTCCTGGTCTCCTTCTCGCTCCCTGGCTAGTATGTATCACTAGTATTACTAGTTATTTTGGTAAACTGTCACATGCCTTTTGAGCTCACTGAGAAGTTGACTCCGGAAACACTTCAGACTTAAGCATGCCTGTCTAAAAGGCCCCTTCTTTAGGGATCTTTAGGGATGGCTGCCCCCTTACTGCATGGCAGGGAACGAAGAGAACAGTAAAACAGCCTAAAAGCTGTGTCCCTGAGAATAGGTTATTACTGTTTATCACACAACATAAAGAACACCTATGGTTAGGAAAGAGAAAAGTCCATCCATGGCAGCTCATCCCTGGACAGAAAACTGAACCAGGAACCCAATGGCTTTCTGCTGGATGCTGGGAGCACTTGACTGGATGACGTTCTCCATCAATAGCTACGTGGAAGCCTCACCTGAGGGAACTGTCTGGAACTTTCTCACGTGGGGAACTCCAGCTAGCTGCCTTAAAGGAGCTGGCTTCCCCACCAATCGATTTCTACTGGATGTTCTGAGTGCCCAATTCGATAACATTTTGCTACCTATTTACCTATCTCTCAGTATTTATCCTTTTACTTTGGCTTAAAATTAATAAACTCACTCATTCAAAACTGAAAATATGGCTATTGGAGACATTTCTCCAGATGGCTAGCAATGTAACCATTAGGATCAACTACCGAGGCTTGCAACCTTCAAAACTGTGAGCCAAACCAAACAAAAAGAACAACAAGGACTGTATAAATTAATTACCTCAGATGTTTTATTGCAGTAACCAGCACTAACAACACCTGACATTTTCTCTATGAAAGACAAGCTTTCTTTTCCCTCAGACCATGAGAACAACATCTCTTGTACTTCAATACTGCATTTTGTATTTCCTAAAAACAACATTCCTCACTGGCATCCCACTTGGCTGCTATCAAATTCAGCCAATTTTACCCTAACTTGAAAAGATTCTGTCACGCAATGTCCAATCTCACAAGGCCTCACCAGGTCCCTTCTGGCATTGCCCTTGTACCCTTGTTCTCTTCTGTGTGGATCCAATCTGGGACCAAACATTTCATCTTTTCTTTTTCTTCTTTGGCATATGTGTGCAGGTCTGTATAGCATATGCATGTCATGTGTATGTGGTTCTGTGTAGTGTATTGTGTAAGTGCTGTGTGTATGTGTAGTGTATACACTATGTGTATAGTGTATATGTGTCGTGTGTATGTGTGTGTGGAGGTCTGGGTAGTGTATGTGGTGTTTGTGTGTGTGTAAGTCTGTGTAGTATACATGGTATGTATGTAGGGGTGGGGTCTGTAGTGTATGTTATTATGGTTATATGTCTAAGTATGGGTAGGGGAATATATGCTGTAGATCTGTGTAGTGCATGTTGTGTGTATGTGTAGGTCTGTGTAGTGTATGTGTGGTGTGTATGTGTTATATGTACCTCTGTGTATGCACAGAGGTCACAGGAAGATGCTGGGGGTTCTGCTCTTTCATTTTCCACCTTACTGTTTTGAGCCTGGGTCTCTCTCTGAACCTGAAGCTAGGCTGGTGGCTAACAAGCTCCAATGCCCTCACATGCACAACTATGCCTGGCTTTTTACACATATGCTGGGGATTTAAATTCAGGTCATTATTCTTGCAAACCAAGTACCCTAACTTGGGGAGCTACTCCTCAGCTCGCTCTCTCAGTCTCCGTTGAGGCTCAGACTGGAAGCTGAGGTAGGCAATGGGTGCTTGGTAAACAGTAATGATTCTATTTAGTTTTTTATGTTAAATTATATTATATTAAATGATTCTGTTTTGTTTAGTAAATGCTGAAAATAATATTAATACTTTTTTTAAAGTTTAAGTTCATTTACTAAGAAACATAGGCATTTTACATACTGGGGTCAATAACAATGCTATTCAGAATTTGTCATGTGTCACACAAAATTTCAGTATTTCCGTGTCACATCCAAACCCTCACAACAACTCTGAGGACAGGACTAACATTATCTCCATTCTGCAGGGGACAAAAGTGAGGCCCAAAGCTACGATGTGGCAGAGCCAAGATTAAACATAGGATTCCCAGGTGTACCCTTTGACCAGTACAACATGAGTACGTCACTCAACAGAACAGGATCCCCACAGTGGGAACGCCCCTGTTACCTGGGGGTAGGAGTCCTCAAATGCTCTATCCGGAGTCATATGCTTGATGACGTCAGCCAAAACAGTGTTCACTTCTCGTTTCTATACAGGGAACATAAACCAACTCTATTGTTAGGCTGGGACCACTGGCTATTTCCCTGGAGAGAAACACTGACACATCCATGATACAGGGCTGGGGGGACAGTTTAGTGAGCACTTGCCCAGCAGGTGTGAGGCCCTGGCTTCATTCCAGTACCCAAAACCAAACAAACAAGCAAAAGGCCACACACCTTCCATGAAATAGTTTCAAATACCCTGAAAAAAATAAATACAAGGAAAGAAATCATGTCTACATCCTCAGTCTAGTCAGTACTGAATATTGTTCTAGAAAGATAACGTCATTTAGGCTTCTTTCTGCCTACCTGGCCCAGGTTCCTGTCTGAGCACCTGGAAAGTGAGCAGTGAAACATTGTGGGAAGGGTATAGACTCACCTTTTACAGGCCATCTGCCCTAAATGCTCACATGAGTCATCTAGGCCAGGGATCAGCCATGTACAGCCCAAAGCCAGCCTACTGTAACATAGCCAACACGTGAAGAGTAGTTTCACGTCCAGCCCACAGAGACTTGTGGTAGATCTTATGGGTCATTAGCCCCATAAGATCAGAGGGAGTGGCACTGTTAGGAGGTGTGGCTTTGTTGGTGTAGGTGTGGCCTTAGAGGAAGTATGCCAATAAGAGTTGGGCTTTGACAAGGACATGTGCTCAACTATGTTCA
>JAQHUG010000240.1:925278-943062 GCA_028555095.1 Dicrostonyx torquatus
ACTTACATAGACCTAATATACATTGGGAAAGTATAAAAAGACAAGATCTCCTGAGTAAATTGGGAGCATAGGGACATTGGGGGAGGGTTGAAGGGGGGAGGGAAGAGGCAGGGAGGTGAGCAGAAAAAATGTAGAGCTCAATAAATATCAATAAAGAAAAAAATGGAAAAAAAAGAGTTGGGCTTTGAAGTCTCACATATGCTCAAGCCACACCCAGTGTGTCAGTTCACTTCCTGTTGCCTATGCAAGATGTAGGACTCTCAGCTTCCTCTCAGCACCCTGTCTGCCTGCACGCCACCATGTCCTCCATGATGATAATGGACTGGACCTCTGAACTGTAAGTCACACGATTAAATGTTTTCCTTTCTAAGAGTTGCCATGGTCATTGTGTCTCTTCACAGCAATACAAACCCTAACCAAGACAGTATTTTATGACAGCAAAATTCTGAGACTCAGATTTCAGAAAGTATGATTTATAGGAACCCAGCTGTTCTTCCTCATGCACTGTCTGCTATAAAAGGACACAGTCAGCCAGGAACTGTAAAGACAGCAGAAGTTTCCTACTCATGGCCAGGAAGTCTCAGATCAGGGCACCAGCAGATTCAGGGCATGCTCCTCACAGACAGTTCCTCTTCACAAGGCCCTCTAATGATGGAAGGGACTAACAGACTCCTTTGGGATTTTGTTTTAAGGGCACTAACCCCACTCACCAGGATTTCACTCTCATGACATGATACATGATACTTCCTGAATTACCCTGGCATCCTTGAGATGGTTAACAAGAGCTGGTGTGACCTACACTCACAATGTCAGCCAGCAGTGTGAAGCATAGGCAGCTGTCTATGGCTCTACTTCTTAACACTGAACTCAGGGAAGAGGTTTAAGCACATGAATCAAGGAGGCAGGGTAGACACAAACATCCAAACCATGACCCTGCACTAACTAGCATGAGGACCTGAGTTCGGACGCCCTAGCACCCACATAAAAAGTCAGGAGTAGCTATGCGTACCTGTAACTCCAGGACTGGGGATAGCTAGGGTAGAGTGAGTAGCGACCAGAGGATTGTTGGCTACCAGTCTACTCAAAAAGCCTCTGAATGGAAACACGTACACAGAGCCCTCCCACACACCATCAATAATAATAAATAAGATGGCTGGCTGGAGAGGTGGCTTAGCACTTAAGAACACACTTGTTATTCTATCATGAGGACCAGAGTCTGAAGCCTATTACCCACATCAGGTAGCTCACAAAAGCCTGTAACTACAGCTGAAGGGACCCAAGTCTAATGCCTCTGGCTCCACAGGTGCATACAAACATGCATGCATTTCCCCACCCCCCTCCCCACATACACACTAAAAATAAACCCTAAAAAAGAAAGCTAGCTCTAGATGATGATGATGATGATGTGGTAACAGAAAGATACACATATGCATACAGAGTACACACATACACACGTCAAAATGTTCTAAAAATTGCGCTTCTAAAACAAGTTTACTCTGGTAAGGAGGTCAGAAGAGCCCACTTCTACCTGCATCTAAAGTCCTTATTCTTTGATTAGCTCAGTATTCCCCAAATTATGGTTTTGTCTGCACCCGGGGGAAGAAGTGTCTGTGTTTGCTTGTGGGTGGGAAGCACACACAGGTTCTGAATGTTTGAAAATGCTAAACAAGAGCAATACCATGAAATAAAATGGAAAAAAGAAAACACTGCCTACTAGACACTTACGGAAATTTACAAAACATTTTAGCATTTTAGTTCCCGAGGTCCTACTGTTTAGTTTTGTCTGACGCAGCACTGCCCAGACTGATGTGCCAATGTGTGGCACACTTGTGACAACACTTGCTAACACTTCTCACATCTTGACGTTTAAGATCCGGGCTTAGTGGCATATGCCAACAGACTTGAGCCCAGGACTTTGAGACCTGTCTGGACAACACAGTGTTGTCAAGTACCATCTCAAGTACCACTGCAACATTCCTAACTCCTAAGAGCCAGACTCTGTTGCTATGGTAACCATTAAACCACAAAACCCTTAGGAAAACAACCCCAGAGTGATACATACCGTGAAGTGCCTACAGGTGTACTCCACCCATACCTCAGCACAATTAATGTAGTCCTACAAAGAAAAGATAAAATAGCTTCAGAGTGAGCACAACACTGCTTAACACTTTTGCCACAAGTTCACAGATAAATCCTCAAGGGCTTCAACAAGAAAGAAATACAGAAATGCCTGGCTTACTCTCACAGCTTGAATAGGAATGTCCCGTAGTCGAGTGGTGGTGGCGCATGCCTTTAATCCCAGCACTCGGGAGGCAGAGGCAGGCAGATCTCTGTGAGTTCGAAGACAGCCTAGTCTACAAGAGCTAGTTCCAGGACAGGTTCCAAAGCTACAGAGAAATCCTGTCTCGAAAATCCAAAAAAAAAGAAAGAAAAAGAAAAAAGAAGAAGAAAAAAAAGACTATGAATATCCCTCATTGGCTCCCACCGCTGGGGCTGTTCTGAGAGGCTGTGGAACATCTAGAATGGGAGGCAGAGCTGAAGGAGGTGGTCCTTTGAGGGCTGTAGCCCAGCCTCCAGCCAGGACTCTGCTTCTTGAATCCACCAGCTGTAACAGGATACAGCACAAGTCCCCACCGCTACGAACCTGGCTTTTCAGCCACCTCACCTTATAACCCTGACACTATCCTCTCAACTGTGAGCCAAAATAAACCTTCTCCCTGCCAGACGCTGGGACAGAGTAGCACAGGGCTTACTGACTGACACACATTACCACGAAAAGCAAGTCATAAAAGGAAACAGGTAGCCTGCTGCTCACTACAGACTGACCCCAGCATTGCTCCTTAGGCCAGAGATGCAAATCTGTGGAGCTCTGCCATGCTTAAGGAGCAAAGGACCCATGATGCAAGGAGCCCTTGCCAATCTCAGCAGAAAACCCCAGGGGGTTGGAAAACTGAGCTAGCATTCAAGCTTTGCAAGCTGCTTGAAAAATAAAGCATTTGATCTATAGAAGGGCTATAAATCTATCCTATAAAAAAATTTGAAAAGCCCTAAAGGGGCCAGGAAGGTGGCTCAGCAGGTAAGAGCACTTGCCATCAAGACTAACAACCCATATTTAAAAAGCCTGATGCCATGGTGCACACTTTTAATCCGAGCACCCAGGAGGCAGAGGATCTCTGTGAGTTCCAGGCCAGCCTGATCTACATAGAGTGCCAAGTCAGCCAGGAATCAAAACAAACAAACAACACAAGAGGAGGAAAGCCCATGGGCAGCTAGCATGGAACTGTGCAGAAACAAGGTGGGAAGCGTCCCTCTGACGTGCATACACACTGCAGGGCAAAAGAGCACTGGCATGCACAAACATACATCCCCAATGGCCACAGCCATCATCACATGCATGACAGTAAATGACACCAGCCAGTCTGTCATGTAAGACTTTTGGCAGCCCTGGTGTTCAACCACTAATCTTCATTCCTTTAGGGATATCTTTAGGGATATCCTAGTAGATTGCCATTTAAAAATATACACTTGACTGCTGAACTCTAGATGCTCTCTGCATGGCTAGAAGACACCTAAGCTTTGGTTCTGTTTTTTCTTTGTTTGTTTGTTTGTCTGTCTGTTTATTTGTTTTTTGGTTTTTTGAGACAAGATTTTCTTTGTAGCTTTGAAGCCTGTCCTGGAAACTAGCTCTTGTAGACCAGGCTGGTCTCGGACTCACAGACATCTGCCTGCTTCTGCCTCCTGAGTGCTGGGATTAAAGACATTCACCACCACTGCCCAGTGACACCTAAAGTTTTTAATGCCAGTAACTATATATGTTTAGTACATCTTGGGGCTTTAGAAACAAGATATAATTGGGACAGAAAAATTAAGAAACATTTTTAATGTCATTTGTTCTCTCTATAAGTTAATAAATGATACAACTTAAAAAAGTTTGATTAGTAGAAATTTCATTTATTATCATGATGCTTTGTTGTTGCTGTTATTTGGTTTTTTGTTTCTGAGACAGGGTCTCCCTTATGTAGCCCAGGCTAGTCTTAAATGCTTCATCTTCCTGCCTCAGTCTCCTGAGTGCTGCACTTACAGATGGGAGTCACCATACATGGCTAAAGCTTATTTCTTTAAAAGCAAAATGTATGGAGCTGGAGAGGTGGCTTGGCAGTTAAGAACACTTGTTGCTCTTGCAGAGACCCAGGTTTGATTCCCAGCACCCGTGTAGTGGCTAACAACCACCCATAACTTCAGTTCCAGGGGACCAGGGTCACTGCTCACAGATGGTATACACCCATACATGCAGGCAAAACACCCAACACATTTATTAAAAACTTAAGCGTATATTGTAATACTTCTACAAAAATTAGTGGATCTTAGCTCTAAATGGGCACTCACCTGAGGATTCTTCAACTTAGTGATGACTTTCCAAGCTTCATTGAGAATCTGAAGTCGATCATTCTCAGGAGGATCAGCCAAGGCCAAGTTCAGCCCCAGTGAATGGAAGAGGAGATGCTGAGAAAGTAGAAAACGGTTACGTTCCTAGAGATTTTAAGCCAAAATAACCTAAGGCTTGAAAGAGAAAGAAAAGGCTCCAGCATTTCATCTGCCTCCAAAGGTATCCTCCTAAGACTTTTTTCTGAAGTTTCACAGATCCACCCAAACAGCTCTGAGAAACTCATGGAGCTGACGCCCACTGCCAAAGCACCTCAGGGAGAGTATGCACTTAGCATGTGTGAGAGAAGGAGCTCAGTTCCCAGGACACACCCAAAAGTGAACTGGCCTGGGGTGGTCGAATTGGCAGATCACATGTATTTTACTGGAGGTAGTTTTCACTAATTGGGGGATGGAGAGAGAATGTGTGTGTGTGTGTGTGTGTGTGTGTGTGTGTGTGTGTGCGCGCGCGCACGCGCGTATGCGTGTGTGTGAATGTGTGTGTGTCTGTCTGTCTGTCTGAACGAAGAGGCCAGAATCAAACATGAATGATGTTCCTCAGGAGCCGTCCACCTTGGCTTTTGAGACAGGTCTCTTACGGGGGTACCTGGGAATCACCACGGAGGTTGACTGACTGGTCAAAGATCCTCAGGCTCAGTCTATCTCCACCCCCCCACGCACTGGGATTATAAGCACATGCTACCATTCCTGGCTTTTTATATGGGCATCAAATTCAGGCCCTCATGCGTATTCAAGTACTTTACTGAATGAGCACCTCCACAGCCCAACAGCAAATATATTTTAAAGATGTGTGACCACGTCTTTCCTAAACACTCCATGGCGAGTCCATTCACGGGTTCAGCATTCAAGGCCTGATGCAGAGCAGTTCCATGGCATTAGTGATGCCAATCTCAACCGTGTCCTGTCACACCCTTTGGAAACAGAGCCTTCAGCGGTCTCCCTTAGCCTGCACTGCTCCCACACCTGACTCCAGAGCAATCAGGTAGACACCGCTGCCTCTTCTCCCAACATCCAGTGAATCAAGAGCCTACCTTAGGGAAGCCAGACTCGTTGCACTCTTTGATCATGCCAATGAAGTCCATAGACCTGGTGGCAATGAACTCAGCCCTGAAAGCTGACATCACGGAGTTCAAGAGCAAAGCACTGAAAGAAACAGATGCCAAGTCACTCACAGCTTCCTCAGGATACATGTCCTTCATTTATTTGTCTATTTACTTTTGTTTGTCTTTTTACATAGCCTAGACTGGCATGGAACATATAACCCTCCCTATTTCCGTTCCTCAAATTCTGGGATTATGAATAGTTGTCACTGTACCTGGCTTGCAAGCCAGATTTAATGCTAGGGTGTATACTGACTACCAAGAAGGATGATTGACAGCTTTTAATGAAAGGTTATAAAGAAAAAAAAACAATCAAAACAGCAGACATAGTAAGGGCATTCCCTAGAGGCTGCCACAGGACTCACGGCATATTTGACTTGACAACGGTTGAATGAACTAGATGGATGGACAGGAAAATCTTCGACAGATAACCCACTTGAGCAGACGCGAGCCTTCATAGACTCACGCACTAACAAAACTGAATATTCATAACAACATGGGTCCTTGCTACAAATGTATTTCTTTTATATGAGGAATTTCTTATTAGAGAAACCTTGAATTTTAGGTACTTGAGGAAGAACAAAACCCATTCCAGGATGTATACGTATCTGTCATCAAGAAAGTAGTAAAGGGAACCTCAGGCAGGAGGTAGGAAACCAAGTATTTCCTGGTCCTACCACTTACCAAACCCCATAAAGAAAGGACTATTGGTATCACCCCCATTTTGCAGAGGGGGAAGATTGAGGGACAGGGCAGTTAGGTTAGTGGGCCAAGATCACAAAGCTAAGTTAGAACGGAGCTAAGGTCTGAGACCAGCAATTCTATGCATTGTTCTGAACCTCCACACAGTCTAACAAACCCCTATGCTTGCTCTCACCCATGCTAACGGTGGAAGCTCAGAAGATTAAATAGAAGCAAGCAATGGTCGAAGAGAGAGTTCCATTGGTAAAGTACTGCACAGATATGAGGGCCTGGATTCAAATTTCCAGCACCCACGTAAAGGCCTGGCTGTGATGGGGAACACCTGTGACCCCCACTGCTGAACAGAGAAATAAAGATACCCGGGCTTGCCGGCCAGCCAGTCTAACTGAATCAGAGAGCTCCAGGTTCATGAGAGACCCTGCCTCAAAAATAAGGTGGAACACTATGGAGAAGGACACCTAACACCGCCCTCTGGCCTCTGTGCATGAACTCAGACACACATATATACATCACACACATACACACACAGCCACTGACTACAATTTCAAGCAGGTGCCTATATGAGTCTTATAAGTACTTACTTGTTGCCTAGTTTTTTACATCTTTCCATCATCTCCGTCAGCAAAGCCTGGGAAGTTTAAGAAGAAAAGTGTCAACTTGGAGGATACAAAGCAACATCCCTAAGAGATTTTCAAAATGCCATACTTTAAACAGCATCCTATTTACATAATGCAAATTCCCACAGACCTCTGCTTGGCAAGGATGAGAAGGGTAAGAAAGTAAAACAAGTGGTGGTGGCACCTGCCTTTAATCCCAGCACTCGGGAGGCAGAGGCAGGTGGATCTCTGTGAGTCTGAGGCCAGCCTGGTCTACAGAGTGAGTTCCAGGACAGCCAAGGCTATACAGAGAAACCCTGTCTCAAAAAACTAACAATAAAAACAACAAAAGAGCTGGGGCCAGGCATCAGGTGAGTCCAGGATCAGGTCCAGTCTCTCCAGCCACCGATGGCGAGACCTTGGTGAGACACCAAGTTAGACATGGTTCGCAGCATCCCACCCAGTGTCACTACAGAATGATGCACCTCCAGCTCCCAGGCCTGAACAAGGAGGGAAAGATCTTAAGTTTCTATGACACTCTTACTCGTTTGTCAAAGAGCCTGTGGCTTGCTCAGTAATGCAGTCAAAAAGTGATCAACAAATGCCAGGCCACCGCTCAGTGCCCACTAATCTCAGAGAAGCTTGCTCTCACGGGTCTCATCTCTCCTACCCAGAAGCATTGCCATTCTCCCATTTCAGACAGGAAACTGAGCCATGGCCAGATTTTAGCTAAGGTCACACAGCCAGGCACCAGGGTCAGCAGTGACCCCGCTGTGCAGGCACCAAAGACTGCATTCCTCACCATGTGCCCTTTCCTAAGTTCCAAGCATGTCCTTCCACCCGAAGGAGACTGTATACCCCTGTGCACTACAGAGGGCTTTGGCGCTATCTTAAGGTAATGACGTGTCTTCAAAAGAGCTCCTGGGTTTTCTGTTTTGTTTTGAAAAATCAATACATGAAGTAGTCTTTAGGGCAGTGGTTTGGGAATGGTTTTGTAGTTATAGACAAGGTCAAGCGTAAGACAGAAGGACTAATGCCAGCGGTCCAGACGCTGAGCACTTGACCGGGTGTCTGAATAACTGTCTTTTCTTCTGCATGCTTTGCCACAGGGCTGGAGGTCTGGGAAAAACAGACCCCTGTACACATGGGCTAAGCCAGACATGACCAATGCTTCCTCCTAAGGAGTGGAAACGAGGTTTGTGTCAAAAATCTAACCCTGAAGTCAAAATAATTGTCAGTGTGATTTTGGCTCCCTTTTCCAGATTCTGGACTCTGTCCCACATCAAACTGGATCCGGTTATGTCATGCGCCCCCCCCCCCAATTTACATGTAGAAACCCTAAATTCCAGTGAGACCGTATGCAGGGCCTTTGAGGAAGTACTAAGTGAGGTCATCAGTGTGGAATCCCATCCAAAAGGACTGGCATCCTTCTGAAGGAAGGCAGAGGGAGCGGGGAGGTGTGTGCACACAGGGAAGGACACAGGAGGAGGCAGCCATCTGCACGTGGAGGAGGGAGGGAGGCCTCACCAGAGACCAGCTCTGCTAGCACCTTGACCTTGATCTTCAAGCCTCCAGAATGGTGAGGCAGTAACTGTCCACTGCTCAGGTCGGCCAGGATATGCTCTCTCCCTGGAGGGCCTGAGGCGCCTAACAAATACTCAATCAAAGCTCTGCAGCCTCTCTTTGCTTTTCCTTGTGAGTTTAGAGTTGACCATGTGCTCCATTTCTAGCTGCTGAGACAGGTTGGGGAGTCTTCTAAGGGCTTTGAAAAACAATTTAATTGTGACACAGGCGTAGGAGTGGCTGCAGACACCTCACTCCGAGCAGGAGGCTGCAGAACAGAAAGACAGATGGAAGACGACTGGCCCAGAATGCCTTTCTGTTGAAGGACACACTGACGATATCTGTCATCCAGGCTTGTCACCTGTCTGTTCCTTACAGCCAGAAGAGTCCCTGCTGCTGCTCAGATGCTATCACAATGCCTTCCTGACCCACGCGAGACACACTGCTACTTGGAAAGTCACTCTTGACAACCAACACCAAGTGCTATCTCGGAAAAGCTGAGAAAGGGAAATTCCGTACAAGTGTGATACTCCGCAGCACACAAACGCAAACCCTACTGAAGGAGCAACCTTAACACACGGATCAATGACTGGGGCACAGGGAAGAAGGCAGGGAGGAGGACAGACAGGACTCACGCTTTCCTGAGTGCCGTTCTTCCATATGCACACATGCACATGTATACACAACACGTTCTTCCATATGCACACATGCACATGTATACACAACACACACGCACATGTGCACATGCACAGTAATGTGTTGGCCATTTCTAGGTTTTTGGACAGAGTCTTGATGTGTAGCCCAGGTTGACTTGAAACTTGCAATGTAACCCAGGCTGGTCTCTAACCCTTAATCTTCCTGATTCAGCCTCTCGAGTGTTGGGCCAACATGCCTGAGCCACTTAAGACTTCTGAAAAGATGAACCGAGGAAAATGCCTGTGTAAAGGGAAAAGAACCTGTTTTTCTTTTGTTTATTTTGTTTTCTAATATTATTTTAGGGAATGGAGAGATGGCTCAGCCAGTGGCAAACCTGCTTCATCACCACAGCGAAGTCCTGAGATTGGATCTTCAAAAGCCAAGAAAAATCAAGGCAAGATGGTTTGTACATCAGAATTGGAGGCGAGGGGATGAAGACAGGAGCCCTGATGCTCACCAGCCAGCCGTCCAGTCTAATCAATGAACTTTAGGTTTAGTGAGAGACCTTGTCACCAAAGTAAAGGTAGAAGGCTAGCAAACGGTTCATCAAGTAAAGGCTCTTATTGCACAAGCCTGGAGACCTGGTTTCACGCCTCAGAACAGGCAAGGTCAAGGTGGGAACAGGGCACCCGCTCCACAGAGCTGTCCTCTGACCTCCACATGTTCACCGCGGTACATGTAACACCCTTCCCCAAGCCACACAGTAACAAAAAAAAAAAATTTTAATGTAATTAAAAGAATAAAGGTGGCGGGTGTTAGTGGCTGCACGCCTTTAATTCTACCACTCAGGAGGCAGACAGGCGGATCTCTACCAGTTTGAGCCCAGCCTGGTCTATAGTGAGTTCCAAGACAAATGAGGCTACCCAGAGAAACCTTGTTTCAAAAATCAAATCAATAAATACCTAAAATAAAGGTGGAATGCAACTGAAGAAAACCCCTGGCATCTACCTCTGGCTTCTACTCACATGTGCATATACCTACACTAACAAGTACATACACCACACACAAGAATGCATCAAAAATGTCTTCAAGAACATCTGGAGGGAGCCAGGCGGTGATTGCACAAGCTTTTAATCCCAGCACTCAAGAGTCAGAGGCAGGCGGATCTCTGTGAGTTCGAGGCCATCCTGGTCTACAGAATGAGTTCCAGGACAGGCTCCAAAGCTACACCGAGAAACCTTGTCTCGAAACACATATGAAGGAGGTTGTCATACAAAATAAAGCACATCTGTAAGTGTCCAGGGTGACAAGCATTACACAAGCAGACAAATCCACACGAGGATAATTTTATTTATTTCATCTTTTTCTCTGGTCTTTCACAAGGACAAAAGAACCAACAGTTCAAAGCCCGCTGAGGTTGTAACAGACCTCTGGCCCAGCTAACCCACTGAAGCACTCCCAGCTCCATATACATGGCATTCACACCCAACAGAACCTGCAGTGCATAAGGTATGCACTGTGATCAGACTTTCTGTATACTCTTAATACTACTCTTGCTCCCACATTTCATTATCTACACATTTTGTTGTTTTTATAAAAACTATAAGAGATAGCTAGATACAAAATGCATCTAGACATATCAATATGCATCTAGGAATGTGTGACTCCTCCTCTTCTAATCATAACTGATAACATTTGGGTATTGGTCTTTCTAGAATTTGCCTTTGTGAGTATCAGTATTCACTACTATATCAGTTACTATTTGTGGTCGTTTATTTGGGACAGTTTAATAAGAACAGAATACACAGGTTTACAGAATACAGTACCAAACCGTGCTCCTCCGAAGACGCAGGCAGACCAGGTAGACCGGCGATCCACAGAGAGAGCTTTCTACGTGGGTCTATCTTTTTATACCTCTTGGGACCTGGTTGTCCAGCCCCGTTAATTAATTAACAGCTAATTGGGGGGCGGAATAATTAACTAATGGCGGGGTGTGGCTATAAGCCGAATAGGCCAAGACCGTTTCCCTTCAACTATTATAGAAGTCTGTTTTGTTTTTTACAGAAAGAGGACACCTCTATTCACACTGGACTGCAAATTACCCTGTCTACTCAAGAATCAAGGACAACCCTCCCTGCTTCCATGGCACACAGGGCCATCATTTTAATGGCTGAGCAGTCACACCACAAGCAGATGGTTTTCAAACTGACCCTAACTGATGGATATGTAAAATGTTTTTCTTCCATTTTTCCTGTTATTTCTCTTCCCTAACAAGCAAATAGAACAAAACTGTGTTCAGAACCTCAGATATTAGACTTCTGTGGTATTAGCCTCATCTTGCACTTCTGTGTATATGAAGAGGGTGAGTGTGTGTATGAGTGTGTGTGGTGTGTGTGTATGAGTGTGTATGTGTACATGTGTGTGTATGAGTGTGTGTGGTGTGTGTGTATGAGTGTGTGTATGAGTGTGTGTGGTGTGTGTGTATGAGTTTGTGTGTATGTGTGTGGTGTGTGTGTATGAGTGTGTATGTGTATATGTGTGTGTATGAGTGTGTGTGGTGTGTGTGTATGAGTGTGTGTATGAGTGTGTGTGGTGTGTGTGTATGAGTTTGTGTGTATGTGTATATGTGTGTGTATGAGTGTGTGTGGTGTGTGTGTGTGGTGTGTGTGAGTTTGTGTGTATGTGTGTGGTGTGTGTGTATGAGTGTGTATGTGTGTGTGTATGAGTGTGTGTGTATGTGTGTGTGCAGATTCGTGCACACGCTCAGGCTAGAAGACGACACTGGTTGTCCTGCTCTTGCTCTCTGCTTCCTTCCTTCCAGACGGGGTCTCTCACGGAACCTGGCAATCTTCTAGTGAGCAGCAACCTCAACCATCCTCTTCTCTACCCCACACAGCACTAGGGTTACAGGGGAACGTGCAGGCACCAGGATGTCCAGGCAACTTTTCATATGGGCACTAGATATTTGAACTTGGGTCCTTATGTTCACACAGCAAGGACTCTCACCTGCTGCGCCATCGCTCTAGATTCTTGTTCTTAGTGTCATTTCCTGTTCGGATTGCTGTGAGAGTGAGTGCATGGACTCACACACTGTGGGGCACGTGTGGAGGTTGGAGACAACTTTAGAGATTTGGTTTCTCCTTTTTTCTGTGAGTTCTGGGAATGGAACTTAGGTCACAGGCTTGTGTGGCAAGTGTCTTTACCCACTGAGCCCAGCTCACTGGTCCTGCACTTTCCCATTTTTGAAACAGGTTTTGTTATGTAGACGAATCTGGCCTCCACCTCAGATTCACTATGTAGCCCTGGCAGGCCTCAAAGTTGAGGTGACCCTCCTGCCTCAATCTCCTAAAGATTGGGATTACAGGCACATGTCACCCTGCCTGCCCTGTGTTTTACAATGTCTAAGGAGTTATCTCCAGGAAGCACACTGACTCCAGTGCAAAGTCCCTTGTGTCATCAATCAGGGCTTAAGTCCGACCTCAGGTGCAGCGGTTAGCAGAAGGTACCCAGAGGGGACAAGATGAAAGACACCTACTATCTTCGGAGTCAGCACCACACACCGACTCTTTCCAGCTGTGTGATATTTAAGACATTCTCAGTCATGGCTGCCTCAACGTCACACCAGGACGATAAGAGCACATGGAAGACTTTGGACAATTCAAGCAGAATAAACCCCACAGAGATGGTGTGGCATGGGCCTCGACAAAGGAGTAGCTGTGTGACAGTCTCACCACGTGGGTGACTCAGCTCCCTACTCCACAAGGTCACATGGCCTTCCACACACCTCTAGACATGACTAGCCTGGGAGGGAAAGGCTTCAGAGATTAAACAGGAAAGTGACTCACCTACAGGAAAAGATCTCTCTCTCTCTCTCTCTCTCTCTCTCTCTCTCTCTCTCACACACACACACACACACACACACACACACACACACACACACACACGGAGAGCACCCAAGACAGAACACTGACAATTTACAGATGGCAAGATTTTGAGTGGCCATCTTTCTTTCACCCTCTCTAAATTTTCTCTAAGGATTCGGGATGTTCACTCACACTTACCCACCCCTCCTCCTGTTTTTGTACAGCAACCAATGGTTCTGTTCTCCCCTCCCTGACCCAAGCTGGTAAGCGTCTGCCATCTGCCATTCCTCAGAGCACTATTCTCCTCAGACCATTTGCCTTTCCAAAGCCCCCGCAGGGCTCCATCTTCTCAGGATGATGGCTTCAGCCACCCTGCAGCTGAACCTGGCCTAACCCTTGCCATGCCGGGCACTCCAGCTGGCCAGATTTCTTCCTCTTCTCAAGTATTCCTGGACCCTTACCGTACACATAGCCTACCTATTCACGGGTCCCCTCCCAGCTGTCCCCAGTCTTCAAGCGAGCTCAGGTTTCCATTTTGCTCGCACAAGGTCTGCCAGGACCACCCTCATCATGGTCCCCAGAGCCACAGCCCTTAGAGAAAGGTTAACCGGGTCTCTTTTGCAGATGCCGAAACTGAGGTACATGGAAATCTGTAGTCCAAGGCACAAGAGACCTACTGTCCGCCTCCAGGGAGAGCCCGGATCTGCGCTGTCCTTCCTGCCTTCACCATCAATAAGCTGCACTGCACAACTCAGCTGCGGACCATACTGACTCTGAGAATCACCACAGGCCTCTTCCCCCAACCACCTCCTTCATCAAACAGCAACACTGTTTCTCAAGGCACTTATTCCCATCACCCACAGCGAGCTGTGTACAACAGCTACCCTTTTCTATGCACGGGGTACCTGAAACAAAGTGGCAATCTTTCACTTACTACAGTCTCAGCTGTAGAAAGGAAGAAAAATTCTACCAACAAACATACCAGGGAAAAACCTTCTGTTAATCACCCTTTCTAGATTTTAATTTCTATTATTATTATTATTATTATTATTATTATTATTATTATTATTATTATTATTATTATTATTATTGAGACAGGGTCCTCCTAGGTAACCCAGACTAGCCTCAGCTATGATCCTCCTGCCTCACTTCCCAAACGCTAGGATTACAGGGCTGCCAACACATCTGGCTGTGGATTTTGATTACAATTTGTAACTTTATACATCAGATGCAGCTAACATCTGTCCCTTCCCTCGCACCTGCCTGAGCTGTGCAGACCAACTGCTGTGGCCCAACTTTACAAGATTCTGTTTGGAGGACTGGCTAGAGACGCACTCTGGCCTCCCCTCGCCTCGTGCCAGCTATCCAAGAGCTCTTAGCACCTAACCGTCACAGTCCCTTCAACTCCATCTTCCTTACTGCAACATTTCATCTACTGTTTGGAAATTAGTAACTTTTTTTTTTAAAAAAAAAATAAGATACTGCAAGTCCCTCATCTAAGTGCCCCAAGAACACAGTTTATCATTATTCAGGTGACCTAATTTTCCAGTCACTTCTCCTATTGCAGGATGCTTTCCGAGAGTGGTACTCCCCACAGAAGGTTCTATTCCCAGCCTGACTCCTCTGAGACTTCTGATGGTTAAAAAAAATGCAAGGGCATCTTGGGACATCCACCCTGCATTTCTTCATCTGATTTTGCCTTTCATTAAAATAAGAAAAAAAAGGCGTTCTCATTTCCAACACACTAACCCTTCTTGTAGAAGTGTTTGAATCATTCGGAGGAGGGCTGATGGGTTCTGTTTCCACAATCAAGTTTGTGGCACATTTTCCCCCAGGAGGGGACCACATGTGGTTGCTAAAGACCACATAGCACCTAGCAGCTCTTCAAATTACCTTCCCTTTAGACATGAAATCGGCTTACAAAATAATTAAAACAATTCCCACCCAAAATATACCAAGTCTTTGCCTCCCCCCATACTTTAGATTCCGAAAAGTAAAACCACACACAGGGCAAAGGGAATTCAGTTAAGATAGTCTCAAAGCGATCCAGGTATGAAGGTGTACGCTGTAATCCCAGCAATCAAGAGACTGAGGCAGGAGGATAATGAGTTTGAGGTTAGCTACAAAGCAAGACCCCCACTGAACATAGGGCTGTATGTGGGATACCCACTTCACAGTAAAAGCACCATCCTGGTTTAGCCTGGCCACACACTAGAGAACAGAGATTGTCACAAATAAAGACACAGTATTCTCAGTGATAGGAGTGAGTCATCAGGCATCCACTGTTCCATGACAAGATCACAGAGTCGAGGACAGACCCAATCACCCCAACACCAAAGCCCTTACTCCAGCACTAGTCTACTCCATGGTGGACCACCCACACAGCAGTGAGTAGAGCCACTGCTTCTGCTCAGCTATGTACTGTGAATGGCCTTACACCAGGACAGACAGGCACTCATGGGGTCAAGTCTTTCAAAGGACCCTGCACCCTTTCAGTGAATGCACACACAAGAACTCAGTTGGAGCCCTGGTAGCTACTTGCAGTTTTGCACCATTACAATACATGAACATATGTGTTCACGTTAGATGCTCGTCGCTTATCTCTCCAGGACCGACCCATGAGAGAGCGGCATTGCTGTCAGAAGCCTGCTCTTTTTGTTGCCTGTTGCTGGGAAACAGGTCCCTGACTCTGAACTGCTTTCCCCACACTGCAGTTTACAGCAAGCTGCCTTTTCCTCTCGACCACCAAGAGGCAGGCCAGGAAAGCTTCATCTACCGCAGTCATGTCAGCACGCACTGAGAACCGCCGGGAAGAAAAAAAAATTATATTTCTGTTAGCAGCTTAATTCCTGCGAGTATATCACTCAGAAGAGAAAAGTGGGGGGGTGAGGAAAAGGAGAAAGCATTACACAAGCAATAAGAAAAGGTCTACTTGCCCTTGCATGAAATAGGACAGTGGTGCCACCTGCTACACAGGCCTCACGGAACTGTGACATCCACAAATGGAGCAGAGGAAGGTAAATGAAGAGGTAAGAAACTTCCCCCGCCCTGGAGGAGGATCTCAAAGGTTTCCCTCTGGCCGCCACTTCCCAGCCATAAGAATATAGCCTCTCCGAGTGGCTCCCCTCCTTCCAGTGGCAGGAAAGGGCACAGTCTAGAAAGGTAATCAGCATAGAGCCACCCATAGAGCTGAGCTCTCCAGAAAGGCAGCTGACACAGACACTACTGAAGCTGCTAGAGAAGGACCCTGTGACTATTACAGGACACAGCGAACAGAGTATCACACCATGGAGAAGGGGAGTCAGCCCTGTTCCCCAGGGGTACCCCCACTGGCCTTACCTCAGGGGCGTGGTAGGAGACACACTGAAAGATCCAACCCATGGCGGGCGAGTACAGAGGGAGATAAGACAACAACTCCACACCCTGGGCCACCAGCTGGTTCTGGACCGTGTCTCCGTGAATCTACAGGAGACCAAAAGGACATCAGAAAGGAGGGGAGTCACATCACACACACCAGGCTGACTTGGAAGTGCATGGATGGATACGATGGAAAGAGCCTGCTTCCTCAGTGTACTTAAAAACAAAACGCACAGCGAGTTTCCCGTGCCACCCAGCTGAGCAGCTCTGGAGGAGTGTTGTACAGGCAGAAGTAACCCATGCCAGGGAGTGAGGCTGATTGGCTAGTGGCATTTCTTGTCCATAAATCTGTGTCAGCTCTCCCTCCATCCACTACAGGGTATGGTCCCCTGCAGACCCCCGTGCCCACTCTCACATCTGGCCAGCTGCAAGGATCCTCAGCTTGAGGAGCCCACTTGGTCTTGGGAAACTGCTCCCACCACAGTCAGTTCAATGAGCTGCTATGTGGTGCTCTCCTACCTGTTTAAACGTGAGCAGGAAGTCAAAGAAGTTCTTGTTGAGGCTTTCCTTGAGGTACGGGGCCACCTCCATCCCCACCTGCAACCAAACAGAGTGAAACCATCTTAGCAGCAAAGAGCCAGGTGCAAATAAGATGACGTGCCTGCCTTATCGTACTTTTTTTTTCTTTTAAACCCAGGGTCTCTTTATGTCCTGAATGGCCTTGCACTCAGTCCTTCTGCCTCAGTCTCTAAAATGCTAGAATTACAAATGTGCCACACACCTAGCTATAGCACCATTTTGAAAACAGAAAACAAAAGAGCTAGGATATAGCTCAGTGGTAGAGTGTTTGCCGTACATGTATAGGGTCCTAGCATTCAGTTCCTAGCACCACAGCACACACACACACACACACACACACACAAATACACACGCATGCATACACATACACATTTAGAGGAAAAGCCTACATCATTCTGCTTATCTGTTTTCTTGCTCAATAAACATGCATTAATTTTATAAGAAAAACCACAGAAGCTATTTTTAACGAAAAATGACATTTGGGATCACCTTTGAGGTCCCTCAGGGCAATGAATGTATTTCTGGAGAAACCATCAGAGAACAAATCAATACCGCGCAAAGGAGGCCGTGCTCTCAAGACGACGAAAACAATCTTCTCTTTTAACACACAAGATGATCGACACTCATGCATAAGTTTAGTAGATGAAGCCAGATTAAGATACAGGCAAGGAGTAGCAGGGTGGTGGTCACATGCTTAGTACATACAAGGCCCTGCATTCAACTTCAGTATCCTCCTTACTACAAACCCCACTGTAAGCCTGTATTTCTACATGGTATGACAGCCAGGCTATCAAGCTATAGTTAGTATCTGAAGAGGTCACATGACCTTTCCAGACAGGCTGTTGCTAACCTAACAAAAGGTCAAGATGTTGCTCTGCTCCTTCTCTGTAATTTGGAGGATGCCTGAATGGAGATTCAAGCCTATGTGACTGAGCTAGCATACAG
>JAQHUG010000240.1:943894-955646 GCA_028555095.1 Dicrostonyx torquatus
CCTCCCCTGTGGGCAATCAGAGCACTGGGGTCAGAGGTGAGTGAAGGTATGCATCTCAGCCAGGAATAAGCATTCGGATGTCATAACCCGTACACCAAGCTCAGTTCCAAACCACTGGCCAACCAAAGACAAGACTTCCTACAGGAAGTTGCTGCCTGGGCCCCTCCAGTCGGAACAGAATTCTCCCAGTTACCAGGTCAGTGGTTCCCAAAAGGAAGCTGCTCTGATGGTATCAACCACCACCCTTTGGGTGTGAGACTCACCAGAGGGTTAAATTCCCAGAACAGCTGGAAGACCACAGAGGTATGTCCAAGGATGGCCACCTAGCTAACAACCAGCTCCACCTGTTCCGAGTCTGCTGTCTGCCCTTCCATGTGATGCATTAGATGTCTAGGGATGTCTACAGCAGATGACAGGGAGGGTTGCCCAGAGAGCAGCTGCAGGGGCCACAGCTGGAGGGCTGGAGGAGGGGCTACTCTACCTCTCCCCAATAAACAACTTCAGGTTCACCCACTCACTGCTTTTGTTCTTTTTTTTTTTTTAAATCTCTTCTCATCAAGCCAAGGCAGCAGTTTAGGAGTCAGTCTGGCTCTTGGAGCTGCTGCCTGGCCCCAGTCCAGCCCTGGGGTAGCACAGGGAGCTGCTGGCAGCTCCTCCACCCCCCACCTACTCATTCCCTCTGCTTCTGCATCAGCCCACTAGGTTACGTTTAGGAATGATCCTTCCTAACCGTAGTCCCACAGAGCTGTTCCAGGAGTGGGCACATGCCCAAGGCCCAATAAGTTAAGTGCACTCCCATGCCACGGCCACAGTGGTGGGATGGAGGTGAGTGGCCAAAGTAGTGCCCAGTGAATCATCTTTGAAACTAGCGGGATCTACTAGGAAAAGGCGCTTTACAAGTAACCTAAAAATAGTCCCTAAATGTGGTATGTGGGAGCTGAACGCTGCTGTGGTCTATCATATATAAAGAGCATAAAGAGCAAATACAGAAGGACGCCAACCTGGACGAAGCAAATGCCCACCTTTGAAGGTCTAGACCTAGCCACGTGCTAGTCTGCATTTTCAGACTCAGTTTCTATCGGTTCCTTCTCTAACACCCGAGAAGACAACTTAAGAGGAGAGGATTATCCTCACTCAGTCTCAGAATGTTCAATCTGAGGTCACTTGATCCCACGTGTAAGGGCAGAAGAGCACGGTAGGAGAAGTGTGTGGTGGAGCAAGGCTCTCACATCATGAAAGGCAGGAGGAAGAGGAGTGAGGAAAGAGGAAAAGGAAGGAGCCAGAGTAAGACACAACTCCCAAGTGCATGCCCTCAATGATGTCCCCCTCCAGCAAGCCCTACTGCGCTCCCACCACCTCCCAGTACCACCGCCATATAATGCATCCATCAATGGCTAACCCATACATCAGGTCAAAGCCCTGATAACCTAACGTCTCTGGAAACACCTGCATAGACACACCCAGATGTGTGCTTCACTAGTTCCCTAGACATCTCTCATTCCAGTCAAGACTAACCAGCACACAAGCCAATAGTCTTGGTTTCTGACGCTTACAACCAAAAACATCCTTACTAATGTGAGCCACGCTCCAGGACTGAACCCAAGACCTTGTACCTGCTAACACTCTACCACATCAACCCTCTTAGTTCTTTTTGTCAAAACAATTATTCAACAGGGAGGGGGTGCCTACAATGTCTGCATTGATAAAATGACATCACCAGCATAGTGCACTCCCTCAGCCTCTCAGGGTGGGGTCTTCCTCCTCCTCAGCATCTCATCCTCCTTGGGCTTTACCTGCAAGGAGCGCTTCCTTTCCCGGCTCGCGTAGTCTGCTTCAGACCTCAGGTTTGTAAGGAGCATCTGTTTCTCCTTTGCTTTCTCTTTAATAAGCAGAAGCACCATCTTTGGTGTGTTTCTGATATTTTCCAACAAGGGTCAGTCAGATGGAGACAATGTGCCATAATTGATAAGGGCGAGAGACACTGGTGTACAAATATGCAAACAAGGATATTCTTGGGCATCTCCTAGAGGACGGGGTGTTTTGCATACAGGAAATGACAACGTTTTGAGCACAGGACGCCATCACCAAACTCTGATGTAGAATGAGTCAAACTTCACTAGATTCAAAAGTTAGACTCTGATATGTCTGGGTTTAAAACCCACCTCAAACTTGAAGACGAGAACCACGCCACACCTCGCCCATCACAGAGGAGGAGCAGGTGTGCTCTGACGGGCGGCTTTCTCTTCCCTATGCACGCGTCTTTCATGAAGGATGTTCTGGTGAAACTTGGCCCCGGAGCTTTCCTCACACACAAGACAGCAATCAAAGGCCCTGGCTTACTGCTCACAAGCACCACAGACCCTGCACAGTGCTCTCACTCTGGTTCTGTCCTCAAGGGATTCCTGTGACTTGACAGGACCCCTCCCCAAAGGTGCACAAGGCTGATGGGGCAGGTGCAGAAGGCCCAGCGTTAGAGCAGAAGCCCCGGTGGGACTGAGAAAAATGGCTCCATGGGTGGAATTCTTCAGAAATCAAAGAGTGGATGAGGTAAAAGAACTGTGTGAGTTTCTTCAGAGTGAGGCTAAGAGGGCCCCAGTCGTCTCGGATCACCACAGCAGCCCAAACCTATGACAAGGACAGTGCTTCTCCCAGGCCTTCGCCAGCTCATACCTAGCCCAACTCTAACTAGGGAGATGCGCGCGCGTGCACGCGCACGTGCGCACACACACACGCACACACACACACACACACACAACTCCAAATAAACCCAGAAAATTCAACACAAGGAAAAGTCGGTCTCAAGTGACTGAAAAAGAGCCTAGGGCCTCCTTCCCAGCTGGAACTGAGAAAATTAATCCAGAAAACCAGTTCACTTGGGTGAAGATGACCTTAAACGTCCCCTAATTAGAATTGCAGTAAGCTGGTCTACTTCCAAATTAACTTTACAAGCCACCCGCAGCTCTCCTCTCTGTGAGGACCCGTGTCCTCCAGCCCACAGCTAACAGAGCAGAGGGAGCTGGAGACGGAACCCGCTAAGGAGGCAGAGTCAGCTCTGCGAGCTCGGCATACCCGACACAGGTAGGCCCGGGCGTACACGGACACGAGCGGGTCCCCAATCCCTCTGATCATGCTCGTCAGTCGGGGCAGGCACTCTGAAATCCCCCTGTGGGAGAAAAGAGGACAGAGTTACACCTCATGGGAGGATCTGCTATTCTTCACTTCCATTTTCCTCCACTGAGGGGAGAAAAACACTACTGTAAGAAGCAAGATCAAGGCTTCAGTTCAGAGTAACCAGTTTCCCTCTGTGGGACAGCTTACTGGTGCTTCCCACACACACCCCTGTCTGAGGTTAGAGTTATTTGAATTCATTTATTTGGTGTGTTGGGGACTAGCCTCAAACCCTCAATTCTCCTGCCCTAGTGGCGGGACCACAGGTGTGAGCTGCCTACCCAAGCCCCACTTTACGAATTTTAAGTTTTATCCCTCACCTGGCTTTCCATCAATTGCCAGCCCCCTGATCTTTTATAGCAGTGGTTCTCAACCTGTGGGTTACAACCCCTTTGGGGGATCAAATGACCCTTTCACAAGGTCACATATCAGATAATTACATCATGATTCACAATAGTAGCAAAATTAGAGTTACACAGTTTGGGGTCACCACAACATGAGGAACTGTACTAAAGGGTCACAGCATGAAGAAGGTTGAGAAGCACTGCTCTATATAAATCTATATGGATCACTGTTTGGTCCTGGTTCAGGGTTCTGTGTCCCATCTCTTCCTACCACCTCAGGCTGGCAGCAAATGGCCACCTCAAACCCCATCAATGTGACCTAAGATTCATTTCTGTGACACAGGTCTTCCCTCTTAGACACGATCCTCGCCCAACTGGGGAGGCAAAAATAACTATTTCTTCAGCATCCATAAACCATGCCAGTCACCCATAGCTCCAAATTAAACAGTTCTCTGTGGGAAGTCCCTGGCTGCCCTTACAAGCTTGTGACACAGTTGCCAGGCATGACTCTAAATGCCATTGGCTTCTTCAAGGTATGTGAATGGCTCAGAATCCCGTTTGCATGCTGCCTCAGCCCCAGGAGCAAAGGCTCCTGCTTCCAACGTGATCTTTACCATCATTGCCAACAGGGGCAGCCTACATAACACGGTGCAGGCGCCCAGCATGCCTCCCAGCGCTGTGTGCATAGTTCAGGGCCCACACTTCTCACTAGGTCCTTGTTCAGTAAAGGGAATTGAGGCTCAGGGTCTAAATAACTTACTGGAGACCCATGGCCAGATCCCAGGGAACTGACCACCCCCGCGCTTGACTTTTCCTCTCTGTTCATTATGTAGGAATTAAAATGCCATCTTTACTTCTTTAAGTTTCCATATGATAAGTGGGAAAGCACATGGGCCATCAGCACAGGATCACACACTACAAACTCAATGACAATTGCTACTGTCACACCGCTATCGTGGGCTTGTGTCCTTGAACAGAAATTCTACAGCCGCAGATGAAGGGTCTTACGTTTTGGAGAGGAATTTGTTACACTTCAGGATGGATGCTTCCACGTAACTATAGAAACGTTCCGTTAAGGAAGACATGGTCCAGGATGGCCTGTTCCCTGCCAGACAAAGGCTACTCCAGAAGGAAACAAAGACCAGTAAGCTAGGCAGGAGAAGGACATCATGGCCCATGACCATGGAGAGAACTGAGTAGGCAGCTGCCGTGTTCTCTCCAGGGTTCTCCAAGCTCCGCACTTATTTAAGTTTGGAGAAATGTTGCCTGTTGGCTCCTGGCTCTGGTGAGATTTAAAGTGAATCAAAGCCCCATGGGGAGCACAGACCTAAGATAACTAAGATACAGTGTATGTGGTCCATGTCCCCATGCTTCAACACTGGGGCGCAGTGAAGAGCAGGACCTGGACCCTTGAGACGACTCATCAGGGGGCCACCAAGCCCGAGGACCTGAGTTTTATTCCCAGCACCATCAGGGTGACTCACAACCACCTATAAACTCAGTTCCAAGCGAACCAATGCCTCTGGCCTCTGAGGATATACAAACACATCCATCACACAGTTAAAAACAAAATAAATCTTTTTTTTTTTTTTAAATGAGACTTCTTAACAGAGTTAACATGGGAATGTTGCGCAAAAGAACAAAAGCCTGATTCACGCATCGTATTCGAAGTAACAAACAAGAAGACTATCAGGATCAAGAGGGATTCCAAGCAAGGCCCTCTCCAGTGTAGCTACTGACCACGACACAACCAGGTGTCACCGGGAACTTCTGGCCAGCCCATCCCTCGGCTGCTGATACCAGCACCACTCTTCCCACCCACCATTAAAACAGGACAAGAAAAGGATACAATCTCGGAATGAGTTCCCGGATGGAAGCAATCTTGAAAAACCAATTCAGGCATGTTTCCTTGGCCGTGTCGTTCACGTTCTCTGGGGAAAAGTGATCTGCAATACAGAACATCCGTGTTGGTCCCCAAACCCTGGGCTGTTTTGGTTGTTTTGTTGGAGACAGGGTCTCACAATGTCACCCGGCTGGCTTGGAGCTCCCAGAAATCTGCCTGCCTCCAAGCCCTGGGGTGAAAGGTGTAGGCCACGGCAGCTGGTCTGTTCCTGGATCTTTAGAGCTGCCACAAGTCCAGGGGCAGAGAGTGAAGCACCACTGCACACACATGCTTTGGAGGGGCAGCCGTCTTGTCAGTTTGAGACAACGTTAGCTAGCCCACTGATCCACACAGTACATCTCCATCCACTTCCAGAGCTGGAGGCACAGAGAAGTTCAGTGACTTGCCAGCAAGCCAGTGAGAGCATGAACATAAGACAGGGCAGCGTGGCTCCTTATTCTTAGCCACCACACACTGATGAACCAGAGATCCTTGATGTGCACAGCAGTCACTGTGGCAACAGCTGGAGGACCATGGATCCATCTGGCACCTGGTCTCACATCAGGAAATGTGAACAATGCTTTCACCCTAAATGTTAGAAGTCAGACCTGAAGGTAAGTCAAGGCCAGAGCCGAGCTGCCAATACAGCTTGGGCACTCTGGTGTCCTGGGGTCACACTGCCAGCTTATTCCAGTATCTATTCTTTTGCTCTTTAATAACAGAACTCTGGCTTCCCGGCTGGCCACTCAGCCATTCTTGCAGGTATGATCATGTGACTGAGTTTGGGCCAGAGATAACAACAAAAGCACAATTTCCGTGAAAGATCTTAAGAGGAGGGACTTGTTCTCCCACAAGCATGATGGGGTGATAGCAGGAATCTCTGTAGTGACAATGCTGGAATCGGGGTCCCTGGCACTGTCACCAGCTGCCTGCCAGACTTTGCCTTCCTTAACTTTCTGAACTGTCTGGCTATGCAGTCAATCCTAATCTTGATAAATAGTCTTTGTCATCAATAACACAAGTTTACTCTGAGAGTTCTGGACATGGTATACATTTCATAAGGAGTCGGAGCAAAGATAGGAGGATCACATAGCAAGATCCTGACACAAAAAGAAAAAGTTGAAATCTTACAGCTCATACAAAAACCACAGACACATATATATATATATATATATATATATACACAGACATATACATACAAACATACAGAGACACATACACACAGAGGCATATATACATACAGACACAGAGACACACATACATACATACATAATACAAATATACACATATACACAAAATACACGCAAACAGACATATATACATGTACACATACATAGATACATGCAAACATACACATACAAGCATATATACACACATACACACACATATATACACATACATACACATATACATATGTACAAATATACACATACACATATACATGAGATGCACATAAGCATACAAATACACAAACACATATAAAAACATACATGAACACACACCACAATCTCATACAATGATAGACAACTTCCAGGTCAAAAGAGAATTAAAAAAATGAACCATGTTACACAAGACTTTAACACAGCATAGAAAACTAAGCAGTACTAAACAATAGACTCCTCTACTTCATTTGCTCACCAGAAAGGCCTTTAAGAGCCAACAACAAATGTTTAAGTTGTCGACAGGGCAGAGGTCAGACTCTGCCCTCCGGAAACACACCAGTGGTGGAGACACATACACAGGAAACAGTATCCAGGTAAAGCAATAGGATACCAGGTAATCAGAACCCAGAAGGACAGGAGAACAGCAGTGGAATGGACAAGGCATATGGAGGCTGAGGGATGACAGAGATCAAGGACAGTTTCCGAGTCACAGAGCGAAGCTGCCATGCTTAGAGAGGAGAGCAACATATTCTAGAAAGAAGAAACAGTGAACGCAAAGCCCTGAGACCAGTCAGAGCCCAGAAAGACCAGAGTGAGCCTCACAGGTTTTCCCTAAGTGCAGTGGCAATGCCCTGAAGGCTTGGAGCAGAGAGACATGGGTGACAGACTTCAGACAATCGCGCTGGAGCTGCAACGTGGGGAAGGAATCCAGGATTTGGAAATCAATCCACAAGAGCCTTCCACATCACAGAGAGCGGAGTTGCCACCTCCAACTTTTTTTTTTAATTATCTTATTTTCTGACTCTGAACTTTTGCAGATGTTTCAGGAGAAGAACAGAAACCAAGTAGTCTAGTTCCCCTTCACTGCCATATTGACCCAAGCCTCTGCTGATCCTGGCGTGGCCAAAGTCAGCCCTGGGGACAATTGGAAGATGGGGCTGCTGAGAGGTGAGGCAAGAACCACAACGCAGCCAAGTAAGTGCAGGGATGTGTCCCGTGTAGGACACAGCATGTCTTAGCCACTCAGAGTGAATGGCTTCCTTAAACACCTGCTGGATTAAGAAGGGAGAGAGGGCCAGTGAGTGGGCTCAGTGGGAAATGGCGCTTGCTAACAAGCATGATTCCCTGAGTTCAATCCCTGGGACTTGCACAGAGTGTGGGCTCTGATATCAGCCAGCCTGGCGACGGCCATGGCTTGAATACAGCTTGGTAGCTGGAAAGCTAGCAATTTAGAAAGACAAAAGGTGAAAGGCTTGGCTCCAGCCTTCTTTTGACTTGTAGATTGCCCAGGAAGAAGTTGCTGGCAGGGCAGTGGAGTAGGGGGGGAGCGGGAGGGCCGGGAACAAGGGGAGTAAATGTAAATTTTTCTTGTAATTAAAAAAAAAAAAGAAGTTGCTGGCTCCAAAGCTGGTGAGATATGCAGGTGTGTGGATGAGAGGTGTGGTGTCCCCGGAAAAGGAATGTGAATAGAGAATTCCTGAGGGTGGAGGAGCATTTTCAGAGGGCAATCAGAGCTTGGGAGGAGATGAAAAAAAACGCATGGTCATGCTTTAAGGACAAGAGGTCCTGGGCTGCCCTTGAAACGACAAAGATGGTATAAAGAGTCTGATTTCTTCCTCACGCCTCCGAGAACACATTTAGGGCAAAGCACCAGTTTCTATGTTGGGGCGACGGTCCCCGACAACAGAGGAAGGAGAAAACTGCCTCCCAAAGTTGTCCTGTAACCTGCACATATGTTAGTAGAGTATGGGGCTAGAGTTAGCCTCCTCAGCAGACAGACAGACAGACAGGGAGAGGGCCCAACTGAGTGAAACAAGGATGATGACCTTCCGAGGTTTCTCCCTCACCATCCTGTCAAAAGCCCGAGAACATAAAACAAAAGCCTTGAGGGCTTCTCCTGCCGGTAGGATCCCTGCTGGTGGACTAGTTCGATAGGGTCAGGGGACATGTTTACACAGTTGTATAGCTTTCTTCAAACTGACCGGCCCTGAATCAGTACAGGAAGACCCTTCAAGAACTTTAAAAACCAAGGCCTAAAGGAGAGCCTGGGCTTCGGTCTCCTGAGGCCCACTCTGCTTTGCAGAGGGTCTTTCTCTGTGTGCCTGCTGTTTGCATGTTCCCTCACCCCCAAAGGCCTTTTCTTCAGCCACTCATTCTGTCTGCTCTGGTTGTGTTCGTACTTCTCAGCTGCTACCTGCCATGCTCAAGATTTGTCCTGCCTTTAAATCTGTGACTGGCAGTTAACACTCCCCCTCCACATAATAAATACATGGGAAAACAGTTTTAAAGAAGCGTGACTGTGGAAGGGGGACCACACATAGCGACCCGTGCTTTTCCTCTTCATTTTTCCTTTTTCTTTCCTTATCTCTCTCTCTATTTTCCTTTTCCTCTTCTTCTTTTCTAAAATGGAGACAGTTTCACCATGAAGTCCAAGCTAGCCCAGAATCCACGACCCTCCTGAGGACTGGGACTACAGGGTGAGCCACCACGCCTGGCTTGCTGTGCTAGCCCAGACCCATGACCCTCCTGAGTACTGGGGTTACAGGGTGAGCCACCACGCCTGGCTTGCTGTGTACTTGGCATAACTCTACAAGACGCTGGAATTTTCCAAACTCACATGAGCTGAACCACAGAACTCCTGAGGGCGAAGAGCTCAAGAATTAGATCCTGCAGCCGAGGGACTTGATTCAAATGGAAAGATTGAGCGCAAACGTCACCAGCTTTCTCCTCCTACAGAAGTCTCCAGGCAGAATTCTATGGAGGAAACTTCAAAGCTTCCTTCCCAATTTCAGATAAGAGTCATTCCCCAGGACCCTAACAGTGGCGGACAAAGTCTGTCCTCCCTCTTTCGTGGTCTCAGAGCCAGAGGAAAACATCCAAGCAGAGATTTTAAGGGAAAGGAAAAAATAATGACCAAATAAATTGTAAGAAAACAAAAGCCTGGGCCAGCCTGAACAATACTGCAAGATCTGCCTCAGAACAAAAGCAAAACACACCCTGACCTGTACTGCTCTCAATTAAAGTAAACTATTCGAGCTAACATTGCTAACTGATAGACTCAGGTAACGAGAGTACCCTTCGAGGTTGCACTGGGAGAGTTTGGGTAGGGCCCATTGGTGATTTTTCCTTACCTGACTCTAACGTGTTGTTCGGGAAAATGACTACAGTGGATGCAAAGCTGAACGTCCCTGGGGGTCAGGCAGGCCACTTGAACTTGTTTATTTTGAGACAAGTCTTGATATGTTGGCCCAGGCTAACCTAGATCCTGCCTCAGCCTTGAGTGCTAGGACTACAGGCGCCATCACTAGCCAGACGTCTTCCAAAGTTTTTAAGAGACGGCGTATGAACCACTGTAAGAAGGAGAAAGGTAGTGGCCACACCTGAGATCCCAGCACTTCGGAGGTGAAGCAGAAGAATCAGAAGTTCAAGGTCATCCTCTGTTAGAGGGCATTTAAGGCAAGCCTGGGCTACAGGAGACCCTGTCCCTAAAAATCAACCACTACCACCACCACCAAGGAAGCGGAATTAAATGTATTTAGTGTGTGTGTGTGCACACACGCATGCAAGCACACATGCATACGCATCCGGGAAGGCCAAAAGAGCATGTCAGTATCAGAGGCCCTGGAACTACAGTTACACCAAGTTGTGAGTCACCCCATGTGCGGTGCTGGGAAAGAAATCTGAGTCCTCTGCGAGCGCTCTTGACAGTTGACCCATCTCTACAAATCCCCCCTAAAAAAGGATTCTAAGAAGCTGCTAGTCGGGCTGGAGAGACGGTTTGACTTCCTGCAAAGAACCAGAATTGTTTCCCAGAACCCACATGAGGAAGCCCACAACCACCCAGGACTCCAGCGCCAAGGGATCTCATGCCCTCCTTTGGGCCTCCAAGGGTTTCAGGCACATAGGCAGTGCACAGAGATACACGCATATTGTTGTCAAAAAAGAGCATACAAATTTAATTCTGGCAGTCAGCTGAGGTTTGATGTTGATGCCCAACACAGGGGAGTGTCCGTGAGTGACATATGCCAGTATACATTCAATAAATAAATTTGGATTTCCCAGATCCCCGGCCAGCAGAGACAATCTTCCCGCAGGGCTGGTCTCTGCACTCCTTTCCAGGCTCCGAAACTTACCTGAAGGAGCCACTAAAAGCTTGACTACAGTGAGGGGTGGGTCGGAGGCACGAGAGCAGCACCAGCCACAGAAATACCACGTGAGCCACAGACAGTAAAAGAGGCAGAGCTGACTGCACAGATGTGCTGGGGCTCCATTTATCTGGAGAAACTTCTTAACCTGGACCAGACTAAAACTTTAGCAGGGGCTTATATGGCCTTTATATGCATTAAGTTTTATAATCCAGTGTCTTTTGCCATTTCCTTCTTTCTAACCCTTTCTGAAGCACTGAGGATGACATCTTGTATATGTTAGGTGAGCACTCTACCACTGAGCTCTATCTTCAGCTCTTGGGGTTTAGAGACAGGAATTTACTTATGTAGCCCAAGCTAACTTTGAACTCACAATCCTTCTGCCTCAGTCTCCTTAGTGCTGAATTCCAGGCATGTACCTCTATAGCGGGCTATTTACTATCATTTCTTTTTACACTCAAAATTCATTTCAGTTTGCCAGTCACACTCAAAGCTCAAGCACTCAAGAGCAGCAAGGGGCTGGGGACCACTGGACCGGACAGTGCAGGCAGACCTCTGACGGCTACAATGGGCTTGCTCTTCTACGATGAGACCAGGTAGCTCCTGAGGGCTCATGCAGACCTAAAGCTGTGTACAGCTGTTTCTTTCTAAGAGATGGTCACATGAAAGAGTTTTTGGAAGACGGTGGAAGGGGGGACGGGCTGCAGAGATGGCTCAGCAGTTAAGAGGACTTGGCTGCTCTTCCAGAGGACCCAGGTTCAAGTCCCAGCACCCACATGGCAGCTCATAACCATCTGTAACTCCGGTTCCAGATGATCTGACACCTTCACA
>JAQHUG010000240.1:986161-1014945 GCA_028555095.1 Dicrostonyx torquatus
TTTTTTTTTTTTTTTTTTTTTTTTACTGTTTTCTTCTATTCAATGAATGGTAAGTCGCAATAAAGAAAACCAAGTTTATACCCAGAGTGGGTTATTATTTTGTAACTATTGCTGGGTATAAAACTCAAATCTCAGATGGAAGAAAATCAGAAAAACAAATTTATCACCATATTCCTAAAAGGTTAAGAATATATATAGGCTGCATCTTCAAAATACTACTATCTTTAAAATTCAAGTTATAAGGATCAAATATACACAGTCCCAATGTCATATAAGAAGCACAAAGCCCTTTTTAGAATTATATGAAAAGTAGCATTCTCTTTCATCAAATTATATTCTCTTGGTACATTGTTGGTTGATACATTTAATGAAATATGTTAGTCATGAAAGCCATAAATCTCAGTGCCTTTATTGCAGATTTTAAACTAGACAGTATCACTATGCTATCCATCTGGATTTCTTATTAAATAGCCCTTTATTCTCTCCTAAGTGAAGCATGCCGGAAAAAGAAGGCTAGGAAGAAATAAGCTATACAGACGAAACGGAACTAACTGCATGCACTCTGCTATCCTGTCTTCACAGTGCATTCCCAGGGGCTGCATTCATGAAGTCTATACTCTCTTCTCTAAACTTGCCACTTCCCAAGAAAGTACTTATATCTAGTCTACCTATAGCTAATAGTAACACACATGAAACCTGACATTTCGTAAAACAACTAGTTATCCACAGGAATGTTCCTCTACCCAAAACCATGACCCCTCCAGCCACTTCTTACTTAGGATTCAGTGTGGCAAGTGTTTCATCCTATGTAGCTATACTGCAAGTCAAAGAACATGGAATCTTGCACATTTAAAATTAGAAAAACATATACTTCTGCAATAATTTCCTTTTGAATAGAATAGTATCTAATTTGTTTATCAAATTCAGCAATCAGCATATAGTCATGAATGAAATTTATGTTTTAGGGATAATTTACAATTGGTGGTATCTTTTTAATACTCTGTAAAAATAAGTTCAAATTTCTTATGTTTATAAAAAACGGTGACTGTAGAACTCTGGGCACATATAGCATGTTTATATATACTGAGCTAATCACTTTCACCCAAACTAACATTAATAGGAAAATGAGGAAGGAATTCTCCGAACTGACAAGATGATACATACAAATGTTCAGCCCTTGCTGTCTCTTTGCCTGTATAAACAGAGGCCAGGGCTAAGCTAAAAGTCCTGGCCAGGGAATGGAATGTGGGAACAGCACGCTCTCCTCCCCTGCTTCATCCCAGTGAATGCTGTCTTCTTAAATTGTCGCAACATTTGGCCGCTTTCTTTGGATTTTTCCTGCATATGCTCCTAAAAATAGAGCAAAATTAATATTATTTCTCAAGGTTAGAAATTTTTTATAATATAACTTAGTTAGTTACCAGGCATGAGGCTAAGCAATGTATGTTGTTAAACTTAATTCTGAGGTAGAAACTGTTACTCTCGTTTTAAGGACAACAGAGCATCAGCAATTGGCTGCCTCAGCTAACACCAGAATGGGAACTGAGAACTCAGCTGGCCTGTCACCTCCTTTCCCGTGTTGTTAAACCAGTTCCTACTTGACTTTGGTCAGTTGTTTCTAGATCACTGCGTATCTGTTCTCATACATACAGCACCAACATCGACTTTAACCGTAGGTTCAGAGATGCAGAAACTGTAATCATTTCAGATGCTGTGCAGCACCCTTAGGCGCTTGAAAATCCAACTTCAGCCTAAGAGGGTACTATCTGGCTGTGGTAGTTACAGTCTTTGGTGGACGAGGCTGTGGCAGAAAGATCGTAATTCAAAGCCAACCTGGACTATATAGTAAGGACTCTTCATACAAAAAACAAGAGTTTTCTATGAATTGATTATTAATAAAGGACTTAATGCTCATGTAGAGCAAATTATTATTATTATTATTAAGTATTATTTAAAACATAAACCAAGACATTAGAAATCTGCCAGGGAAAAATAATTCTTTCAAGAGCAGTATTAAATTCATAATTAGCATTTTAGTCAGTATGTCAAATTCTGAATTTATATAAACTTTACGAAGATGAAATTGAGACTTCTGTACTTTCATTGTCTATACATTCATATAAACAAAATTTTAGAAAAATAAGGCAGTTTTACTTGTTTAAAGACATAGAAATTATATATGTTGATTATATTTCTATTACTAACTGTACTGCAATGCAATTAAACTTCAATAGCTATAAAAACTGAGCTTCAGTACACATTATTAACTTCAGCACTGCCCGTTCCTCCTTTATAGTGTCAATTACTCGGTGGAAAGCGCACTTGTTTCCTTGATTATAGACTCACAAGTGACAAGCCATGGAGATGGAATGCATGGAAACAAACATGGACAGTGGCCACTGTGGCAAACTGATGCTACAGGGCAGGACATAATTCATTCCTCAATGATTTTCCAGCCACCTGAGAGTTACCACAGTCTGAAACCCTACCGTGGGAAGAACTGAAAACATCCTAACATTTTCATAATGGCAAAAGCAACAGAGCTGCTGCTTGGGCTGAGTTCTTATAGAGCCAGCTGACTGACCGCCTCTAAAGCAAGCAGGCTCTCCCACCAGGTAACTTTCAAACAACTCCAGTGACTGTCACTCAGTGACTTCAAAAGAGGATCTTTAAAGTATCCGAGATACGCCAGGCGGTGGTGGTGCATGCCTTTAATCCCAGCACTCGGGAGGCAGAGGCAGGCGGATCTCTGTGAGTTCAAGACCAGCCTGGTCTACAAAAGCTAGTTCCAGTGCAGGCTCCAAAGCCACAGAGAAACCCTGTCTCGAAACACCCCCCCCCAAAAAAAAGTATCCGAGATACATATGGCATTATGAATTCTGTACAGGGCATTTGTGCAGGTCTGCAATCATCTCAAGCTCCTGACAGCTTGTTCCCTCCTGGAACCTACGTGAACAACAGGTGGTAACATGAAAGACTAAAGTGACAGTAACAAAATCACTTGGTATATTATTGCTTCTTCTCGTCTAACTTGGAAGAAACCACTCACTAAAATAGTTATAAATCTTGCCTATTTGTCATTAATGGGAAGATTAGAATGAATTCAAGCTTTCCTCCATGGCTTGGGGATTAATACAGCTATCTGTGAGTATCAGGAAGCAGCAGTGAACGCATAGCATTGCACAGTGTTTTTAATGGGTGGCATAATCCTGAGCATAATCAAAATGTCTTAACCAAACACCAACAAATATTAAAGCATTTGGTAAGAGTTTTGGATCAGCTCAAGACTGAATCTGTCTTTTTTCCCACCACAAACTGAACTTTAGAACAGGTTTTAGTCTCCCCCCTTGAGGATGAGGAACAAGCGTCGGCTCAGGCTTCCTACAGAGGGAAAGCTTGGGACCCCTCCACACACCTGGCATATTCACTGTGGCTCTTGTGGTCGTGCGCAGACTCAGAAATCCTGGCCGACACACTGGCCGTGGGGCTGAGCAGACCCACACCAGACATAAGATGATCATTTTTATTCATCTATAAAAGGGTTCTGGATAATTCTACAAAACTTCCCAAATTAAAAAACAGTATTTTCCATAAATACTAGTCATTAAGACAGGCAGCCTAGCTCATAGGAGTTCCTGGCTGCCACAAAATACTAAGACAAAGGTCAGCAATAGGAATATCCACAAATATGCCAACATTCTGGTGGCAAGGAAGACTGCAATGCGTGTCCCACTGTGAAGCCTGAGTCATGGGCAGACTGTGCACGTCCCTGGTTGAATGGGCTCCGGGATTCATTGCTACACACCTGACACAGGCGCTCTGTTAGGCACTCTGCTCTGTGAAGGCTTCTGTCTATTTTGCACAACCCCCTTCACTGATGTCTTAGGGGTTCTAATTGAATATAAAAAGGTTAATGATCACTTGCATGAAGGTCTGAACTTCAGAGAAAACAAGAAGACAGCATCAACTACTCAAAGCATAAGTAAGCTTGAGAGGAACTAAAGGCCATGCATGCAGCACGAGGAGAGCTGCACCTGTGTTTCCCAGGAGACGGGACTTCTGCTTCCCACTTGGTTGGAGAATCATTGGGCAAGGCTAACCTTACTTGATGACTAAGCTTACATTGAAACATATAATGAGTAATATGGTATGAGATGAGAAGTAAAAGCATGCCAACATCAGATGATAATTATACAGTCGTGAGCAAGAAGGAGTCTACACACAGATCAGATCTTGATGCTATGCACTATAGCACATACAGTGGGAGATCTCATACTGAAGAGAACAGTATAATTATTTTTCCATCTCAAAACTTGTCTTGGCTTGAGTATTTCAATTCCCCACGTGTGGCATTCTTACCCTTGTCTACCAAGTAGCCTATGAACAGGTGCATTCTGTCCTTGGTTTGGCTGAAGGACTCTGTTGACAAATTAAATGCAAAATTAATCCCAAAAGACAAATTCCACTTTCCCCACTTTCTTTCAATGGGTGGAAGGTGACAATGGTAAGGTTAGAAGAAAACTACATAGCATTATGGCCTGTGTATCACAAGGCAGCTAACTGACTAAAGCATGTTAATAGGGATTTACATTTTGTTCATATGAGCTCAGACCTCAGGTTCTCATCAGGCAAGCAATGTCCAACACACACAACCCCCAAACTTTTAGAGAATTTCCTAGAGAATTTGCTGACATGCCGTACACAAGCCAACCTCTCATTTTACAGGAGGGGAACAAGGTGTGTGCACTAAGTCAATGTCCTAAGGGTCTTAAATAAGTACCAAAGATTTCCATTAGTCTGAAATTTCTTCTAGAAATGGCCAGCTTGTCCTACCAATAGTGCTAGGAACCTCTGGTCTGACCACATGTGGCCAGAAATAGGAGCAGAAACTAATGAGTCCTGGGCCTCAGCTCCTCCAGCTCAGCAGCAGAGTCCTACTGATGGGAGCAAGATTTTAAAAAAAAGCAAGCTTTGATTACATAAAATTTTCTTTAGAAAAACAAAATCAAAAGCCTCTGGTGGAGATAAAGTGATTTTTCTCACCTTGTTTCTGAAGGGCTTTGCTTCAGCAGGAACTTCTTATTTGGCATTCCCATTTCAGCAACTCTGGCACCATATAAAGATAAAGACAATGTATTTGAGAAGGGAGGAAACAGACTTAAAAATGACAGGTGGGTACTGGGAAGTGAGGGGCCCGCTAAAGGCCTATGCTAAGCATATTAAAAATTAACTTCAAGAAAGGGATGGTTCAGACGTTAAGAGCACACCGGCTGCTCTTCCAGAAGACCTGTGTTAGGTTCCCAGCAACCACACGGCATATAACAACTGTCTGTAACTTTGATTCCAGAGGAGCCAATGCCCTCTTCTGGCCTCTGTGGACACCAAATACACATATGATAAACATACATACATGCTGGCAAAACACTCATACACATAAAACAAATTTTTAAAAAAAGTTTTTAAATGATAGTTTCTGGAATATACTTCTTGAGCTTTTGTCCCAGAATTATCAGAAGGAATATATTTAAATGGTGAAAAGACTGAATATTAAATATAAGGACTAACTATTGAAATTGTCTGACTGGCTATCAGTCATTTAAGCTGAATGTTGATAAATAATTTATACTTTATTAGAAGATAGATCCACTTTTTTACCACTAATTTTAATGAATCTCTATATCAAAAGGGAGATTTCTGCCCAGCATGGTAGCAGACACCTTTAATCCCAATTTAGGCTACATTGTATATTCCAGGCCAGCCAAGGCTACACAGTAAGAGCCTGTTAAAAAATGAAAGAAGGAGCCGGGTGGTGGTGGCACACGCCTTTAATCCCAGCACTCGGGAGGCAAAGGCAGGGGGATCTTTGTGAGTTCGAGACCAGCCTGGTCTACAAGAGCTAGTTCCAGCGCAGGCTTCAAAGCCACAGAGAAACCGTCTCAAAAAACCAAAAAAAAAAAAAAAAAAAAAAAGGAGAGCTCAGGAGAGCTGGCTCCACCACTCGCCTGGGGGATGAGGAAAAGTGGCCCAGACTGACCATCCAGGGCCTGAAGTTGACCCACCCCAACACCTATCCCATTTATGACCTGCAGGAGCATGTGAAGGGGCCAGTCCTGCGGAACCATAGCCACAAGATTTCCAGGACAGGGGCCACAGCAGAATATCTGAGAGGACTCTTAGCGAGGGTGTGCCAGGAGCCAGAGGCTTTAAACTAGACTAACGACTCATTGCAATAAACATTTACAAGTAAAGCTGTTGGGGCAAAAGGGTCTACTGCACGACACACCACAGCTCCCAAGCACAATTCCCAAGGCCACAAAGGAAGAATGAATTGCTACAAGTCAGGCGGAACTAGAGACAGTCGTGACTGGGATGAGAGAAGGCTGTGACTGAGAGAGGGGCAGGTCATTATCCAGAGAGTCGGTGAGGTTTTGTTTTTTTCTTTTTAATTTTCTTTTCTATTTTCTTTCGGTGGGGAGGTTACAAGAATGGAGGGCAGATATGGAAAGAGTGGGAAATAAATGGGATTGGGGTGCATGATGTGAAATTCCCAAAGAATCTTTTTTTTTTTTTCCGAGACAGGGTTTCTCTGTGGCTTTGTAGCCTGTCCCTGAACCAGGCTGGCCTCGAACTCACAGAGATCCACCTGCCTCTGCCTCCCGAGTGCTGGGATTAAAGGCGTGCGCCACCATCGCCCGGCAAGAATCAATTTTTTAAAATTACATTTAAGAGGGGAATTTTTATCAGCTCAGCTGCAGAAAAGCAAACTGATATTTCTAATTAATTTTTTTATTTTATGCATATGAGTATTTTGGCTGCACACAATGTAACACATGCATGCAGTTCTTGTGGAGACTGGAGTTTAAGGGTTGTGAGCAACTATGTGGGTGCTGGGTACAAAACCCTGGTCCTCTGCAAGAGCAGCCAGTGTTCTTTCCTACTGAGCCTGCTCTCCAGCCTCTTTTCATTTCTTACTGCAACATAAACAGAGCAGCTGATTACTAAAGCTAACTGGCTGATAAGAAAGTGACACCAGAACTTACTTCATGAACTTCTTCCTGTCAAGAGACTTCTGTGTTGCTGCTGAGAGCGCTACCCGGGGACTTCTCATTTTATCCTTCAAGTACAAAAGAAACATCAGGCTGATTAGTACCAACAGCGCTGTGTTAAAATAGAAGACGATTCCAAGTCAGCTAACTTTTGTTTGAGACAGGGTCTCTTTATGTAGCCCTGGCTGACCTGAAGCTCACCGTGTCAACCAGGCTGGCCTCAAACTAACAGAGATTCACCTGCCTCTGCTTCCTGAGTGCTGGGATTAAAAGTGTGCACCCTGCAGCCAGCCACTTAACTAATGTTTTTAAGAAATCTCATTATAAACGCTTAAAATTTCTACTTTTGTGTGTGGTTGCCAGCCAGCACTCTTTTTTTATTGTTTTGTTTTGTTTTTGTGGGTTTGCTTGTTTGGTTGGTTAGTTTTGGTTTTTTGGAGACAGGGTTTCTCTGTGTAGACATGGCTGTACTGGAACTCATTCTGTAGACCAGGCTGGCCTTGAACTCAGCCAGCCCTCTTAGTATGCAGAGTTTTGAATGATTTGGAGTCACCTTTCAGATTTCAAAACTGACAAATTAATATGAATGTGCTAAGGATGCTCATTCTGGAGCAGCTGACAATTTTCTTTGAGTTACCAGAACAAAAGAGTCAAGGTCTCAGCCCTCAAATCCAATCCCAATGCAGCACAGGATTCTGTTACTGTGTGGTTCCTGTGGAGCTCACTGCAGAGCTCAGTGGTACTGGGAATCCTGGGGAGCCTCCATTATCTGAGCTCAGAAAAGCCACTCCACCAGAAAGCCACACGGCACACATACCATCTGCCGGAGCAGTTTCTCTTTGCGGGCTTCTCGATCATGATGGAGGATTGACATTCTCTCAGCTGCATCCATTACGAAGAAGATGTCATGAATACCATATAGGGCAGCTCGCAACTAGGTGTAAAAGAAGAAAATCGTGTTTCTATTTAAAAGGTGAGGCTCCAATTTAGTAATATGATGTACTCTGTGTGCACATCTTACTTTAGAATAAGAGTATAGGAGTTTTCACTGAAACCTGTTTCCCCTGTTTAAATGAAGAGAGAAATACATTTCTACCCTGAATCTCCAGTTAGGAGCTGACCAGCTTGCTGGGAATCCTTCAGGACAGCAGCATCTACCTGAGCTAACACTCGTTCCTGAAGGGAAGCATCTTGGGCTGAGACAACACCTCTCTTCAGCGGGGCTTCTGACTGAAAGCTTCGTATGAACTCCATAGTGTCCTGAAAGAAAGAGATGCTCCTTCAAAAAGCAGTTTTCTAGGAAGATTTAAAATCTCTTTATAAATCAGTTTTATAAACTTTTTGATAAAAGTTTCCTTTTTCCTTTCTCCATCAAAAATTACTAAGAGCACAAAACTATTACTGATGACATAACAAACAGCCCCTATACCCCCACCTATCTCCCCGCCTCCTGCTGCAGTGGTTTTTTTCAAGCTTCTCAAAAGCCTCCTCCTGCCCCAATGGCGGAGGGACTGTAAACACAGAGCTATGCTGTTCAGGCAGGCTTCTGCGTTCTCTCCCTGGGAAGGCCACCTGACTTAGCCAGATGGCTCTGAATTAGCAGTCACTTGAACACCCATCATTAACTCACCACAGGTGTCCAGGGACCTTAACAGCCTATCTGTGACAGCATTTGTATGTTATGGTGAATGTCAGATCTGGAGAATCTAAAAATTCTGTTTGGTTTTCTTTGGGGGGGCGGGGGGATTCAAGACAGGGTTTCTCTGTAGCTTTGAATTCTGTCCAGTCAAACTCACAGAGATCCACCTGCCTCTGCCTCCTGAGTGCTGGGATTAAAGGCGTGTGCCACCACCACCTGCGCCTGAGAATATAAAAATTCTAATGCTGATAAAGAGGAAGGCAGTGAGGCAATGACCTTAACCATATTACTGAATTTAGATTTGTACCTAGTGATAAATCGGCCCGGAGGCAATACTCATTGCAATACCTGACGCTGAAGATAAAGAAGATAACCAACAAGGAGGAATATAAAAAGAAAGCCTACGAAAGGGAAGCACACAAACACAGCTGTCCCCCACGGGTGACTTACTATTTAGCAAAAAGCCAAGCAGAGGCGTGCTGTCTCAGCTGTGAGCAGCACAGCTGGGGACTGGACATAAGACACACTGTGAGGTTCGGGGTGGGATGGGGCAGATAAACAATTGCCAGACAGTATGCATGCCAGTGACGAGTGACACATCCTGTGCCCCTTTAAGGCTGCTCCAGTTAGGGTGGTGACATACATCTGTGATCCAACACATGAGAGGCTGAAACAGCAGGACTGCCATGAGTTTGAGGCCAGCTTGGACTAGAGTGAGAGCCTGTCTCTAAAAATAAGCAAATACTCTGTAGAAGAGAACTAAGGCATGCTCACTCAGGAGTGGAAGACTAAAGTCCTTTTCTAACACTCGTCTACACCAGCTCCTTCTTGAGAGGCATCAAGTTGTCACTAACAGAAGAAATGATGACCCTTATTCATAAAGGTGACTCAACCACAAGGTATCTGCAGTTTATCACACAAAAATGTTTTCTGTCCCCAGGTCCCCTCTGGGCAGGCCTACCAGCCCTGTCTCGTATTCTGTGTGTCAGAGGCTGGTGTGGTGAACTGCACAGGACCCTAAGAGATGGAGGGAATGGATGGGAATGAGACAGGGAAGAGCAAAGAAATGCCTGCTGAAGGCCTAAGGATGCCCTCAGTTCTAAAAGGCCCAAACCTCAGGGGATCCCCGTCCCTACTACCCTCCATAGGGATGCAACAGAAGTCTTCTACTAATCCAGGGCCCAGATTATTTAACTCCAGCATCTCCTCTCGGCAGATGTAGCCACATGCTCTGCTTCTAGCAGTGCTCCCCTTGTCCAGGTTCAGCCTGCCCTGCTGTGGCCTCTTAGGGTGGAGACTTTCATTTCCCACCTCTCAGAACAAGAGAAACCTGGAGAAAGTTCTCAAAGCATTTGGAATGATCAAGATTGTTTTATCTTTGTACTAGCTTAACACTGAAACCTAGGTCTTCTACACTAATATGCTCTTGTTCTTTCTTTAAAAACATTTAATTTTATATGCATGAATGTTTTGCCTTCATGTGCACCACATGTGTGCAATACCCATGATGCCCAGAAAAGAGCATCAGAACCCCTCTGAAACGGGAGTTACAGATAGCTGTAAGCAAGTATGTGGAAGCTAGGAACTGAACCCCAGTCCTCTGGAGGAACAACCAGTGCTCTTATCTGATGAACCATCTCTCTATCCTCATTAAAAAATAAATAATAGAAGATAGATAGATAGATAGACAGACAGACAGGGTGGGGCTGGGCAGTGGTGGTGCATGCCTTTAATGGAGGCAGAGGCAGGGGGATGTCTAAAAGTGAGTTCCAGAACAGCCAAGGCTACATAGGGAAATCCTGTCTCAAAAAATAAACAGATAAAAAGGTGGTTTGGGGTGTTTTTGTTTTGTTTTTTTAATTACATTTTTAAAATGTATAAATATGAAGGAATGTGTGCCACTGTGTGCCACAGTGCATGGGCAGAAATTAGGGAGCAAAGTGGGAGTTGGTTCTCTTTTTCCATGTGCGTGCTGGGGATTGAACTTGGTGGCAGATACCTTTGCCCACTGAGCCATCTTTTTTGTTGTTGTTGCTAATTTTTTTTTTTAAATTTTATGTGCTTTAACGTTTTGCCATGAGGTCAGGTCCCCTGGAACTGGAATTACAGACAGTTGTGAGCTGCCATGTGGGTGCTAGGAACTGAATCTGGGACCTCTAGAAGAGCAGTCAGTGCTCTTAGCCACTGAGCCATCTTAAACACATTAATGACACATACTTTGGATTTCATATGGCACTTTCATACATGCACAACATATCTTTTATCACACAGCTGTCACCACTCTGGTGACCCCTCCCCTCCACCAATCTCTTCTCCCTTTCCTCTCTAGTTCTTCTACTTTCATGCCTTGCATTTTTGGTGGCCCAGTGAGTTTCATTAGGGCTGCTTACAAGATCATGGGCACCAGTGGTTATACCAGGAAGAAAATGTCTCTCCCTCTCCCATCAACCATTAATGGGAACAAATCTTCAAGAAGGGGCAGGGCCCCACAAGCCCCTCCTATCTTCATGACAGGGTATTTATTGGTGGACCTAATTTTTTGAGACAGGGTTTCTCTGTAGCTTTGGAGCCTGTCCTGGACCGAGCTCTTATAAATCAGGCTGGCCTCAAACTCACAAAGATCTGCCTGCCTCTGCCTCCCAAAAGATGGGATTAAAGATGTAGAGACACCACTGCTCAGCTGGTAGACCTAATCTTAAGCACATTTTATGCAAAAAAACCCAGGATGTCTCACAGAGCAGTTTCCTGTCTCGAGACACTGCCCTAGCACTGGAGGTGCAGGACACATGATCGTACCTGGCTTTTACATGGGTGCAGGAGCTGTGAACTCAGGTTCATATCCTTTCCAGGGAGTGTATCCTCTGAGCCACCTTCCCAGACCCTACTCTACTCCTGAACTTGCTATTGTGATTATCTGCATAAAATGTGCTTAAGATTGTGTCTTGGTGGAGACGACGAGTGTGGCACCTGATGTTTTCCTGCGGCCTCAGCACATGCGCACACACACACAAAGTGAAGAACAGCTGTGCAGCAGTCACGCTATGCCTGGAAATCAGCGTTCCACACGACTCTGGGGTGGGGGGTGGCAGTAATCAGACTTATGAAATCAACTAAATGAAGATAACTAAAAAAGTTTGATCTGAGTTCTGAGCTCAGCTGTCAGGAGACTGAAATGAAGGGAAACTAAGGAACTCCAACAGTCTTACTTTCACGGTTTGTCGAAGCTGCTTCAGCTTGTCTGTTTGCATAAGTTTACGAGTAAGAAATCCTTTTGCCACAGCAGTTATTTTGTTAAATTTTGCTTGTATTTCTGGACTAAAAACCTAGAAGAGATTAGACACAACGCTTTAAGAATCCTAGCACCACACTCAATTATGGTTCTTAATCTATCACCACCAGCTAAAACTCCCCTCTAGACATTTGCTCATGTAGTTTCCTCTGTATCAAGAGCTAAGCTGCTTAGTGCGTGGCAAAAAATAATGAATGATGCTCACTATACAGCCTAAAATAACAGCTCTTTAAAAAGATCAGCTGGTCTGATAAGATGCTTGCCAGGTAAAGTCACCAGCCACCAGGCCTGATGACCTAATTCAACCCCCCGGGACCCACATAGTGGACAAAGAGAACCAACTCCCACAGATACCCTCTACCGTCTATACACACTGTGCCATGTGTGCCAACCCCAACTCCAATAAATAAACACGTAAAAAACAAGACATATATCAAGGCTGCCCACCTGAGACCATTTAGCTTGGGCCCTTCCAAACGGCCTTGTTACTGACAGTTTGGTCACGCCACTGGCCAGCGATCCCCAGAGGTAGAATGGTGCTTCACTTGCAGAACCAAAGCTATATTGTAGGGCAGAATTTGTGAAGCCTAGAGAAACATACAGTACAGACTAGTATAGTGATTTATATGGGATGTCACATAATCAGAATATACAAAACACTGTGAAACTCCATGAATAACAGTCAACTCAGAGACTGACCCAAATGCAGACCTAAAATATCCATGGACTGCAGCTCTGTGACAGATGGAGCTTTTCAGGACAAACAGAATCTCAGGATAACTGATGCTGTGAAAAGGTCTTATTGCTACTGGGAAATTAGAGGTAATTCCAGATCACCCAGGAGATAATCAACTGTTCTCATTTGAGCATGTCACCTGCCGCATGAATGAGCAGCTAGGCTCAGGGCCCAACTGCCTATTCTCCTGGTTAAGGTTGAGGCTTCTCACGGACACCTGCTCTGCGGGCTTAGATCCGATAGCATGTCATTTTTCATGGCTACTAAGCAGCTGGCAAACAGGCGTGGGATGGGCATTAAATTACTGGGAGGAAGGTATGATTAGAAAAGCTTACTGCAGAATAACTTCGAGTGGAAAACGTTTAAAACCTACCAGAGTTGTCTGAGGTCTGGAGCGAGTCCACTTGGGACAGCATTGTTTCTAGCAGAGCAGAACCGTTTCTTTTTCTCCACTCCAACTCCAGTGCACTGTTCAAGTCAGAGACATCCGCTGCAACCGCCTTCTCTTTCAGCATCTTCTCCTGCTCTTCTATTTCCTACAGAGCGACCATGTATCATGACATGCTAGATCCTTTAACGCTGTCTGAGATGATGCCACTGTAGGCTTATCACAAAAGCAAGTATAATCAAGAATACATTCTTGTTTATCTCAGGTTTCCACCCTCAAAATTGCAACTTGGTCAGCTGATTGCACTTTTTAAAATGTTTTTAAATAAGATATGACTATAATAATCACAAAACAAGTATTTTTATGATATTGTTCCTGAAAATATATATTCAGCATCTTTTTTTTTTTGTCTTTTTTTTGTCTTTTTGGGGGGGAGAAATGGGCTTTCTTTGACTTACATATCCTGAAGGCAGGGACTCAAATCAGACAGGAACCTGGAGGCAGGAGCTGATACAGAGGCCATGGAGGAGAGCTGCTTACTGGCTTGCTCCTCACGGCCCATGGGTGGCCCTATCACAGTGGGCTGGGCTGGGCTCTCTCACATCAATCGCTAATTTTAAAAATGCCTTACAGGTCCAATGAAGAGCAGGAGGGAGAATATGTCCAAGAAGTCAGGACCACGAGGGGTTGATCCACCCACTGAGACAGTGTGCCTGAGCTTATGGGAGCTCACCAAAGCCAGCTGGACTGGGACTGAATGAGCATGGGATCAAACTGGACCCTCTGAATGTGGCTGACAATTGGGGCAGACTGAGAAGCCAAATGATAATGGCACTGGGATTTGTCTCTACTGCATGTACTGGCTTTATGGGATCCTAGTCTATTTGGATGCATACCTTCCTAAGCCTGGATGTAGGGGGGAGGGCCTTGGACTTCCCACAGGGCAGGGTACCCTGCCCTCTCTTAGGACTGGAAGAGGAGAAGGAAGGGGGAGGGGGAGCGGGAGGGAAGTTGGAGGAGGGGAGAAAGTGGAAATTTTCAGCATCTTTTTTTTTTTCGAGACACGGGTTCTCTGTAGCTTTGGAGCCTGTCCCAGAACTAGCTCTGTAGACCAGGTTGGCCTTGAACTCACAAAAATCCGCCTGCCTCTGCCCCCTGAGTGTTGGGATTAAAGGTGTGCACCACCAACGCCCGGCTAGCATCTATTTTTTAAAAACCTTTAAAACTATTAGGAATTCCAATTGAAGGATTCAGTAATGTTCCTTTCACAAATTACTCAGTTGCTTTTAGGTAAGAACTTACATTCTGACAAGATACTACCCACACATCAAGATCAATGGCCACCTTAGAATAAGATGTGCAGAGCCGCCCGGTGGTGTGGTACATGCCTTATATCCCAGCACTCAGGGTTACACAGAGAAACCTTGTCTTGAAAAAACCTAATTCCTCCCCCCAAAAAAAGAAGAGAGAGAGAAAGAGAAATCTTGTCTCCAATCAACCAAAGATATGTAGAGCAGAAAACAGTACGGAGGTGGCTGCAGTTAACTCTTTGTGGCTAGCCCGCCCCCACATCTCGGTGCCTCACCCTCTGCAGTTGCTCCTGCTCTCGCTCCTGCTCTGCTATGAGGAGTGACAGCTGCTGCGCATGCTGCTCCTCCAGTCTCTTCCGCATCTCTTCAAAAGCTAACATCCTGCTTTTCAGTATCTCCTGGCCTTCTGAAAAGAAACATGTGCCCTTAGACAGAGAAAACTCACTGACCGTCTAACAGCAGGGCTGCACCTCCTCACCTTCCCACCCTCAACTGCAGAGCTCATGTGGTTCTGGGGCTGAAGACAGCACAGGTTAAGGACACCCGTTGCTCATACAAAGGACCCAGATTTGGTTCTCAGTATCACATCAGGTGACCTACAACTGCCTGATCCAGGGAATTGGATGTCCTCTAACCCCCTCAGGCACCTGCATGAATGTAGTGTACATAAACTCACATAGATGTGCTCTTTCTCTCACACACACATACAAGTAAATTTTAAGAGAGATGTGGTTCTTGCTGGGCAGTGGTGGCACACACCTTTAATCCCAGCACTAGAGAGGCAGAGACAGACAGATCTCTGAGTTCAAAGCCAGCCTAGTCTACAAAGCAAGCTCTAGGACAGCCAGGGCTACACAGAGAAATCCTGTCTCGGGAAAAAAAACAACCAAACAGCAATAAAATTTTAAAAATGCGATCACCTTGAGAGGCAGCAAACACTTCTAGTTTCCATACCTTTAGGGCTAGTTTCTAGTATCTTATTCTTGTTAATGTAGCCGGATCCCTTAGGGTATCTTCTTTCTGGCAGGTGTTCCCTTTCCTGTTCGGCTACTCCAGCTGTTATAATGTAAGGACAATTTTCTTTTTGCAAACTATCAATATCTAAATCAAGTCTCCGCTTAACTTTTTCAAAACTGTTATCCAAAAGCTGTTCATTTCCACAGGGCACTGGAGGAGTGTCCATCTGCTGTCTGGAAATCTGGGTTTGCATAAGTAAGGGAGATGGGTTTTTCACATCATATGATTTATTCAGTTCCATTTGTAAATTACAAGAGTTTTTTGCTAACATACTGGCTGACTTGGGTCCACACACATCTTCCATGGCTTGACTTGCTACACACTGACTAGTGGTGTGTAGTTCATGCAACTTGGGCACAGCCATACAAGTATCGTCCACTTTCCGGACTTCCCTCTCATCGGGTGTGATGGGACCTTCTATAGCAGCATGCTCAACAGTGACTTTATTATCTACTTGGTTTCCTAAGGCCTGATGTCCCTGACTTGGCTTACCCATAACCATCTCTCTTGTGGTCTCCAACATGCTTTTGCTAGGAGAAACCTTGCCTGAACAAACCCCTGTGAAGTCAGCTGGTGACTTTGGCACAATTTCAGATTCCTTTGTTGGTTCACCAGCGGCTGGAGTGACTCTATGCACAGCCTCTTCTTTTCCCTTTGGGCTCAGCTCACAGGCATTCACTGGGTTATTTATAAGGATTTGACATGCTGATGATGGCCTGGAACGCCTTCGGTGCATTGTAGGACTCACACTTGGCTCTGGACTAGGTAATTTGGCGTATGGACCTATAAGACTTTTGATAACTTTATTTTCAGTAATAAAGGTGGGAATAACTTTTAAAGCTGCCTCGGCTTCTGGAAGAGTAGAAGAGTCATTTCCTACAGGTAGATCTACTTTGGAAATGCTAGCTAAAACTGACGTGCCCATGTTGCTTGCTTGAGAAGCACCTTGAAGGAGAACATTGGACTTATTAAGGCTTGGTTTGTCTGGGATGGTGGAGCCACAGTGCCGGCCTGTGGGCAGAGGTGGGGTCTTCTCCTTCATACAGTCACCTGCCTTAGCAGCATCATTTTCTTTGTCTGAATGGCTTTCACTAGCACTTCTCTTTGCACTACTCCTCAGACTTCTAGACTGTTCTCTCTCCACGAACTCCTTTGACTTCTTCATCAGATTCTGAAGACTCATTATGTAGGGATCTGGAGTGACTTCAGCCAAACATGATGGATCCTGTTCTTCTTTTGCTAAGAGGGGACCATCAGAGATAAGAGTCTCCTGTGAGCTCGCTGCAGAGAGCCTTGGAGCAGCTCCGTTTTCTGCCTGCCTGCTGTCTGGACTCTCACACAGCTTAAGAGAGTCAGACCCTTCAGAGTCTGTAGACAGGCTCATCCCATTAACATTATGTTGGTCCTTATTACCCACAGGTAAAAGTCCAGTTATCTTTTCAATCTTTACTGAAGTACAGTGCTCAGGGGGGCTTGGCAAGCTGTTCGGAACTGTAGCAGGAACATTCAAGCTTTTGACTTCTGAATTAGAATAAATAGTTTCTGTCGCCCACTGGTCAAAATCACTGGCATTTCGTGCTTTTCTAACCTGAAAAGGGACATTTAAAAATTAGTATTTCTCCATTATACAAAAACAAAAAAAAAAAAAAAGAGCCTATGGGTTTTGTTGTTGGTTTTATTTGCTTTCATTTTTTTTTTAAAGACAGGGTTTCTCTATATAAATCAGACTAGCCTTGAACTCAGCAAGATCCTCCTGCCTCTGCCTCCCAAGCATTGGGATTAAAGGTGTGCCCTATCTCAAAAAAAAAAAAAAGGCCTTTGATTTTATCATTTTCAAAAATAAAGCAGAAAGGGAAGATTTAGAGTTCTGATATTTGAGAACACAAAGGATATTTCATGCCTGCAATCTCAATTCTCAGAAGACTGAGACAATAGGATTGCATGGTGCACACGTCTTTAATGCCAGCGCTTGGAAGGCAGAGGCAGGCGGATCTCTGTGAGTTGGAAGCCAGCCTGGCCTACAGAGCAAGTACCAGGACAGGTTCCAAAATACGTAGAGAAACCATGTCTTGAAAAACCACAAAAAAAAAGTCAAAAGAAAAATAAAATACACTCAGTGAAAATACACTTAGCAATCAGTTTCTACATCCTGAATCACTACCAAAGAAATTTATTGGTTACCCTAGCCTATTTATTTAAAGGAAGAAAGAAAATGATCTCTTCTGAAATGACAATGTCTGGACACACATACACACAATTTATCCATGTTCACTTTAACCTTGGGATAGGAGCAATATCGTTAACTTCTTTCTAATTGTGTGTTATTGCCACCAGCAGTGATTCCTAAGAAAAGTTATTCCCTAATAATAATAACATATGCAATAAATACCAAGTAAGCAAATATTTTACATAGTTATATCTCATAAAGCAAAACAAGGACACTGACTAAGTAAAAATAATAAGACTTCTGCCCTCATATGCTTATTCAAGAATCTCCTAAACTGGGCGGTGGTGGTGCATACCTTTAATCCCAGCAGGCAAATCTCTGTGAATTCGAGGCCAGCCTGGTCTACAAGAGCTAGTTCCAGGACAGCTAGAGCTGTTACACAGAGAAATCCTCCCAAACTCCCTATAAGAAGCTCCAGAGATGGCTCATCAGACACTTGCTCTTGCAGTGACACCAAGTTCAGCTCCCAGCATCCACAAGGCAGCTCACTATTTGTAACTCCAGTTCCAGGAGATCTAATGCCCTCTTTGGGCTTACATGGGCACCAGATGCACAAGTGATGCACAGATGCACATGTAAGTAAAATATAAAACTAAGACTTCTTAAAAAGTTTTAGCCAGATGTAGTGGACATGCCCTTAATCCTAGCACTCATGAGACAGAGGCTAGTAGGTGGATTTCTATAAATTCAAGGCCAGCCAAGGCTACAAAATAAGACCTTGCCTTGAAAACAAAACAATACAATAAATAAATAAATATTTTAGGAGCTTTGACTTTCTGAGCCCATCAGCCCAACTCTACTCTACAGAGGAGCTTCTCTCTGTGGCCTTTTGTGTGTGCCAGCTGGAGGAAAAATGCTTCCATTTAAAAACAAACAAAAAACCCTCCCCTTAAAATGAGGCGTATCTGCCATAAATAATAGCTTATCCATGTAGTTTATGTTACTGAGAAATTAGAAATTTTCCACTTAGAACTCAGCTTACAAAGTGAACTTTAATTAGATCAACTGACAGAAAGTGAAGTCAGCAATCTGTATGTTTTCAAACAAGTAGGTCAACAGCTGACACATTAGGGCGAAGATAGCTGTATACCTCAGAGACCAACCAGGAAAAAATACAGAACTCATTCCATTCTAAATACTAAAAACCTGGAGTGGCTGCTTCCCGTGGGCTTGTTTTGTTTTGCTAGACTATATAGACTTGTGTCTCACCTGTAAGTCCCAAGACACAAGATGGTTTGTCTCCAGGCACTGTGCAGTAAACAGTTCAAGTAGACTTGGTGATAACCACAATACAAAAATAACCCAAAAGGGGTGCACATTCCCAGAATCCATGGGCATGGTCCCAGGCTTAAGCAAAACAGAATATTCTGCTATATAAAATATCGCACAGTTCACATCTTTGATACTCAAAAGCTTTATTTTTTTTGTATGTGGTAAAATGGGCTAGTTTAGACAAACTAAATTTTAAAAAATAAATATTTAACTGAACCATAGGTTTCAGAGATGAAAGAGGCCCTCCCAATCTATTTGTATTCCACGAAATCCTTGTCTATATAGAAATTCATTACAGTTGGCATTGTGTATGTTTTTCTAAACAGAAAGTTCTAGGACTCGAGCAATTTCATTAGTAAAATCTGTTCATAGGACTAGATTCAGAACATTCTGCCATTTTTGTTGTAGTAACAGTAAACTGCCAGAAGGCTAACAAACTACTGTACATTAGCTAACATAGACAGTAGTTACAATCTGCAAATTTAAATCTACTGCTAACACTATACACAACCCCACAGGGAAACGCAGCAGTTGGTGGAAACACCCTAAGGCTCACTACCAGAGTCATCCAGCAGAAGTCACAGAGACAGCCTATAAAGCCTGACAACTACGAAAAAGCAAAAGTCTTATGTATGGCGGGTTTAGTTGTTCCATTTAAATCATTGGTTTTTCTTTTTACTATGAAATGATACAAACCTTAGATTGTTTACATAAATCTGAATTAATTTAAATAAAAATAGCTACAAAAGGCATATATATTGTTGTTTAAATGATTTCAGTTTGAGTCTGGAGATATAGGCCAGCCTATTTGTTTAATCTACATGGCAATTTTCCATATCTAAGAGCAAAAGTTTCACACAAACACACACACACACACACACACACACACACACACACACACACACCAAATCCTTTTTAGCAGAGAATAAGAAGGTCCTTTACTAAACATTCTGATTAATTCAGGGGTTAACTACAATGGGCAATTCTATCATCTCTGACACTGTTTGTAGTCACAAGACAGACAATAAGCAACTATACCCAGTGTATAGTGCCACTGTCTAATGACCCTCTCTGATTCAAGTACTGGGCAGCACTAACAAACAAATGGATTCTCTCCAATAAATTATACTCAACCAAAACACAATAAGGCATACTTCACAATTAGTCAGCTTTTCTGAAAAGCTGTTACCAATGTTTACTTTGTAATGTCTTCATTTCAATCTAGAAGTTTTCTGACACACCTGGACATTTTCAAGAATCTCCTGGACACGAGTCAGTAAAGCTTTCTTCCTATTGGCCTGCTTTCTTGTTTGGACATCCAGTGCTTTCTGCTTTTCCTGTTGAATTTCCTTTCTCTTCTCAATGGTAAGCTGCAAGACATCATAAACATGCAATTCAAAAAAAGAAAAAAAAAGAAAAGAAAAAAAACCAAACAAACATGCAATTCAATGGTAAAAGTATCAAACTGGCAAGTTCTGAATCAGAACAACCAAAACCCTATATAAATCATCCAACAAGTGTCTGGGGTGCAAGGACTTCATCTGAGTGTCACACAGACGCAGCCCACATAAAACTTCAGAAGCTCTGTCACGTATGGCCAGTGCATATCACTGAATGCAGCTTATTCCCAACTAAAAATCAAGCTCACAGGAAAAGTGCCTTGCTCACTTCTCCAATACTTTAAATGATAGACAAAATTAAATTAGCCCTTGGAGCCGCTGCAGAACTTCTCATCTGACAGTTTCTGACTTCTGATCTCTCATTTCAGATTCTTCAACTTTTATCTATCTTGTCAGTGCACGTCACCTTTCTACTTCCTTCAGAATGTCCAAAGATTTCATCTCAGATGGATAGTAGTAGGTACTGAGTAGTACAGGATGGGCGGCCACTGTGTTACCTTCCAAGTTTTCTAGGTTTACGAAGTTCATTACAAAATGCTGACAGAAAACATTCATCTTTTAATGCTTATACAACAAAAATAAATTTATTACTTATCTAACTTTCTGACTTAAAGTACGGTCACACACTGAAAAAAACAACACCAAATTGTCTATGATGATAGATATAACTTCTCTACTATCCTCTATTCTCTTACCCCTTGCTAAAGAAAGAATATACCATCCTTTTTCAAAATTGCAAATGTTTAATATATATTGAATGCCACCTATGATCCAGGGACTAGCCTAAGCATTTCACATGTATTCATTTAATTCCCAAAAAGCATTATGAGGGCAGCACTTGCTCTGTATCCTCATTTAACAGTTAGTGAAATGGACTACAAGTTCTGCCCAGCAGGAGAGTGACAAAACTGATCTAAAGCCAGGTCGGGGTCTGCCGCCCCAGCTGCCTGAGGATGCTGCCGCAGCAGCACAGGATGGCCTTCCACGCTGGCACTCTTAGCTCTCCGTATTCACTCTCATGAGTACAGGAAATGGATAAAATGGACATGGTTAAACCGTTCCATTGTTAATGGACATTTAGGTTGGTAATCAGTCTTTTGCTATTTTAAATGATGTTCCAACTTATATTTATTTCTTTGAACACATCTGTAAGATATTCTTCCTGAATAGAATTGCTGAGTCAAAAGTTACACTTTTAAATTTTGATAAACACTACCAAACTGCTTGTCAAAGGAAAAAAGAAAACCTGACTTTTCTGATAAGAGTGCATTAAACATTCATTTTGCCCACAACATAAGAACATGAAGTCCTATGGGAGCATTGCAAATCTAGTAGGGAAAAAATGCTAACTCATTTCTATGTATTTGTCTAATTATGAAAAGACATTAGGCATCTTGTTGGCTGTTCATAAACCTCCCATTTATTTTTCAGTAGTAGTTCACTAGATTTTAAAAGCTATTTTAAAACAAATAAGGGAGCTGGAGAGATGACTCTGGCTAAGATCACACTGCTTTTCCAGAGGATCAAAGCTCAGTTCAAAGCACCTATGAGTCTGATGCGCTCTTCTGCTCTCCTCGGGCACCTGCACCCAAGTGCAAACATACCTAAGAATGGATTCAATCTTTAACAAATAAATAATTCCTAAGTTTACCAGTGGAGAAAGCACAGCCAGCCCGTGGAAGCGGATGAGAGAGACACTGTCTGCCTGGGCGGGCAGGAAGCTCTCTGTGGACAGTGACGCTGCCTGAACTCGGGCGAGGGCTTTCTCACAGAACTCCTCGTACTCCTCCATCTTCCCCCGTCACACTGGAGAAAGAAAACGGCTGTTATCAGTGCACTGACAAACACATCTTTCATGACCTAGGAGCACTGGAATATTAAACACTCCTAAAATGCACAAGTCCTAGAGAGAGCCTCCTGGAATTCTCTATTTATATATCTAAAGGCTTCATCTTGATGCCGTGGACACCAATAGACTCAGGCAGAGGTGGAAAACAAAAAAAAAAAAAAAATCTATTTACTCTGGAATTAATTTTATTTTATAGTTGAAAATCTGAAAGGTCACCAAGCAACTTTAAAAAAAAAAATCAGCCTAGTAATTTTACAATTTCTAGAAATTTGGGGTTATGAAAAATCCCAGGTAACTAGAAGGATTAGCCAGAATATCCCTATTTTTTAGCAAGTACTAAGTATTTATTAATTGTTTGTTTTGTGTAACATTATGCAGCCCTGGCTCCTGTAAGACAAGGGAAAATAACAAAAGGAACATTGTCATGATCATAACAAAATAGAGGCCCAGTAAAGTGTACAAAGAAAATGCCCAGTGCAGTAATACCCTTAAATGCTTACTTTAAGGCAAGTAACTACTTAACAGACAAAGACTGAGCATGGAAATTCAGTTCATGATGTGGACCATGAAGACATGATATAAGAAAGAACATGGTGCCCTGCTGGGCCACTAAAGACTTACATTATACAACATATAAACTCATATCAAAGAGTCAGGGAAAACCTGGCATGCAGTTAGAAATGAAGAAAAAGCATGCAGAGTTCTGATTAGATCATGAAAAACAAGAGCTGCTGCAATCCTGAGCAACACAGCTTCTCTCCAGTCTGTTGCTTATAAATCTTCCATTTGTGCAAAGTAAGATTAATTCCAAAGAAATGCATGGGTCTCTAGAGTTTTGCCTGCTTTCACTCACTTTAAAAAGAAATACTAGGCAGGCGGTGGTGGCACATGTCTTTAATCCCAGCACTTGGGAGGCAGAGACAGGAAGATCTTTGTGAGTTCGAGGTCAGCCTGGTTTACAAAGCAAGTTCCAGGACATCCAGTTACACAGAGAAACTTGACCTCAAAAAAACGAACAAACAAAAAACAAAAACAAAAACAAAACAACAACAACAAAAAAAAAACCCAAGACTTAAAAAGCAACAAAACACTTTATGGCATAACAACTCATATCCCAATATCTTAGCCAAAACATATAGTAGCTGAGATGTAAAAAAAATCCCAATAAATCCATCTCTGCTAAATTACTTTTTTTACAACACATCTTTTATTTTCACCATTAAAGGAAATAAAAATGTGATATAATTTCTGTGCATATGTACAGAAAGCAAGAGACAAGTGTAAAAGTCTGAGAAAGTTAAGGACATAAATTGCCTTTGTTAGTTTTATTTTTCTTATAATAGCACCATAGAGCGTGTCTCATTGTTGTAGAAAGTTATTCACATCCCTTGAGTGGTCCACGCATACTCTATATGGCAAAGGTACAGAAACAGGGTAAGGTACAGCATGACAATGAATGAGACACTCAAGTTCCACAGCTAATATAAAGATTGAAGAAAGCACCAAATGATTTTGGAGCATGACTGGACCTTTCTTACCCATCAGTTTCAGCTTAGATGCCCTCTCCTCAAAGAAGCCTTCTCCAATCATCTTATCCTAATCCCCCTGCCTCAGTCACTACCACATCACCCTGTTGTTTCATCATTTCTATAGCACTTACCACTATCTGAAATGATCTCGTTTGTTTCCTTGAGTTTTGTGTGTCTTCTTCCACCAAAAGGTAAGCTCCATAAGAACAGGTACTCTCTCAGTCTTGCTCACTGAATCCCCGTGACACAGAATGCTGTCAGCACACAGTAGGCACTTAATACAATTATTGAACAGACTAATTAGGGGAAACAGATCAAACAACGTTAAAGTAAGAGTAGCAGAATGGAGAGAATTCGGAGAACGGCAGCTTTGAGAACCAACTGTATTCCCAGAGAACTAGGTACCTCTAAATTGCGAAAGTAGCCATTAAAAAGAGAGTCCAGATTCCATGGTTGGGAAAGAGGGCACGGCATGTCTCACACCACAGCTACCACGTGCAAGCAAGGTTTTATTTTAAGGGAGTCTTGATGACAAGGTGATCCCAACCACAAATCTCCTGCCCCATACTTTACCATCAGGCATTACTAGTCCATGGTCCACTTCCATTCACACTAGCCTCAGCAGGTCCAGACACGCCCTGTCTATTCCATTTATACCTGAGTGCGACTGGCCTTTGTCCAGTGAGCCTCTTGGCAAACCCTATGGACTCCTAGCTCCTATCTGCTCATTCATAACCAGCACTCTGCCAGAAATGTCACTAAGGGAAATGCAAACGGAACACAGCTTCTGAGCTGGCTGCTTATCACTCCGTTTCCACAAATTCAGAAACTTCCTACAGAGTCAGTAAAGGGGAAAGATCTTCTACTTAGGCACATACTAGCTGTACATTTGTGGCAAGCTAGGACCATCCCTGCACCCCAGTTCCCGGGGATCTGTCTCAAAGCGATTCTATGAGAAACCACGGAGCTAAAAGGACAGGCAGGCAGCAATCTGAGGTACTGTATGTAGGACATGTCGAAAGCATTGACACGTGGGGTCTGCTTTCCTAATGGGGTGGGGGCGGGGGGGAATAATGGTGATTTTTAATCACCTGCGTGTGAACTCCTGGAGAGACAGTGTTTGCTTCTTGCTAAGATTCGAATGTAACTTGAAAACATTTCCCCCCACTTGAAAAAAGGTGACAAGGGTTTCAATCTGACCCAAATCCATCTCTAGACATGTGCCTGGACTGGTGGGTGAGAAGGCTGGAATCCGAATAATAAGGATAGGAAGAAGCAAAGGGTGGGAACCACCTAGCAGCAGCATCTGGGGTGCTCGGAGAACTAGCTTCACTGTCCTCGTGCCGATGCCCCAGAGTGGCAAAGGTGGAGTAAACAGAGCTCCTAAGGGCCTTTGGTTGTGGTAACCAGCGTTCAAAAATGGCCAGCGCACACTCTGGGGGACGCCTCCATCGCCTGCACCAAGGGAGAAGCCCGAGCCTTTCCTGCGCCAAGCTGAAACCCCACGTCCTATGCTTATTCCTCAGCGTAGGATGCTTCACTGGGCGGAGCCAGCATCCAATCATCCCCTCGAAGCGCGCCCCCACCCGTCCTCATCTCCGGTCTCCCCATCCTCAGTGTCTGCGTGGGCTCGTGGCCCAGGGAAGCCAAACCCGGCCCGGAACGCTAGTCCTCTCCTCCGCGGGACACCAAAGCCGCCTGCCCGGGTATCAGTTCAGCCTGGACCCGCAGAGAGACGAGCTCGGTTCTCTCGCACTCACCTGACACCCACCGCCGGGTCAGCTTCTCTGCCCGTGGACCAACCTCCCTAAGAAGCAAAGGAATCAGTCGGTTCAGACAGAGCGCATCTGGATAAGCCGCCTTCTCCTCCTCCCCGCCATATTACGGGTCCCTCAGGCGGCAAACGCGGGATCCTGGCAACCGCCGCCGCCGCCACCAGCTCAACTCCACCCCTCAGGACCGGTACTTCCGGTAGCTGTTTGGCGGGTAGTTGAAGCGGTTGGACTTCCATGGACTACAAATCCCCAAGGTGCACAGCGCGTCAGCAATTGTGGACATAGTCTTTACGGCAAGCGAGATGCACACTGGGAAAAGTAGTCTTCCCTGCAAACGAAGGGCTTTGACTTATAAATTACTACAGAAATTCTCAGGACCTAAAGCCCCAGAAATGTTCCTTAAAATTGTCGGATAGTTTTTTGCTTATTTGTATAGAGAAAGCCTCTTCCTGTTTGGTCGGTAGAAAAATGTACAGCATTCACCAAAATGTTTTCTCTATAAATAAAAATGTTACTGAATCCTAGATGCCAACTCAAAGCCTTAATATATGTGTGCTCATTTACAGATCAGTGGGGGGAAATGTTCAGAGGAAAAGGTAACAGGTTCAAGTTGGCAGAAAAATGTCCACAATTTCTGTTAGTTCCTATCTAAATAACTTATTGCCAGAGTTTTTGATTTAATAACACCATTTCCATTTTGTAACTGGGCTTTACCTTCCTCCCAGTACTTATTTTGCTATGTGTAATAATAGACTGTTAAAGAGCCTACCAAGGGTCGTTGTGAGGCATAACTCAGAAAACTCGTATACAGCACTTGGTATGTGTTACTCCCAGATCGCGGGGTTCCCCAAAACCACCACCGAGTCCGCACTCGGGTATAAAAGCAAAGAGCTTTTCTCAAGCTTAAGCCTGAACTCTCCATCTGTCCAGGGCTCAGGAACCTGATTGGCTGACATTTGTCTAGGGGGTCTTGGCAAAGGGGGAATAGCTGAGTCCTGGGCTCAGGGATGTCTGGTGACCGTTTCTAATCTTACCTAATGTTTGGAATGTCAGGTACCTCCCTTTAGATGTTGGCCCTCCCTGGGTGGTGCCAGCTTAGCTTTTCCTGGAACCCTGTGCTGTCCGCTGCGGCAGCTGTGTGGGTTGGGTTCCACGTGGTCAGACTGGGCCCCATTATGTGTGGCCAGACTGCTCTGGGCCCCACATTATTTTCTAATCGTTAGTAGGAGGAAAGGGTGGACTGGAGAGGCAGCTCAGTCAGTAAAGTGTGTGCCACACAAAATCATGAGAACCTGAGTTCAGAGAATGAGCACTCCCCTAAAAAAGCTATGAGCCCTGGCTGGAAATTGTAATTCTCAGTTCTGGGGATATGGAAACCGGAACTCACTGGAGCTTGCTGGCCAGCCATGCTAGCTCCAGTTTGGATAGAAGACCCCGCCTCAAAGGTAGGGAGGAAACTGACTGAGAAAGATACCAGATGTCCATCTCTGGTCTCCCTATATATGTGTACACACACCTATCATCATGCCAAAGATTAAAAAAATAGAAAAAGCAAAGCAGGTTGAGTAAGAACTGGAGGCAGAGGAGCAGTGGAAATGATAGAGGACACGAGGGAACATCTGTCCCAATGTAATAGAAATAAACATGAGATCAGAGGGAATGAGCGCTCTGGTAAAAGCTTTGGATAGAGGCAGTTCCTCTAGAAGAAGAGAAGGTGTGAAGGAAGGGGCATGAGGGTACTGCATAGCAGAGAATGAGCCCCAAAATGGAGTGTGTGTGTGTGTGTGTGTGTGTGTGTGTGTGTGTGTGTGTGTGTGTGGTAACTTAGGACAATGAATTTTTAAACATAGACCTGGAACTCCTGGGTTCTTGTTACTGTCTCCCATGGGCTAGGGTTATGGGCATGAGCTACCATTTCAAGCTGGAGATGAAATCTCTTTTAAAGAAATCTCTTCCTTCTGTCTTAAGAAGTTTTTTCTTGTATAAATATAGATCAGGCCTGGGAGATAAAAATGGACTTAACTGCTAAAATCTATTTTAAAAAGCTGAGCTTCAGTGCACACACTATTAATCTTTGTGCTGGAAACAGATGAATACCTGGGACTCACTAGTCAGCCAGTCTAGTGGGAGACTCCATTGCCAACAAAAGGTGCCTGACAACCAACACCTAATGCTGTCCTGTGACTGCCACATACAGGCACGTACATCTGCACACCCACACATGTGGAGAGAGAGAGAGAATTAAAATATGAATAGACAATTTTTAGAAATTTCTTTTTATTTTTTTTTTTGTTTGTTTGCTTTTTTCCCCCAATGTCCTGTCTGCAGGCCAGAAGAGGGCACCAGATCTCACTACAGGTGGTTATGAGCCACCACATGGTTGCTGGGAATTGAACTCAGAACCTTTGAAAGAGTAGGCAGTATTCTTAACCACTGAGCCATCTCTCCAGCCTTGTTTGCTTGCTTTTTGAGTCAGGGCTTCTCTATCCAGCCCAGGCTGGCCTTGAATTCGCTCTGTAGACCAGGTTGGCCTTGGACGATGATCTGCCTATCTCTCTGCCTCCTGAGTGCTGGGATTAAAGGTTCATGCCACCACAGTTCAACTAATCTTTTGAGATTTCATGGGTGTCCTGAACCCAGTATGTTTTGTCCCTGTGATATAAGGGAAGAGGATAAATGACAAAGTCAGATATATTTCTACTCATAGTCAAAAGAGGCGGAGAAAATCTATTTTTACTTCTACATAATATGAATTAAAGGCTGAGAATCCACCCATCGCTGGTCCCCTCATGTAGAGAAGAATTCCTAGGAAGACACTATGTGCTTAAGATGATTGGCTAATAAGGAGAATGACAGTTTCTTGTGGCAGAATATCTGTTTACACTGTGTGAAGATGGGCCACTGTGTTTAATAAAGAGCTGAATGGCCAATATCTAGGCAGGAGAGAATAGGTGAGATTTCCAGGGAGAGAGGGAACTTTGGGAAGAAGAGAAGCAGGGAGACGCCAGGAAAACACTGAAGAGCTCCGACATATTGTACTGAGTAGTGGTAATAAGCCACATCCAGAATGTAGATTAGTAGATGCAGGCTAATTTAAATCATAAGAGCTACTTGGGGACAAGCCTAAGCAAAGGCCACACTTTCATAAGTCATAATTTCATAAGTCTCTGTGCCGTTATTTGGGGATTGGTATTGTCGCAGGACAATTTTACACCAATTTGATTTAAAAAGGGGTATTTTATTGGAGGGGATAAAACTTACAGATCAATGTCCCAAACCACATTCCTCTGGTCACAAACAGGAAGAC
>JAQHUG010000240.1:1027658-1043106 GCA_028555095.1 Dicrostonyx torquatus
AGATATGCAATGGGCGTCTGTGCACCATGTTGTACAGTGCTTAAGGAGTTTAGAAGAGGACAGCAGATCCTCCTGAACTGGAGTTACAGACAGTTGTGACCTGCCATGTGATTGTTGGGAGCAAGGAATCAAGCCCTGGTCCACTGGAAGAGCATCCAGTGCTCTTAACCACTAAGGCATCTCTCTAGCCCTATATAACTACTCTTAATTCCACAATTATAATGGATATCTTTCCCAGTGATTGACTCCAAATGAAGTAGTTGACTTAGATTAGAACTGTGTGTCGGGAAAAATAGGTGTTGTGACTCTAGCTAGTTAGGTGTAGTGATGCCTGTGCCTGTAATCCACTACTTAGCAAGAAGGTAAGACGTTCCAGTCAGCCTGGGCTACCTAGTAAGACCTTATCTTAGCAAAACAAAATAAGAGGGTAGGGTGTCGAGAGAACAGCAAGCTTAGGGTTCCCTCCCTCTCCATGGAGTGGACATCAGCCCAAATGGCAGGTAGAATTGCCTGTAACATGTAAATTAGCTATGCGCCTTTTCAAGCAAAGATCTGATAGTAATAGGTTGGAATGGGCACAGATTAAATCATGAAGAGTGAAGCTTCATTATGAGAGGAAGCTGATTTGTTGTGTATCAGGCCCTTAAGCTTCATTTTCTTTAGCAGAATGTATTTTCTTCTAGACCAGTGGTTCTCAACCTTCCTAATGCTGTGATCCTTTAATACAGTTCCTCATGTTGTGGTGACCCCAACCATAAAATTATTTTTGTTGCTACTTCATAACTATAATTTTGCTCCTGTTTTGAATTAAAATGTGAATACCTGTGTTTTTAGATGATCTTAGGACCAATAACCAATAAACTTTGCTTTTTCTGTACTCCTACTGTGAGCCATTTCTTTATCCTCTCTTACAGAAATGAGTTCCCTGATGAAAAGATCCCTACCCTGAAGGAAGCCGTTACAGAGTGCCTCAACCACAACCTCACAATCTTCTTTGATGTCAAAGGCCATGCAGATATGGTACTGTTTATTCCATGGATTTTGCTTTTTAAAAAGATGTCTTATATAAGATTTATCATTTTCAAAACTAACCATGTATTTTCTGGTTTATTTCTTTTTAAAAAAATATGAATTTTATAAATTTATAAAAATGCAGTTTATATTTTACGTTTTGAAAATGTTTTCCTTTTACGGAGCCCTTCTGCAAGTCTTCCACCAGCACAGTGTCAGCGTCAGGTTATAGAGAACACATCCCCAAAAGATGTGCTGTAAACAGTAAAGAGCTCCTCTGAAGCAGACCCCGCACTGCACAAAAGCTGAGGGCTTGCACAGCCCCGTTCTTCACCTCTGTCTCACAGGCTGAGGATGCTGGACAGGGACCTGCACGGCCTTTAAAAGGAACTGCTGTATTCGGAGCTTCTGGCAGCTCACAGGACAGGCATGTCCCTCTGTGCGAGTGCCATCACTACATACAGTGCTGTCACTCAGTGAGTTCAACATCTGTTCTTTTCTCAGAAGATTGCTGCATTTTCTTCAAATGTGTATGAAATTCCTAGAAACAAAAACTTACATGTGCTGTGTCCACAAAAGCACATTGCATTGGAAATTATTGATAAAACAGAGTTCTGATGTCATTGTCTAATAACCAGCTTTTGTGAGTATTTGTCCTGTAGTCCTAGTTATTAGTGCCCATCACTGGAGAATTCTTTTTTTTTTAATAGTTTATTTATTTATTAAGTATACAGTGTTCTGCCAGAAGAGGGCACCAGATCCCATTATAGATGGTTGTGAGCCACTGTGTGGTTGCTGGGAATTGAATTCAGGACCTCTGGAAGAGCAGCCAATGCTCTTAACCACTGAGCCATCTCTCCAGCCCCTGTATTATTTTTTTTAAATTTAAATTTTTTTTTTTAATTTTTATTGAGCTGTACACTTTTCTGTGCTCTCCTCACTGCCTCTCCCCTCCCCTTCAACCCTCTCCCAAAGTCCCCATGCTCCCAGTTTACTCAGGAGATCTTGTCTTTTTCTACTTCCCTACTGGGGAATTCTTAATCCCAGTAAATAAATTAAAGCAATTATTAGAACCAGAAGTATGAACATAAATGTACACTTGAATTTTATTACAGTAAACTTCCGTTTTTAAGGAAAGAGGAGAATGTTTGTAACTAATTATTATTCTAATAAGTTGATGGTTATAAGTATAAAAATACTTAAGTTTTCCTGCTAGCCAGAATTCCTGAAGAACCTATTCTACTTCAGTAGGTCAGACTTGAAGATTTTACAGGTCACATCACAGGAGGAACACTGAAGAGGTCTAACATGGGGGTCAAGTGAATTTCTAAATATTTATTTGTATATTTGATGCCCAGGATTGAACACAGAGCTCACACATGCTAACTAACCATGTGCCCACAGTCACAACACGTGTGTCTTTAATGAGCACCTTAGGCTTTGTTACTGATGTTGTGTCTGTTGGGAGCCCTGACAGGTCCCACATTTCACCCAGAGTGCTGTTCTTCCTGTCCGGTTTTGTTTGTTTGTTTCTTTGTTTGTTTTATTGTGCTGAGGGGGGCGGAATAAGAAGAAACTATTAAACCCTTCAGCCCCTTGTTCCCAGGTGGGTGCTTACAGTATTCAGCCAAGGTTGGTAGAACACAGCGATCTCATTGGCCAAGATGGCAGTACAGGGGCAGGTGTTAGCAGGAAACCTGAGTTAACAGAGCCCTGAAACCAAGGGTACAGGCTTTGGACTCTGACAGATCTTGGCAGAGCTGTGTACTTGCTACAGGGTAAACTTGACATGTCCTACTTTCCTTGTGGATAAAATGGGAATAATAGAATGACCATATAGGGTTATGAAAATTTACATTCTCTCCCAGTTCATTAGTGTAACTTCTGTGCTTCCCTGTACTTTGGGGGAGTGTGTGTCATGTTCCAGAATCAGCAGTGTTCAACAGTGGTGATGTCTGTGGTGTCTGGTGACTCTTACTGTGTTAGCTGCTGCTGACATTCATTCAGAAGGTTAGAGATGTTAGTTTGGAAACTCTGCTCCCGGTGGAGCTTGTTTCCTCCGGCTCTCTCTGTCCTATGACTGTAATCAACTTTTACAGCCTAAACTAATGCCCAGCTGTAATCTTTGTTTGTTTGTTTGTTTGGTTTGGTTTTCTCAGTTTGGAAACTGTTACCTCTCCCTTGTCTATTAGCTGGGCTGCTGTAGAAAGAGACTTGGGTTCCACTTGGGGAGAGTTGAGAGATTTCCAGCTCTTTCCCATCCCCCTCACCCCCATTGCTTCCCTTGCACTCTCCATGATGGATGGTGGATCCCTCAGTCCTCTGTCCTGAGCAAATCACCCTCTGGAGTCCCTGGCTGGGAGCCTCAGGCATCTCCTAGGCTAGGTAGACTGAGGGCATGGAAGAACTCTTCCTTCCTAGTGATAAACCAGGGTCAGAGGAAGGGCGTTTGCAGTTTTGCTTCTAGCTTCCTCTGGCCTATATGACTGCCATGCTTCCCCAAAGTGGGTTCTTGGTGAACCTTTCAATGTGGTGGTAATACAGCAGTACCTGGGTGCTTTCTTCTGCTACTGTGGATTTAAAATGTACTCAGTGTCAGTGAAGGTGTTCACTGCTTCCAGTATCCCCATTATGCTGTATTGGCACGTCTGTTTAGTGTCAGCATTTGCACTCACCATGCAATAGCTGCTTGCTGGCACAAGTGGGATTTTGATAGATTTTAACTACATGAATCTCTATTGTACAGGCTTCTGCTGCTCTAAAGAATATATACATGGAATTTCCACAGCTGTACAATAACAGTATGGTCTGCTCATTCTTGCCAGAAGTCATCTATAAGGTAAGTCTGACTTTTCTTCCTATATCACATTAGGTTAGTTGCTGGAGGTAATAGCAGCGGGCTCTGCAAGTATAAGATAGATCTGTCACACTGAACTGAATGCAGCCATAGTCAAGAGGCTCTTTGTTATGGCAGGGGAGTCTCTCAAGGTGCTCACTTGCTGAACACAGCCCTCTTCAGAGCACCTTCTCTTAGCCAAGCACATTACAAGCTCATTCATGTCACCTCAGTAAACATCGTCAGAAGGAACACGAGTCCACAGCCCTACTTCCTAAGTAACAGTAAATATGCCTTAAAAACAACTCTTGCCGTGGGATACACTGATAATCCCAGCACTTGGAAGAATGAGACAGGAGGATTTGAGTTTGAGGTCCGCCTGGGCTGTATAATGAAACCCTGTCTCAAACAACAACAACAAAGTGTTTCAGATGCACATAAAAATGGTTACTACACAAATCCCCTGTAACCATGATCTTGCCTGTTTCCTCTGCCCCATTGATCTTCCCCAGTAAGCTCTTGCTTACTGTCATCAAAGATTAGAAAAACAAAAATTTTTGTGTCTCAGGAGTTCCATGAATGCCTTTAATTTTTTTCAAATATAAGAATTGGTTATTTATAGTTTAAAAAAATGTTCATTTGCATCAATACCCAAATAAGATATCCCTCCCCCCACTCATGTGTTCATTAGAGAAACTAGATGCTTATATCTGAATATGCACATATGTGCATGTGAGCATGTGTGCAGCGCACGCAAGTGTGTGTGTGTGTGTGTGTGTGTGTGTGTGTGTGTACTGCCAGGGTCTCATGCTCTGCCACTGAGCTATGTCCCTAGTCCTGACATTATTTATGTTGTTGTGTTTATCCCTGTCTGGATTTGGTGATTGTACACTCATGAGATTTTACAGATTCTCCCCGACTTTGCTTCCTATAAACTGGTAAAGTAAGCTAAGGACTCAAGTTAGGATTGATTGTTCTCAGCAAGGTCATGTCCTAGTGGGAGGTGTATACCCATCAGGAGATACACTCCATCTCTTGGGCTGTTGCAGCTTTGTCATAGATTTTTGGTGTCATTGGCCAGGTCTGTCAGTTTACTAGGAAGTTATGAAATGTTAATATTTTATTCAGAATCTAGAATTCATCTATAAATGAGATTTCTGTTCTATCATTTAGTTCCCCTATAAAAAGGTAATTACTTAGTCTTTCTCTTTATTTGCTATCTTACAAAGTAATGAGTTCTGTGGCATCCTTCCACAATGGTCAACAGAATATACATTGAAAATGTTTGCAGTGGGACTGTGCCTACCAGTCCAGACCTTCACAGGATGAAGTCGTGGGGCTGACAGACACATAAATTCAAGCTTTCCAGGTTTACTTGGTCACAGAGGCCTTTAGAGTATGTAATGATCTCCTATGGAGCTGAGAGCACAGCCTGAGGTACCTCCTCCCAGGCTGCCCCATTCCTGCTCTGCCCTCTCTCTCATCCCCTCACCGCTCCTCTTCTTTCCTTCTCTGTCCCCTCCCCTCCCCAAAGCTCTTCAGTCTTACCATGAACAGGCTTGAAATTAACCAGTCCGTCTTGAAATGATCATGCCTCCGTCCTCATTGAGTTCTGAATTTAAATTGCTCTTCAATTAATTCAACTAGAAGTTCATCTTCATGGCATTATTAAAATTGACCCTAAAAGTTGGGTGTGGTGGTGTGCATCTGTAACTCCAGCATTTGGGAGCCTGAGGCAGGAGGATTGGTGTGATTGGCCAGCCTGAGCTACAGAAGATCCTGTCTCCAAAAACCCAGACAAGCAAACAAATAAACCTTCACCCTGCGGTTGACATTTTCTCTCTCACTTGCTCTGTGTGTTTCTACTGAACCCGGTGCCTCCTGTGCTGCCACTCTGCTGCTGGGCCCCTCCCAGTTCTCTCTCTTGGATAGGAGTGCAGTTCCTGTAGAGCTTTGAGAAAGATGGCCTCAATTGTACTGCATATTGAATACCTACATCTGTTGTGTGTTTACTCAAAGGATTTGAGAGAGATGACGTACTTAATAGCCATGGGGCTAGGCACCATGGCCTTCTCATCAAAAGGATATTTGGTAAATCTACAAACTGAGAAATTGTAGACTTATGAGATGGTCATTTTATTTTCCAAAATTACTTTTCAGATGAGACAAATGGATCAGAAAGTAATAACAGCCCTAACTCACAGGCCTTGGAGCCTGAGCCATACTGGGGATGGGAAGCCTCGCTACAATGTCTTTTGGAAGCAGTCCGTATTTGTGGTGTTGGACATCTTGCTTGACTGGAGCATGCACAATGTCTTGTGGCACCTCTGTGGAATTTCAGCCTTCCTCATGCAGAAGGATTTTGTCTCCCCGTAAGTTGGAAGTTGTCTCTTGGCCTCGCATGTCCCAAGTGTGCTTTCTGGGAAGGAGGGGTTAGAGAAGTGGGCAGACTGGGTTGTTTGTGACTCTCAGTGCCTGTGCCTGGTAGGTTAGAGTGGTGTCAGCAGTTGGAAGAGTGTGGGAAGATGCCGTAGTTCACTGGTTCAGAACAGGCTGATTAGATATTCTCAATGTTACAGGTTTTATTTGTTTGGTTTTTTGCTTGTGTATGTGGTGCTCATATATGCTTGTGTGTGCCTGAAGCTGACTGATGTAGCTGGTCCAGCTCTAGCCAGCTTCTCCTCAGGGTTATTTCCAGCTCCTGAGCACTGGGATTACAGGTGGGCTGCCATGTCTCCCAGCTTTTACGTGGGTGCTGGGACCCAACTCAGGTCGTCATGCTTGCATGACAAGCACTTTTTAAAAATTATTTAAAAACAATAAATTACAATTTTCTATAGCACATCAATTGTATAATATATCTGTAAGTTCTTGATGTGTTTGTCAGTATATGTGGCAGAGCTGACACAGCATTGCTCACCTCATCGACTCCGTTCTTGTTTTGTTGTGGGGGCTTTGCATGGCAGGCACTACAGTGAGCTGTCTCTCCAGCCCAGTTTTTTAGTGCATTTAAACAAATCGGAAGTGACGTGAAAGTGCATTGCTAATGACGGGCTCCCTTTGAAAACTCAACAGGGTCAGGGCTCAGCCTCACAGCTTCCGTCCTCCCTCTGCTCATCTCTCGCAGACTCTGACCTGCTGACATCTCTGAGCCTGTCCTTTGGCAGTTTTACAGCTGTGGGTCCGCACTGTGCAGCTCCATATGACTTCCAGCTTACTCATGTGTTCAACCCACCAGCCGTTTGGTTACTGCCAACAGTGCTGCCAGGCTCTGCGTAAGGAAGCTGAGGGTGCAGTGGTGAAGTCATACTCTCTGCCTGGAAAGCATGTCCGGTAGAAAGTCATTGTCCAACAGGGCAGGGATGCCGACCCAGTGTTAAGTCCAGTAAACATAAAACCACAGCTGAGGGCTGGGAAGGTGGCTCAGTGGGTAAAGTGCTTCTTGTAGAAGCCCTGGCACCTGACGTCAGATCGATAGCACCCATGTAAAAGCTAGTACCCAGTGCTCAGGGGCCACACCAGCAGATTCTGGGGACCAGTCTAGCTGGAGCTCCAAACTCCAGGTTCATTGAGAAACCCTGTCTCAAATAAGATGGAGAACAGTAGCAAAAGACATGAGACAACTTCAAGGCCAATAGTGCGTAGACATTATATTCTGACCTAGTCTGGACAGGGTGGGGATCCCAGAGGTAACTGTTACCCTGGTGCCACAGGCCTGAAATCCCAGAAACCCTGGAGGCCAAAGCAGGAGGAGTGCAAGTTCAAGGCCAGCCTGGGCTACAGTGAGAACTTGTTTGAAAAGAAAGTGGATAAGAGAGCTGGTGATATAGTTGAGTGATGAGTGCCTCCCACATGCCCAGGGCTCAGCTTTGAACCCCAGCTTCTCCATGTCACTTGTTAAAGCAAGTGCAGCCCTGCTGCTGTCAGGGAGGGCCAGTACTGTGGGACCATGTGAGGAGGAGGGCATGGTGGAGGGGGAGAGGCTCACACTTGTGTCCCTTTTACCTGGCTTTACCAAAGATGCCTTACTTGGCATCTTTGTTGAAGGTGTTGTCTCAGCTGCACACCAGGGTAGCTCATTCATCTTGAGAAATACCCAGTTGTGGTGTTTGGACTATGGACCTTTTGTCTGCCTGGAAGTCGCTGAGTCATCTTGGGCCTGGGAATCTGAGAGAATGTGACTGTCCCAGGCTTGCTGTTTGAAGGTGTCTGATTTGTATCTCAGCAACTGCTTTTCATTGCAACCTTTGCCATAACCTGGGAATGGGGACACGGGAGAAGGTCAGTGCACTTTCAGGAATTCTGTTCACCAAGATGCAGGGCAGGGCTCCAGGAGTGAACTAAGCTCTGCCTGTGAATTGAAAGGAAGAAAGGGAGGAGGGGAAAGCTTAGGGTGCTGCTTCTTACCCTGAGATACAGAGTGGAGGAGGGAAATGCTCATGAAGTGTGATGTGGAGGAGCTTGTTCTCTCGGTGAATTGCAGGAGTCAGGCTTAGGCAATACAGAAGGAAACAGGCAGTGTGGTGTAAGAGGAAAGAGACAGGACAGGCCCAGTGGTAAGGACATTGGTGACTGCCTGAAGTGTTTGAAGCTGGGATGGTGTGCTGGGTTCCTCCCCACTCTATTAGGAGCACAGGGTATGCTGGGTTCCCAGTACCCCACTGACTCTATTAGGAGCACAGGGCATGCCGGGTTCCCAGTACCCCGCTGACTGTATTAGGAGCACAGGGCATGCTGGGTTCCCAGTACCCCGCTGACTGTATTAGGAGCACAGGGCATGCCGGGTTCCCAGTACCCCGCTGACTGTATTAGGAGCACAGGGCATGCCAGGTTCCCAGTACCCCACTGACTCTATTAAGAGCACAGGGCAATCCGGGTTCCCAGTACCCCGCTGACTGTATTAGGAGCACAGGGCATGCCGGGTTCCCAGCCTTCTGCAGTAGGAGGGCACCTGGAGGCTCTCTGGGAACTGCTTATACTCACATGCTCAATTCCAGGGACAGCTGCTCGTTCTAATACAATCGCTATTTCCCTTTCTCCAGGGACTATTTGAAGAAGTGGTCAGCTAAAGGAATCCAGGTTGTTAGTTGGACTGTCAACACCTTTGATGAAAAGAATTACTACGAGTCCCATCTTGGGTCCAGCTACATCACTGACAGCATGCTTGAAGACTGTGCACCTCACTTCTAGATTTCCCTGGGAGGAAATACAATAGCAAAACTGCCTGGAGGCCTCTCGCAGAGACATCAGAATATTCTGTTAGCACAAGCCCTGGGGCTCCTGGGGCTCACACTGGCAATAGTTGTATTTTCACCCCACAAGCTGAAACTAATTGTGGCCACCATGCTCCCGGGAAGGCTCAACACTGTTGTCCTTGAAAATCTGGATCTGCGAAAAGGCAGGATGGTCCTGCCCCAAACCTGCGGAGGGTACAGAGCCATGAGGATGAGTTAGGACACAGGCATCAATGCATGGGGCTTGCACGATCACTCCGAGTTGACATTTTAAATCTTGCCATACTTCAGTAATTCGTTTATTTCCAATATTGTCGTCAGCTCTGTTAACGGCAACCTGTAGGTGTCAAACTTGTGACCATACTAATAAAATCATTGAAAGGTGAGCTGAGTGCAAACTGTGTACCAAGCCTTCAGTCCTAAAATGTTGGAGTTCAGGGGGAGACTGCTTTGTGCAAGCTGGAGGCCTCACCTGCTCTAGTCACAATGCAGAGGCAGCCAGGAGCACCCCAAGGAATTATTGGTGACTTGTTAGCATAAGCACTTCTGACCACCAGGGGGCAGAGCGACGGCTTGCTTGGGATCTCAAGCACATACTGGCTCTTAAACAAATGGAACTGGAGGGTGCTCCTAAGGAGCCCGACTGCGCCTCATTTCACAACTGGGGAAGCACAGAGCACTGGGCAGGGAGCACAGCCTGAAAACAGCGGGGACCGTGCTCAGGGGAACTACTGTTCCTTATTTTTTAGTCATTAGACTAGGAACTAAATGAGGCATTTATATGCACAGTCATCTGCAACCCTCCAAAAAAGCTTACGAATGTGTTAGCATCATCTTTATTGATGAGGAAGCTGAGGCACCACTGACTTAGATACATACCCGAGTCCAGAACACAGCTGGCAGTCAGTATCCAATTCTGGGTGATCTGACTCGGTCCTCATCATCCCTACATTAACAAAGAAGGCTTCTATTGGGAGCATAGCAGTTTTGTTTTTATTATTATTTTTTTTTACATTTTTGTTGGGGGAGGGAATAACACAAGCCATCATTGCTGCCATGGAAGTTAGAAGACGACCTGCAGAGGTCTGTCCTGCCCCTATGTGGGTCCCTGGGATTGAACTCAGATCCCTGGGCTTGGTGGCAAGCACTTTTACATGCTGAGCCCTCTTACCAGTCCTTAAGTAGCTTTTGGTGGTTTGTTTGTTTGTTTGTGATGCTAGAAATGGAACCTAGGCTTTACATGATAAGCAGGCTTTCTGCCAAAGTTATACCACTAGCCCTCTTTTTAAAGAAATTACGCCAGGCAATTGTGGTGTGCACCTATAATCTCAGCACTCTGGAGGCAGAGGCAGGCAAGTCTCCGAGTTCAGGCCAGCCTGGTGTACAGAGTGAGTTCCAGGACAGCCAGAACTATACAGAGAAACACCCATTTCAAACAAAGTAAAAAATGTTAAAGGACATTTATTGTGAGTGTGAGTGGCGATCAGAAGACAGCCTGTGTGAGCCATGTCCTTACACCGTGTGCATCCCAGAGACTGAATTCAGGTCATTAGGCTTGGTGAGCACCTGTCTGCTAGGCTCTTAACTGGCCTCCTAGCATCTTGAAGGTAGAGTCTCACTAAGTTGTTCAGGGTGGCCATAAACTTACAAACCTCTCAGGTTCCCAAGTAGCTTGAGATTACAGGTTAGCACCAGGGAACCTAGCTGTGAGTGGCACTATGAAGTTAATTTTCTTCCCTGCTAGAGATCAAACCAAATCTTTGTGCATTTTGGGTAGATGTGGCCCTTACCCCCAGGTCTTGGGATTTTGAGACAGAGTTTATATATCTCAGGTTAGTCTTGAACCTTCTACCTTAGCCTTCCAAGTGCTGGGGTTACAGGCTAGTGCTGCCACACCTAGTTCTTTATAAATGTTTACTGAAAGTATCTCAGTTCTCATTTATCACAAGAACCTACACTCAGAGTATCAAAACCTGGCATGCTTCCTTGTCACCTAGCTGTGTGGGCCGGTGGCATTCTAAAACTCCCTGGTTGGCTGTGTAGGCCAGCAAGACAGAAGAACTGGAGGGACACCATGGCTAGGTTGTGGGTCTGACAAAAGCCACAGATGGGACTGTAAGGGAGGGTTGGGAGGAGGAAGCTAGCAGGGTCATGTGGGTCAGCTTTAGGCTGACTGTGATGGTGTACATCTGTAATCCCAGTATTTGGGCAGCAGAGGCAGGAGGATCTCCATTTGGAATCTAGCCTGGCCACATAGACTCCAATACTTAAAACTTGGTTTCTGTTTTAGTTTTTGGTGCTGGATTGAACTCACACTAAGAGTATACACCACACTGAGTTCTAACCCCAACCCCAAGGAAGTTCTCTAGAGAAATTTGACATTTATTAAATATCTAAGCATGTCACTATGACCAAGTGACAAGTGGAAGGAGAAAGTGACCCCAGAAAACACAGCTGAGGCCTGACTGGGCCTTGGGTCCCTTGAAAACAACTGCCTGGCATGTGACAGAGTGGGTTGGCCCTTGGAAGAGCTACAACCCTTCTGGAGACTTGAGAGCCTCCTGATTTCCCTCCAAATCCATTTTGCCCTTGACTCAGCCAAGTAGGATTTTTTGTTTGTTTGTTTTGTTTTTCGAGACAGGGTTTCTCTGTAGTTTTGGAGCCTGTCCTGGAACTAGCTCTTGTAGACCAGGCTGGTCTCGAACTCACAAAGAGCCGCCTGTCTCTGCCTCCCAAGTGCTGGGATTAAAGGTGTGTGCCATCACCGCCCGGCCCAAGTAGGATTTAAGACTTCAAGTCCTTTGCTAATGGGGCCTGGGCTTGAGTGAATCCTGAGAAAGTAAGTACTGTTAGAGCTTCTTTGGGATGCTCAGTCTGGGCTGTAACTTAGAATCTGGGTCTGAGAAAAAGGGGTCTATTGCAGGCTGATTTTTTTCTTTTTTCTTTTAGTTGGGACCGCTGGCTCTCCAATAATGACTCAGAGACTTATTAATTATAAAAGCTCAGCCTATAGTTTAGGCTTGTTTCTAAGTAGCTCTTATAACTTTAATTATTGCCGTTACATGAAAGGGTGTTGCAAAAAAGAAAAAACCCTTTAACTGAAAAAAGAAAAAAATACCAATTGTCAGCATTCACTTAAGGATGTTTGTTTGAAAGGCTGAAATGCTTTGAGTAGCATTTAGTTCATCTTAGAGATATCAGCTGCCGACTTCTTGATGTAGGGCGGTTATTTTAAACCAAAGTAAATCATAAAAATATCTTTAGGTTGCAAAAAATGAAACTCTGGAAAAACTGGACTATTGATCCTAATTAAAAGGCAGTGCTGTCCATTAGCTACAGTTGTTGCCCTTAAATTTGAGGCCACAGAGGAAAACCAAGTGTTACCTAGTATTTTTTCCCATTGTCATCATTTCAGGATTACATTATTTTTGTTGCAAATTACCAGAGTACAAAACTAATGATTTAAATTAGAAAAAAATTAATATCTGATAAATCATAAATTCCTACATTGAGTGCAGTACACCTCCCTTCTCAGGACTCTGAAGCTGTGTTGATGTTGTATCCCTGTGTGTGTCTCTGCTTAACCACGGACACAACTTTATATATCTAACACGGCCTTGCCATACTTATGGAGCCCAGGCTTTCTCACAGTCATTGGGGACTAACTGCTTCAGCCTCTAGAATGATGGGATTACAGCTAGGGGATGCTGTGCCTGGCTTTGTCTTGTCATTGTTAGTATCTATTTCTCTCCCTCACCAGAAACAAACTTTCATTACTAGAAGTAAGCCCTTCTTGGCAGGACCGCCCCCACCACCAAGCTTGATCTGATTTCCATCAGCTCATTGGAGACTAGATTCTGAAACTCCTCGCTCAGCACTTTCTACCAGCTCACCATACCCTCCTCATCTGAGAGTATTACTACACTTCCTTTTCATATACCAGCATTTGAAACATGGCCCAAGGCTGGGAATGTACTCAGTTGGTAGAGTGCTTGCCCAGCATGCAGGAAAAACTGGCTTCAATCCCAGCCATGCATAAGCAGGCACAGGGGTACGTACCTGTAATCCCAGTACTAAAGGAGTGGGGCGGAAGGCTCAGAAGTGCAAATGCATTCTCGGCTACATAATCTGGAGGGCCAGCTGGAGAAATGTGAGACTTTTGTGTCTCATCAATTCACAACTAAACTAAACAGCACCAAGCAGCCCACAGTATAGGCAGTAGTGAAGATTGTCAGCACTGTGAGAGAGTGGGAAATCCGCCTCTGAACACACTCTTCCTGTCAAGCTCTCCAATGTGTGAGTCTCTGAAATCTAGCCTGATGATCTTGATTTGGTTTCTCAAGGGGAACCATGACTTGTGATAACTTGTGATAGTGGTGAAAAAACAGTGCGCTCAGGACAAAGGCCATCACAGTTGGGATCTGGACTCTCCATCTCAGGTAAGCCTCCTAACCCCCAGCTCCAGTTCAGGAGCCACCATCTCTGCCACACATCCAGAGAAGCCAGGAGGCAGGGTCTTTTGACTCTGAAATCTAATCTTTCTTCTACAGCTCTCAGATTAGACATTTCAAAGCATTTCGTTGTCTCATTTGATTCCCAGACAAGCCAGACCCATGGGGTTCTATTACTTTTATTTATTTTTTGTTTTGTTTTTTTGAGACAAGGTTTTGCTGTAGTTTTAGAGCCTGTCCTGGAACTAGCTCTTGTAGAACAGGTGGGCCTCGAACTCACAAAGATCTGCCTGCCTCTGCCTCCCAAGTGCTGGAATTAAAGGCATACGCCACCATCGCCCGGCATATTACTATTTTCTAAGGTGAGGGATTGGAAGAGGCTGAGGAAGAGTAAAGAACTTGCTGAAGGTCACTGATGTTATGAGTGACAAATAGGACCCCGGAAATCTAGGCTTCCAACTCAGTGTTTTCTTCTTTTTTGACACAACCCAATAATGCTGGTTGAAAATGTTACAACTAAGGAGATGGATTCCCAAAACCCATAGAAAAGCTGGGTGGGTGTGGTGGCCTACTAGCAATCCTAGATAGGAAATCCCCATGGCAAGCTGGCTTGCTAGACAAGCCAAAGGGGTGAGCTCCAGGTCTGGGGAGAGACCCTGACCCAATATATAAGGTTGAATGTGATGGGGAAAAACACTCGATGTCAACTTCCAGTTTCTACTTGAATGCACAGCACACATGTGCACAAAGTACCCCCACTCATACTTGTGCGCACTCACATGTGAACATACATAAACACATGAAACACACATGCAAAAAAACATAAGAGTGTTAAATATATGAAGAAAATAAGAGCTAGCTGGAGGGATGGCAAAAGAGGTATGGAGATCAGTTATGTGTGTTCAATTTGTTACATGCAGAAATTTTTTGGAGACAATTCATATTAATGGGTGGCAGTACGTACAGACCCCCAGATGCAGTCCTGTTGGCCTGAGTGCTGTCTCGTTAGTTTTATGATGCTTAGCCAGTTCAGTCACTTAGGGTGTATATGACCCTGGCAAGTGGCACAGCTCCTGGACTTCAGATTCCTTTTCTGTAAGGTGGGGTTAATTCCTGCTTCATAAAGCCAGTGAGTTAAAGTGCTTTAATCAGGGACAGCACAGTAATCAAAGTGCTGGCAGTTATTCCTGCACCATTGACTGTGACAATACCCTGATATGTCAACAGTAAGAAAATACAAAGCCCTGTTGATGTTCAACCAGCCTAACACTAGGAAAGGTATCACAGATGCCTTTTGCCATCCCAGCATTCACAGGCTGGAGATGTGGCTCAGTTGGTACAGTGCTTGCAAGACGTGCAGGAAGCCGTGTCCAACCCCAGCAATGCACGAACCAGGCATGGTGGTGTGTACCTGTGCCCCTAACCCTCAGGAGGGGGAGTAGGAAGCTATGCTGTAAATGGAGAAGACATGGGTGACTTCACTGCCCCGAGAAAGGGTGCAGGGAGCCAATTTGCAGCCGCCATTACAAGATGGCACCAGGTTCCTGTAGCGCCAAAGAAAACAACTCCATACTAGGCAAGGCTCTAGGCGGAGCCTAGCATGTGCAGTGATGCATGGTGATCATAGCCAATCCCGTGGCTGGGGGCGTTGCAAGATAAGCAAGTAGCCAATCCAGGCACGACCCGAGTCCTTATTCCCTATATAAGCAGCTGCTGTTTAGTCCTTGCTCTCTTCGCTTCCTGCTCTCCCTTCAATCAAGAGACTCCAATAAAGGTGTGATTTGGGAAGAATCCTCGACTGGTGGTTGTTCTTCCCTGCTGGTCAGGGGGTTCGCCACAACTGGTGTTGAAACCCGGGATGCCAGGACATCTTTCGGACACCGAGCAAGGAGCTGAAGAGGATTCAGAACTCGACA
>JAQHUG010000240.1:1048146-1083502 GCA_028555095.1 Dicrostonyx torquatus
AAAGAAAACAACTCCATACTAGGCAAGGCTCTAGGCGGAGCCTCTCGCATGTGCAGTGACGCATGGTGATCATAGCCAATCCCGTGGCTGGGGGCGTCGCAAGATAAGCAAGTAACCAATCCAGGCACGACCCATGTCTTTATTCCCTATATAAGCAGCTGCTGTTTAGTCCTCACTCTCTTCACTTCCTGCTCTCCCTTCAATCAAGAGACTCCAATAAAGGTGTGATTTGGGAAGAATCCTCGACTGGTGGTGGTTCTTCCCTGCTGGTCAGGGGGTTCGCTGCAAAAGGGTAGGAGATAAGAGAGCAGACCGATGCCTGATCTCCCCAGCTGGAGATGAGTGCAAGGGACACTTGTCAGAACTGCAAGGATAAATATAGAGTTCTAAATACCTCTTCATATGGTGTTCAAGGGCTGCTGGGCAGCTCAGTGGCTGTATATTTGGCCAGCATAAGGAGGTTCTGGATCCATTCCTCAACACTACCAATAAACTAAATAAAAATTTCAACCAGTACAATATTGTACTATCAAAAATAACAAGAGGAAAAATGCTTTAACCTGATATGGAATGTTTTCCTAAAATAGATTCATATTTATATCATCAATTCTCAACAGAGGAGCCAAGATAGAGAATTCAACAGAAAAGCATCTGACTGGAGTTAATAGCTGGAATCTATAAAGAATTGCAAAAATGCACACACTAAAATCCATTAGCCAGTAAATGACTAATGGATTGAATGAACAGCCCTCAAAAGGAGAAATACAAATAAGTAGTTTAAAAAAACCGTTCAACATCCTTCACCATCAGGCAAGTGCAAACTAAAATTGCCTTGAGATTCCATTTCACCCATCAGCATAGCTATCATCAAAACACCAAATGACAAGTGTTGGCAAGGATGTGGGGATGTGGGGATCCAATGCTGCCCTCGGTTCTGTCCCTCACTAGCAATGACACTGTGGGCAAATCAAAACCCTAGTGTGAGTTATCACAAACCAAATGGTAGTCACGCAGTTTGTTCCCCCCCACACACACACACCCATTGTGCCACAGAGATAATGCAATGAGGTCCAAATGAGTAGTGGAATGTTTCCTCCAAAACTGAAGTGTGATACTGCTTAAGAAGGGAACAAATAAGGGTGGGGAGCAGAAGGGTTCCAACGAGTTGCTCAGGGTGTGGTCTCGATATGAAGCCCCAGTGAGGACTGCAAACTCCGGCCAGGATCCCACCCCCAACCTCACAAATTAGGTTCTGTAATTTGTGAGCACCAGGTAACGAAAGGTTAAAAACTACAGCACGGGTGGCATGGGACACTGTCATATGCCATGGGAATAAGCCGTGCTCTTCTTGTACACATGTGGGATTGCAAGCAGAACAAGGGTGCCGGTGCACCCTGTCCCCATCTCTCCATCTCTGTCTCACTTAAATGTCACACAGAAGCTCTGGCTGTGAGAATCTAGGGAGATATTAGTGCTGCCTGCTACCATACTGACACATTTAATTCCTTCCATGTAGCTCCGAGTTAAAGATTATAAAGACATGGGCAAATGGTATACTATCTTAGTTTCTCCTTTTAGAGTTGAACCTTACCCTACACCATTACCTCCTAAGACAGGAAATGGGTGTGTGCTGCAGCCACTAAGAGGTGAAACCCTGCAGAGATTCAAAAGAAGCTACCATTTTTCCAGCCATAGCCATGGTTCTCCAGCCTTTGGGTGACCGTTGGGAAATGCAATGATTTGGGTAGGTGTTTCCACACTCCAATACACGTTTTCAAGGCTTGGTCCTCAGTCTGTGGCACTGTTGGGACATGGAGGCCCTTTAGGAGGTGAGTCTAGTTCAGCCTCCAGTTTTTTGTTTTTTTGTTTTTTGTTTTTTTCGAGGCAGGGTTTCTCTGTGGCTTTGGAGCCTGCGCTGGAACTAGCTCTTGTAGACCAGGCTGGTCTCGAACTCACAGAGATCCGCCTGCCTCTGCCTCCCGAGTGCTGGGATTAAAGGTGTGCGCCACCACCGCCCGGCTCAGCCTCCAGTTTTAAGGACAGTTATATGCCTTCAGAATCATTGACAGATTTGCAAAAACTTCTCATGTACGTATTCATCTCATGTGCACACGTGGATTCTACATGTCACCCTAATTTCTCATTTGACTTGCGAGACTCTGATGACTGTATCAAGTTGACTTTGCTGTAACAGAATGCCTGACTGAAGCAATTTAGGGAATTGTCTATTTTGGTTCACAGTTTCAGTCCGTCATGATAAGGATGGCTTTGGTAAGACAATGTAGTTTGTGGAAGGGTGTGGCAGATGTTCATATCATAGCTGACCAAGAAGAAGAGTAAAGCAGTAACTTGGGGCCAGGAATATTCTTGAAAGGCCTGCCTCTGATCACTTGCTTGCTCCATCAAGGGTCTATCTCCTATAATGTCACCAGCCAGGGAACATGTGTTCAAAACATGAGTCTGCAGAGGATACTTCAGATTCAAACCATAACAATGACCATGCATACACTCTTCTAGGGACAGGGTCTCATTCTTTTTCTCTACCTCTCCTATATCCAGCCCCAAGACTCTCATACTCAATAAAGAAAAAGTTCAGCCACAAGACCTTTCACTACACTTCAGCTTTAGATAATATGGGACTGTTTCTAGTTCAAAGTCAGAGCAAATGGAAGTCACACCATTCAGAGATTTTTGCATCCCAGATCAAGGATCACATTTTTATTCATTGTGGACCATTTTTCTGAGCACCAGTTTTTAAACCATTGCCAGGTCTAGGAAGAGAGTTTTTTTTTTTTTTTAATGTAAAGGGGAGCTAGGGACTAAAGTGTTTTCATTTATTTATTTATTATGTATACAATATTCTATCTGTGTATATGCCCGCAGGCCAGAAGAGGGCAACAGACCTCACATATGGTTTGAGCCACCATGTGGTCGCTGGGAATTGAACTCAGGACCTTTGGAAGAACAGGCAATGCTCTTAACCACTGAGCCATCTCTCCAGCCCAGAAGAGAGATTCTTAAAGGCTCCATCATGCAGATATATATTTCTTAAAGATAAAAGTGCAATATTTGCAGGCTACCTCTTCCCAGGTGTTTGTGGGATAATTCCAATATTTTAATAGGAAAATTTCAAGTACTTTGTTTTGGAAAAAAAATCAGCAATCCTGGTTGGAAGAGAAGTAAGTGTGCCCTCTTTTATAGGGCCATTTGCATTGTGGGTCAGAGTCCTCTCGGCCTCAGGCTTGGATTCCACTCCTGAGACGCTCCTGAGGCCCAGCCATCAGGGAGGTTGTCCCATTTATTTTTATCTTCTTTCTTATTTTGACTGGCATCTGGCTGCCACAACACACAACCGTCATCAGACTTTTGGATTCTCTTCTTGCACTGATCGCCTCAATCGCAGGTCTGGGTTTGACACAGGAAAGAGAAGTTAATGCACACACACACACACACACACACACACACACACACACACACACACACAGAGTCCCATCTCCTCAAGGGAAAGCTCTCAAGCCTTCCTGCCTGCTTCCTTTTCAAGATTTTAGTCCCTCCCCTTGACCTTCATTATTGACTGTTGTTGGTAAATACTATTTAAAAAATGAGTGCAGGGTTGGAGAGATTGCTGAGTGGTCAGAGTGCTTGTTGTGGAATCATGAGGACCAGCATTTGGCCCAGGTACCAAGCCAGATGTCCCACACATGCCTGTAAACCCTGATATAATGGGGACAGAGGCAGGGGGATAACTGAAGCTTGCTGGTTTCCAGACTAGTCAAGAAAATTCAAGTTCTAGGTTCAGGGAGAGCTCCTGCCTCAAATAAATAGAGCGATAGAGTACCCTTGACTCCCTCTTCTGGCCTCCTTGTACACACACAGGCACATACACAAGCACGCACACACAAAAATGTAAATAACTGGTCTAAAAAAGTGAGTAGGCTTATTTGTTTCCTCCCCAGCATCCATTCTCCTGGCATCAGCCCCTGATTTGGCAGGCAGAACTGCCTGCTCTCAGTTCCTATGATCTGTATGGTTGTATCATCAGTACCATAGCTGAAGCATAGGGCTTGGCTATGGCCAAAAGTACTGTCACATTTTCACAGTCATAGAAATGGGTTTGTGGAGCCAGGCGGAGGTGGCACACGCCTTTAATCTCAGAACTTGGGAGGCAGAGGCAGGCAGACCTCTGTGAGTTTGAGGCCAGCTTGGTCTACAAGAGCTAGTTCCAGAATAGGCTCCAAAGCTACAAAGAAACCCTGTCTCGAAAAACAAAAAAAAAAAAAGGAAGGAAGGAAGGAAGGAAGAAAGAAAGAAAGAAAGAGAAAGGAAGGAAGGAAGGAAGGAAGGAAGGAAGGAAGGAAGGAAGGAAGGGGTTTGTGGGTGAATACACCAGACTGAATGAAGTTGATGTGAAAATTCTAGATTTGCTGACTAGATGAACCTGAAGATGGGAGATGTTGGTGATGCTGTTTTGCCATCATTACAAAGTGGCTGTTGGTGTAACATTCTAACATGTGACCTGAACCGACAGAAACCAGGTTCTAGAGACATCGTGAACTTCTGCGTTAGACCAGACCAAAAGCAGATTCATCCGAGGTCAGGTTTGCGGCAGAAGAGCAACTGCACACCCTCCCCCTCGGGCTGTGCCACTGCACGTCTCTGTCTCTGGCAGTTCTGGTACACACCGCGAGCAGCACTGAGGTCCTCCAAATGCAAAGGGTTGTGTTGCTGTAAATGAAGGAAACAGCAGTGTCACTGGAGCTGGGAACACAAATGCTGGGTATGTTGGCACAGTTAGTACAATCTGTGAGCCCAGCACTATTTTAAAATGAAGGGGTAATGGAGACCAAGAGCCAGCCACAGAAATATCCAGCATGCTTAGCTTTCTAGCAACAGATATTGCATTCATTCCACAGATATTTACTGCCTGGGGTGAAAAAGGTACCTGACTTTTGGGGATTTGAGATGAGCAATACCGATAGTATTAATTTACACGGAGTAAATTATGTTATCAATGTTTTTAGTTAAGGCAAGTTTGCCTTTCACTGGTATATTTCAGGAGACCAATGGAAATTGGCAAAAGAATCTTTTTATGAACTTAATTAACAGTATGCTATGGGGGCAGATGTACATGTCCTTGGAGTAGAAATCTGTAAAAAACTTATAATAAGCAGGGCAAGGGTTGTGGTTCAGGAGTAGACCACTGGCCATGCATGTGCAAGGCCCTGGTTTCTATCCACAGCACCACAAAATAATTACTATTAATATACTGACAACTTATTACAGTCCTTAATAAAATGTTTCATTCAACACCAGTTTTACTACTTGAAAAGCCCCCAAACTCAAATATCCAAACATATCCAGAAGGCAACCATGTCCAGGATATAGTGTTCAATGAAGACAAAGTGATGATATTATTTGGATATCATGCTATGGTTACACAATTATGAAAGCCCTACTTTCATAATCCATCCTGGGGAGACACAGGTGTGATTGCTGACGTCCCAGGGAAAGATCTGGAAAAATAGTGTTGACTCTTCAATGCGATACACATGTGTATTCCTGGGTGATTTAAAACAGGTGTGAAGTCCATGAGGCCAGAGCGTTCTTTAGCTCACAGTGACCCAGCTCCTGGACCACAGCCAATCATGCAGGTATTAGGTAAACAATGTTTTTTTAAAATTAAAAGCACAGACATGCTTAATATTGGAAAGTACAGGATCATAGAGAGAAAAAGTTAATCACACCTGTAACTGCAGAACTCAAGAAGCTAGAACAGGAACCAGCCTGTTCTATACATCAAAAGCCTGTTGCACAGAAACAAAAAAACAAAAAGAAACCCTAGAGTTTTGTGTCTGCTTTCCAATGCACTTGTGTGTTCTGTGGCCCCAAGGTAGCTGTGACCTCACCTCCACCTCTCTCCTTTCCAGGATCAGTGCACTGGGGTTGGCTCTCTTCTCCATATCCTGTAGCTTGGTCAATTTTTCTATCAGGAACATCTTATCTTTGCCCTCCTGCCAAGATGGAAAAATAAAAGTAAGCATGGAAGACATGTGCTGGTGCAGAGTGCAGAAGGCATGGATCAAAGGGGGTCCCACAAGTCCGACGGAGATGTCCATCCACTGTGTTTTCAACAGATGAAAGAGAAGAAATATTTCAGAGCAAAGCCGATGAATTCTGGAATTCTACATTGCCATAGGTTCCTCCAAGGGACAAGCCCTTCCCAGTGGGCTGGGGTGGTTCTTTGCTAGCTTGATGCTAGTTGTAACTTCTATGTCACTGTCTCAAGGCTCAGGACTCAGACTTTCAGGAGCCCTACTTTCAAGCTCCCTGTCCCAGTCCTCATTCTGTAAACTAGTCTTGCCTGGCCTTCCCAGTCCTCCTACTGAGATGCCAAAACTTAGAGCTCCTAAGGACATCAACAATAACTCAGCCATCAAAGTTCTATGTGGGCAGGTAAAAGTGTTTGCTACAAAAGCCTGAAGACCCGAGTTCCATCCTTGGAACCCATGGCAGGAGGACAGAATTGATTCCTACAAGTTGTCCTCATTGGCAAGAGACACATATGCCTGTATTAAGACACACACACACACACACACAAATAATTTAATAATAATAACTAAAAAAAATTAAAAACAAAAGGTTAACATTATCTGTGTTGACTGAGATCTGATTGAACAGTTCAAAGGAAAACAAGAGGGAGTGTTCCTTTTCCCAGGAGGCTAGATCACTTCCCCAGGAGCCCTACAGCAGGAAGTCGTGAACTGCTCCACCTATGTGGGGAGCCAGGTAAGCATCCTTGTCTCCTCTGCACATGTACTGTCACCCCAGCATCACACAGGTCTGGTTATCCTAGCTTCACATAGGCATGGTTACCCCAACATCACAAAGGAAATAGCAACACACAGGCATTGTCATCCCAACTTCATGCCTGTTTTTTCTTAAATTTTGAACCACTGATTTTCACATCCTGCTTGTAGTAATTATCCCAACGACCATCACTGTGGAACTACAGCTCACACTAATATTTCTTGATATTCCCCAAGAAGGAAGGGCTACCCCCAAGAATGTTGCTCTCTCAGATGATCATGGAACTGTCAAGACTGTCACCTAAACAGCAGATGTGAGCTTCTAGGGGCAGGCCTTGGAGGTGGTACGTGCTTCTGATTCTAGTTCAACTTCTCTGCCCCCAATCTGCCAACACATGATAAGACTCTGCCACATGCTCCTGCCTTCATGAACTCTACCCTGGTGTGGGACAATTCTGTATTCTGTCAATTATGTTATAAATAAATGCTGATTGGCCAGTAGCCAGGCAGGAAGTATAGGGGAGACAGCCAGAAAGGAAGTAGAGGTGGGGCAATGAGAACAGGAGAATTCTGGGAAGCAGAAAGCTCCCTCCTGCTGTTCTGTCCAGACACTGAAGAAGCAGGATGTGACCTGCCCTACTGAAAAAGGTACTGAGCCATGTGGCTAACACAGATAAGAATAATGGGTTAATATATGTTACAAGAGTTAATAATAAGCCTGAGCTAATGGGCCAATCAGTTTATAACTTATGCAGACCTCTGTGTGATTTTCTTCAGGGCTAGATGGCTGTGGGCCCTGGTGGGAGGATAGAAACCAGGCAGAACAGAGAAACTCAGCCTACACTACCCTGCCTTCCTTACTGTGGTGAACTGAAATAAATGTGAGCCAAAATAAATAGTTCCTCCATCTAGGTGCCTCTTGTTGAGTATTGTGTCTCTGGGACGAGAGAGCTAGCTAATGCACAAACCTTGTGAGTATTTAAAATAACGCAAAGATCTGCAGGCATGAAATGAGAGTATATAAATGTTAATGTGGCTGAAGTGACATCTGTCAGTGATGTGTTCACAAGTGGGTTTGATGTCTGAACCAATATAAGAAAAGACAAGCATGGTGGTATGTGCTTGTAATTTTAGTGGGGGAGAAAAGGAAAACAGGCAGATCTTCAGAGCTCACTGGCCAGCCTGCCTGGCGTTCTCAGTAACATGGAGGCCAAGAAGAGACCTTGTCTTATTATTTTAAAAATACGGACAGAGTCTGAGGAATGACACCCAAGGTTGTCCTCTGGCCTTCTATGCACATGTGTGTGCACTTCCATGTGTACCTGCACATATAAGTACACACATGCGCACACATGTTGGGTGATGGGGACTGAGAAGTCATTGTACTATTTATTCTCTCTATTTTGGAATATGTTTGGAATTTTTTGTTATACTCTGTTGAGAGAAGCAATGTGGCGGGGGCATTTTGGGAGGGGGTTACAGGAGAACCTTACATTAATGATCTGTTCATGGAGCAGCCGGATCATGATCTTCCTGCCCTCTGTGATCTGCCAGTAAAGATAGGTGATGATTCTGGAAGAGAAGAAAATGACAGGCGCTCTTGACAGTGCTTTGCAGCTCCATGTTGCCATGGGATACAGAGAGATGGGAACATTTGCTTGCAGATGGGTTTTGACCCAAGTGTGTCCCTGAAAAGTCAAAACAGGGAGGCAGGCCAAGTACCTTAGAGCAGTGGTTCTCAACCTGTAGGTCAAGACCCCTTTGGGGGAGGTCAAGGAACCCTTTCACAGGGATCAACTAACATCAATGGAAAACATAGATGTTTACATTATGATTCATAACAATAGCAAAATTATAGTTTGAAATTTGAATATGTAGCTAGATTATGTGATTTGCACAAGTGCTATTCAAACTTGAAGTAATGAATATTTCTTGGATTTTTTTTTTCAAATACATAGTCAGGTTTAGTAGAACTTGAGAATCTGTATTGTATGCATGTTTATGAATACATGTATGAAAGCCAGAGTTCAAAATCTGGCATCCTGCTATATTACTCCCCATGCCATTTTGTCTTTCAGACTCTCACTGAACCTGGTACTCACCAACAGGTAGACTGGTTGGCCACTGAGCTACAGGGAGCCATCATTTCTGCCCCCGCTAGTGTTGCGGTTACAGATGTACCCTGCCATATCCACCTCCTAGCATGGGCTTTGCAGGACCTATCCCTTAACTTGTGAGGTTGATGCCATCCAGGTCCAGGATTGAACTGACTGAAATGGTAGGCTACCCACTTGGTGCCCATGGTGTTGAAGGATTGCTTAGTTTAAGGGACATTCCCCTATCACACACGTTTGGTGTCAGAAGTACAGGGGAGAGCAGCAGAGGCAGCAGAGGCAGTGAGTGAGACGCCTGGCAGGAGGCCAGTTTTTCATTCTAAAGTCCCAGTAACAGCTGCTGCTGGGGAGTGGGGGAGGGGAGCATCAATGAGAGCCAGGAGACCTGGTTTCTAGCCTCTTCCTCTGCTATCAGTCTGTGCAGCATGAAGCTGTGTCTGGACCCATCCTATCTCTGAGTCATCACTCACATCTGCAGAGCACAGACATTGTTCTGTACTCTATGACTGCCTCCGATAGTCTGAGCCCTTGAGTCCTGTGTCTCCCGACATGGAACAGCCCTGTCTAATGCTGTGGGGGCTAAGCTGCAAAACTCAGAGCACTGTGAGCTGACCAGCCAATTCTTCCATGCAGGAAAATGAACCCCGTGTTGATGAGTCTTCACAGATGTCATAATAAATGGATATTTTTAAAAATTAAAATGCAATATCCTAAATGTCAATGAAGCCTGGGCCAGTTTTATATCTCTCAGTCTCCAAAGGAATTTTTCTAAGAATTTCACATTTTCATCCCCCCCCCCCCCGCCCCGAGACAGGGTTTCTCTGTGTAACAGTCCTAACTGTCCTGGAACTAGCTCTCATAGACCAGGCTGGCCTCAAACTCAGAGATCCGCCTGCCTCTGTCTCTCAAGGGCTGGGATTAAAGGCATATGCCACCACCCCCCAGCATATTTTCATTCTTTTTGAAAATTTTAACGTTCTCCTTTTTTTCCCAGTACTGAGGATTAGCCCCTGGGTCTTACACATGATTAGCCCCTGGGTCTTACACATGCTAGGCTAGTGCTCTACCATTGAGTTATATCCCTAGCAAAAAGGAAGAAAACAAGTACACTTTCTTTGCAGAGCATTAAAAAAAAAGCTTAGATATGAAGACATCAGACAACATTTTACAGAAAACTGTCTCTTCCGGGTGGAGTGGAGACCATCCTGTGCTCACTGCCCTGCACTCCTTGCTTTGCTTCCCGAATGAACATCCCTGGAATCATTCTCATCTCAATGAAAGGGTCCCTAGGACCATTTAACTTCTCCTCCCTCTAGTTTCCCGAGAATTCCCACTTACAGCACAATGAGGGTGAGGATGAAAAAGAAGTGCACACTTCCGATGAGGTTCTGGTAGATCCAGACGACCCACAGGTAGCCGGACTTTTCGCGTAGGGTGTCGATCCAGCTGTAGACAGACTGAATGAAGGAAGGCAGACCTCGGAAGGGGCCACAGTCTGCAGAAGGTTTCAATCTGAAAACAAGAAGCAGAAAGTCATCTGCTGCCTGTGACTCAGGTGTAGTAGGCATTCCAGAATCAAGGGATCCCATCTGGATTCCGGCTATAGAAACAGAAAATCTTGCCTACTCTCCCACACTCCACTTCCAGGGAAGAGCTCCCACTCAGTCTTGCCTGGTGTCATCTGCTGTCTAAGGATGAGTGCTTAGAGTGCTATCACCTGCCACAGTGGCCAATCCAGGTAATGATCCAGCACTATCTTAAGGGTGATCAGAAAGTCTGTCTTGGGAATGTGATACACCAAGTGGGAGGCTTGTTAGCTATGGAAGCCAGGTATGAAACTGTGATCATGTGCTTGCTGTGGGAGAATGCTCTTGTACACTGTAAAGATTTGTCACTTGTATTTGTTTAATAAAATGCTGATTGGTCAGTAGCTAGGCAGGAAGTATAGGTGGAGTGACCAAACTTAGAGAATTCTGGGAAGAGGAAAGTCAGAGAGCCAGTCACCAGCCAGATGGAGAGGAAGCAAGATGAGAATGCCTTATTGAGAAAGGTACCAAGCCACGTGGCTAAACCTAGACAAGAATTATAGGTTAATTTAAGTTGTAAGAGTTAGTTAATAATAAGCCTGAGCTAATAGGCCATCAGTTTATAATTAATATAATCCTCTGTGTGTTTCTTTGGGGCTGAATGACTGCTGGACTGGGTGGGACAGAAACTTCTGTCTACATGTGCTATCAGCTGTTACAAATGAATAGAAACTGGAAGATTAGGAAGAGAGAAGATAGGGAGTAGATATGACAAAGGAAGCAAAGATTAGGGCAGGAGGCATGGCTCAGAGGTTCAGGACACTTTCTATTCTTATAAGAGGAGCCTGGTTCAGTTCCCAACACCCACAGAGTGGCTCACACCATCTGTAACAGTTCTGGGGACTCTGACGTTCTCTTTTGTTCTCTGTAGGTACCATGTATGTATGTATGATACACAAACATACATACATGGAAGAAAGTTCTTACATGTAAACTGTGAGCTGTGGAATGATGGGTGGAACGTGGGCCTGAGAAAGAAAAGGGGTAAGGGACCTGCAGCCAGGGGTGACTGGGATGCTCAGGTCTAGAGCTGACCTTGGAGCTGAGACTCAAAGGGAATGGGAAGATCCCTTCAAAGAGAGGACGCTGACCATAGAGAAAGGGAACTTCTGGGGCATGGAGCAGAAGCTTCAGGACTACAGTGAGGTGGAGCCAAAGGAGGAAAAGCCAGTCCAGAGAAGGCCTCTGGTTCACTTCAGTCAAGTTTCCTTTTCAGTGTGGAAGAAGTGGCCTCTCCCAGTCTGGGAAGCTTGAACACTTGGCAGAAATTAGGAAATGGCTCCCAGCTACGGTGTGGTAGATGTAGATGTAGAATAAATACAGGGTAGCATTTATCCCGTCCCTTGTTTCTTGGATTTGCTGGCTACCCTAGGAACATGGGCTGAGCTCTGACTGAAGCACTGTTTTTACTCTGATGTTTGCCATCTGAGAGTTCTGACTCTGGGGAGACCTCCTTTCCCAGGACTAGCCTAGAAAGCATGACTTCATATGATGATAACCACTGATGTGGAGCCTGTCACACATCCACCTCGTTTAACAGGCTTTCATAGTTGGAGCATGTCCAGGCCCCAGTTACCCCAAGGTCATGGTCTCAACGACTTACACTAGCCCCCAAGATGCAGAACCTTCTGTAAAGACTCAAAGCGACCAACCCTAGCCTGGTTACTCTACTTCATCTGTCTTTACCCTGGAAATGGCAGTGAAGGCTTTGGTCCCTCATTCTACCTTCCTTCTGACCACCTCTGCCTTTTCCTCATGTGGCCTTGCATGGCATGAGGAATCTTCCCTTCTTGGGAAGTGTGAGTAACACACTATGATTTCAACAGCAACTGTCTCCATATCTGGAGAATAAAATCCGCATTTAAAAATAAGCGGTGGTGGTGCACGCCTTTGATCCCAGCACTCGGGAGGCAGAAGCAGACGGATCTCTGTGAGCTTGAGGCCAGCCTGGTCTACAGAGCAAGTTCCAGGACAGGCTCCAAAACTACACAGAGAAACCCTGTCTTAAAAGAGAAAAAAGAAGAAAAAACCACCAAAACAAAAAACAACAACAAAACCAAACAGACATCTATTCACCCCATCACTAAATCTTCGCTAAAGCCACAGTCCCCTACCTCCAGATGGTGATGGCCAGGGTGCACAGCACTCCCGTGAAGGATGGGAAGAAGAGCAAGAAGATGAAGACTGTTATCATCTGTGAGGCCCGCCAGGCCTTGCTTGGAGGTTGGAAGTTCATCATCAGGCTGACCTGAGGGAAGAAGTGGAACCTTTCTTGTGGCCAAGGAGCAGCCCTCAGCACCCCGCCAAGTGCCAGCACTCCAGCCACTGACTTACAGCTTCCTGACCCCTCTCCCACCCCCTTTCCAGTTCAGATCCCTACCAGGTCATACATTACCAAAGGAAGTAACTGGCTGCCCTTGGGGTCCAACTCACATTTTTGACATAGAACATGATGATGAGAGTGATCATTTGGATAAACGGCAGCAGAGGGCAGAAGAAAATTCCAAGCCTGTGAGGAAAACAGGAGTGTCAGAGACCAGGGAAATACAATGCATACAGGGGGCGGAGGCAAGAGAGAGAATTACATACACACACACACACACACACACACACACACACACACACACCACACAGTACCTCAAAACTTAACTGGATAGAGGTAGAGTTGTTAAACACTAATTAAGTTAGAATGGGGTGATGTGGGATTCCCTTCTGTATGCTGTGAATACCATTGGTTAATAAAGAAACTGTCTTGGGCCTGTGATAGGGTAGAATAGAGTTAGTTGGGGAAAAGTAAACTGAATGCTGGGAATGTGTGTATGTGTACGTGTATGTATGTGTGCATGTGTGTGTGAGCACATGCACATATGGCTGTATGTGCAAGCTTATGTGTTTGTGCGTTTGTTGGGGATGCCGTGTGTATTGACACAGGGCACGTATGCAGCAGTTAGAGGACAACTTCAGGCATTGTCCTCAGACATCTACCTTTTGTTCAAGGCAAGACTTCTCATCTGGCTATTTTCTAATACATTGTTCCTTGCTTGCTATTCTTGGATATTTGATTTTGCAATGTCTTTAAATGGTTGGCAGTAGGAGAGCCCAGGCGTAAGGTTTGAAGGCTGGGCCAAGATAAACTCCTTAAATGGTTATATTATATTTAATTTAATATAATTTAAGGTATATATATATATTAAGTTGTTATATATTATTTTTACCCAGATTGGTAATTTACTACCATTATTATTTTTTCAGTAGAGTTTTTGGTTTTTTTGTTTTGTTTCAAACGTCGGTTATTCCAGGAACAGACAGGCATAAGCCCCAGCAGTACAGCCTGTTTCTCACCCATTTCTGACAAAGCAGGATAGCACCTCACATGAACTTAGGTTCTCCTCTTTGCGTTCTTTCTTTCCTTTTCTTACGTTTTTCGTTGTTGTTTTTTTTTTTTGTTTGTCTGTTTTGTTTTGTTTTTTGAGACAGGGTTTCTCTGTAGCTTTGGAACTGTCCTGGAACTAGCTCTTGTAGACCAGGCTGGCCTCGAACTCAGAGATCCGCCTGCCTCTTCTTACGTTTTTCTTTGACCATGTCAGGAAATTCTTTCTGCTTTCAGTGTGCTTAATATGTTCAATACACACATGAATTCTCTTGTCAAGAACTCTATCCTTGCTTTTTGGACAATGATGCCAACTTCATGCCAACTTTTAGACGCTCCTGGTTTAGCCATGGTAACATTCATGGGGCACTCTCATTTGAAGAGTACATTATGAGGAGCCTTCATGGTCGCCTTGACCCAGCCTGGAGTCATCTGAGAGGAGAAGCCTCAAAGAATTAGCTTAATCAGTTTGGCCTGTGGGCATGCCTGAATGGGATTGTCTTGATTGCTAATTGATACAGGAGAGCCCAGCCCACTGTAGGCAGTACCATCCCAAGGCAGGTGGTCTTGGACTGCATAAGAAAGTCAGCTATGATAATCCCTTACAACAATCTATAAACATCTGTCCTTAAACCCATTATTAAGTATAGTCTTCACCCTTCGCCAAAGAAACTTCTCTTTGTAACAGAGACCACTACAGAAAACCACCACAATCAATCCGATGGCAGAGGTGTGGAGCCCAGTCCCAACGGATACATCTACAGAACACTTACTTCCACACCTAAGTCTCAGGATATGTTGCAAAAGAGGGGGCAGAAAGATTGTCACAGCCCGAGGATCAGGGAATTTGCTGTGATATTATACCTCCTAGTAATAACATAAGCTACACTGTGAGTCTCACCAATATGACCACTGAAACAGAGAAAATCCACCAGGCCTCAACCCTACACAAAGAACTATAAGCAACTGAGGAAATCTGGGAGCAGGAGAGGTGGCCTTCCCCAGGGAAGAACAAACTAATTGGTTGTCCAGTGCCAAACGGTTAGCCTTGAAAACGTAAACACAGGTAGTACATACATGTATGCATGCAATAACAGTTAGTGAAACAAGAAGCTATACATTTGAAGCAGGGAAAAGCATATGGGAGGGCCTGGGGGGGAAGAAAGGGAAGGGGAAATGCAATTAAATTATAATCTCAAAAACAAAATAAAAATAAAAAAGAAAGCTAACTATGCATCAGCCAGCGAGCAAGCCAGGGCCAAACACATTTTTTTTTCTTATTTCCTTCTTTGGTTAAGTTTGCTTTATTTATTTATATTTTATATATGAGTGCTCTGCATATATGCCTACATGCCAGAAGAGGGCACCAGATCTCATAACAGATGGTTGTGAGCCACCATGTGGTTGCCGGGAATTGAACTCAGGACCTCTGGAAGAGCAGCCAGTGCTCTTAACCTCTGAGCCACCTCTCCAGTCCATCCAAACACATTCTTGCATCATTTCTGCCTCCAGGTTTCTTCCCTCTGTAATTGATTGTAACCAGGAAGTGTGTGCTGAAACCCCCTCTTCCTCCCCAGATTGCTTTTGGTCATGGCGTTTCTCATCACTTCTGAGATCAAACCTACTTGCTTGATACCTACAGCATCATCCTTCTTCTAGATTGACATATATGTGGTTAGAAGAATAATCCATGTTTCTTAAAAGCCCTAGCATGTGTTAATGTCTCTCTGTGTGTGTGTTGGTGCCTCTCATCTCTCTCTATTTGTCATTATGACAAATCACCAGAAGATGGCAGCTTCACCACAAAGGAAGAATTGGGCTACCCCACTATGGGTTTTTTGTTCTTGTTGTTATTGCTGTTTTGTTCTGTTTGTTTGTTTGTTAAAGGTGGTTTTTTTCCCCCTAAGACACGGTCTCACTATGTAGCCGTCCTGGAACTCATGATGGAGACTAGGCTGGCCTTGAACTCACAGAGATCCACTTGCCTCTGCCTCCCAAGTGTTGGGATTAAAGGCATGTGCCAGATAATCCCATTGCTTTTAAATCACTAAATATTTTAAGAGTGCTCACAAATTGTGACATGGCCATTCTGTTTCTGGGTCAAAAGTCGAACAACTGAGAGCAGAATCTCCCAGAAGTATCCCACACCCATGTTCACAGTGACACTGTTCATGACAGTGGAACAATGGAAGCCACCAGAATGTTCACAGACTGAATGAGCAGATAAACAGAGTGAGAGCTGTCACACACAATGACGTGTTGAAAGTCTTAAAAAGGAAATGCTACAAATAAGTGAAATAAGCCAGACACAAAAAACAAAGATATATCCTTAAGGATGTATCCAGGGTAGGCAGAGCATAGAACTATAAAAGTAGAATGGTGGTTGCCAGGTGCTGGGGAGAGTGGGGAGCAGGGAGTGGTTTAATGAACATAGTGTTTAAACTCTGCAAAATGAAAAAGCTCAGAAGATGGGTTACATAGCCATGTGATGAAACTTGTTACGTATTTCTGTCAGTTTGAGCGATGATCTCAATGTTTAGCCCAGGCTAATCTTGAACTTGTAATCTTCCTGACTTGGTCTCTCAGTGCTGGGATTACAGATATGCACCAAATGTGCAACTTTGTTGTGCATTACCTGGTGTGTGTATGTGTTTGTGGGTGTGTGTGCACATGTGTGCAGATGTGCGTGGAGGCCAGAGCGCAGTTTTAGGTGTCTCCCTTATTCATTCTCCATCTTCTTTTTTTATGACAGCGTCTCTCACTGACCTGAGACATGGCTATTGGACTAGACTGGCTGACTAGCAATCCCCAGGGCTTGATCCTCCTATCTTCACCTCTCCAGTATGGGGATTACAGACACACACACCACACTCGGGCTTTTATATTGATGCTGGGGATCAAGCTCAGGTCCTCATGCTTGAGAGGTAAGCGCTCTACTGACTGAGCCACCTCCCTAGCCCAGCTATGCACTAATAGTGAACGATCACAAGAGAGCTCATTATTAAAATGTCTGAGCAGACATACCATTTTCCTTTAATCTCTCAAATCTTCCAAAGCAGGAACTATTATCTCAGCCCTTTACCCTCCCCAAAGGTATCCTGGTTGTTGAAATAATGTAGGTGGATGACCTTGGAAGCAAGCCTGTGGCCTGGCAGTACAGACACATCACCACTTAAATACTAACAAAAAGTCCTCCCTTGCTGGAAAATCTCTTCAAAGACAGACTACCTGCAGACAGCCAGACCACTTGGAGCAATTTTAATGAGACAAAATAATGAGACGTTTGGCAGTTGCCTGACCTGCTGGAGTTTGCAAAACTCTGTTCATCTACTATCAAATTTCACCCTCAATGTAATTTGAAAGCAGCTGCTATTATATGCAAGTTCCCGGAAACTAAGGCCTTGAAAAGCCAGGGACCTCAGTGAGTGGCAGGGCTAGCTCCAGAATCCAGGCTTATTCAGCTCCTAATGCATTGCTTTGAAGTCACCCATTTCCCAGCAGATAGAACCTGGGCACATGATCCGATACACCAAACTCTGGCATTGACTCCATCATGTTGAGATAAGTAAGGAAAGACTCATGGGCTTGTCTAAGGTTTCTAAGTGAGCCAGCATGAAAGGATGGAGGCCAGGGCCCAAGGTGGGATATCTCAGTGGTGAAACACTTGGCTGTCATGCATGAGAACCTAGGTTTGGGTCCCAGTACCACCACAGAAATAAAGCAAAATGAAATTACATGATACAACTAGCTGTTCATCCTGAAAAACAACGGGAAGGGAGGAGGGGAGAGAGGAATGGAGGGAAGGAGGGAGAAAGGAAAGGAGGAAGAGAGGAAAGAGGGAGGGAGGAAGAGAAAGACAGGAGAATTCTACATGATCTCCTGTGTTTTAAGTATTGGTGATTGAACTGGGAATGGTAACACATGCCCAATCCCAGCACGTGGAAGGCAGAGGTAGGTGAATCTACGTGCGCGTTCCAGACCAGCCACTTTACATAGTGAGACCTAGTCAGCCAGGGCTACTCAGAGAGAACTACCTTGCTCTAAGCTGCCTCAAACAAAGAAGCAAAGTAAAAAACATAGGGCTGGAGAAATGGCTCAGTGGTTAAGAATACTGACCACTCTTACAGAGGACCCAGGTTCAATTCTCAGCACCTACACGCCTGCTGATAACCATTTGTAACTCCAGTTCCAGGGCATCTGATGCCCTCTTCTGCCCTCTACAGGCGATGCACACAGATGATGCACAGACATACAAGCAGGAAAAACACCCATATGCATAAAATAAAATATATTGGTGATTGTATTACTGATTTGGAATACTATGGCAAACATCCTCAGCCGGCTAACTTTAGAACAACATAGGTTTGTTGCTCACAATTTGAGAAGCCAAAAGTCCAAGATTGAGTGGCTGGCAGATTCGGTGGTGTCTGGTGAAGTTCATTTCCTGGTTCCCGGACAAACCTTCTCACTATCCTCACATGGTCAAAGGGTTCAGAAGCCTCTCGTGGCCCTCTTTGATAAAGGGACTAATCCTATTAATGGTGGCTCCACTTTAAGACCAAATCTTCCCCTAATACTATTATATTGGTGATTTTGCTTCAATGTATAAATTGCACAGAGCTGGGCGGTGGGCCATAGCTTAATTAGTAAAGTATCTGTCTTGTAAGTATGAAGATCTGTGTTCAACTACTAGAACTTACATTTAAAAAGCCAAGCATGGTGGCATGCGCTATAATGCTAGACCTGGTAGGCAGAATCAAGGGCTCCCAGGGGTTCCCTGAACTGCTTAGCCTACTAGGTGAGATCCAGTGACAGACCCTACATGGGGAGAGAGAGAGAGAGAAAGAGAGAGAGAAGAAGAAGAGGAGGAGGAGGAGAAGAAGAGAAGAATTTTTTAAAAAAAGAATTAACAGTTCCTGAGACACAACAAGATTGTTCTCTGGCTCCACATGCATGCACACACACATGCATTTCTATATACACATCAACCAGCTCCCACACGTGTGTGCAGACACGTACAGAGAAAGCATTTTAGGGAGAGCAAAAATTCAAAACTGTAGGGGGTAACCCAGAGTCTTAGAAAAAGTTCTGTAGCAGGGAAAGAAGCAGAAGGGGTATAATGGGGCTGGTAAACAAATCAGGCCTGTGACTGCCTATGGTCTGTGGGTCTCCGCATTGCTACCTGACTCTTGTCTGATATCTTCAGGGTCTCCTGAAGGCAAAGAATATTCTAGAACATATGCTAAATTCCCAGTGTTCAGACTATCACCCACACAGATTTGTTTTGTTTTTGAGACAGGGTTTCTCTGTGTAGCCCTGGAACTCACTCTGTAGACTAGACTGGCCTTGAACTCACAGAGGTCTGCCTGCCTCTGACTCCTGAGTGCTGGGTTTAAGGTGTACACTACCATGCCCAGTCACCCACTCAGATTTTAAACAACAGACCAGCCCCTACAACCAAAACTCCCAAGTTCACCCCCAGGGGGGAACTGACGGGGCACTCCACTGCACTGTAAAACTTACCAAGCCAGAGTTTGTGCGTAGATCAGTTCTAGAACATTCCTGGCAATGTCAAACTCCTGTAAGCTGAGACTTGTGATGAATTTCGTCCCAATGAGCCTGTGAAAACGTCCTGCACTTAGTACTCCAACGACAACTCAGAGCACCCCACCGACCAGGACAAACAGCAGCAGAGACCTTCAATAGCTAGGGATGAAGCTGCAAGTCCTAGAGCTGACGAAGCCCCGAGGACAGTGCAGATTCTTCAGGAGGTGAGGGGACTGGGGCGATGTGGGATTAGGGCAATGCAGCCAAGTAGGGAGCTACTACAATGGTCCTAAACAGCTCTAGAGGGTGTTGGCTGCTCTCATTATTTAAAATAGCCAACCTGCTTTCTGGTTCATCCCATTCTTTGTTACATTTTCTTTCTCTTGAAACAAAAAAGCTGAGCACCTCCCAAGCCAAATGCATTTTTATAAACTGCTTTTTTTTTTGGTGCTGAGGTTGGAACCCAGGGCCTTGAATATGCTAACTATGCACTTTACCACTGAGCCAACTAAGTCACATTTATGGTTACTGCTCTGGAGCCAGTGATGGTCTGTGTTTCCTGAAGAAGAAAACAAGCTTTCTATATACTTTGGGGAATCTTTATTCTTATTTATTTTTTGTTTTCTTAAATATTACTTTTGCTAATTCTTTGAGAATATCACACAATGAATTTTGACCATACTGACCCTCCCTCCTCCCATATCCACCCTCTCCACCATCACCTCCCTACCCACCCAACTTTGAATTCTTCTTGCCGTCCAGTCTAGTCTGTGTTGCCCAACTGCTCTTGGGAGTAGAACCTGCCCTGGTGTGTGGTTGACCTTCCAGGGCTTACATCATTCTTTAATGACATTTTCTTTTCTTTTGCTATTTTGACTCTTTGTTGAGGTGTCTGATATATGTATGTGTGTATCTGTACATTCATGTGTGCACGCACATGGCACAGTGTGCGTATGGAAACCACGGGACCATCTTGGTATTAGTTCTCCTATTCTGCTTTGCTTGAGACAGGATCTTTTGGTGAGCTAGTTTTGAAGGCTTCTGTCTCCCATTAGGAGCATTGGGATTATAGATGTGCTACACAACTGTCTTTGTGTGGGTTCTGGGTATTCGAACTGAGAACCTCATGCATGTATGATTAAACACTTCTCTCACTGAGCCATCTCTTTACCCATATTTCTTTATACAGAGAAGTTTCCATTTCCCCCAAAATTTATGTTAACAAAACTGTTTCTCCGCTTTGCATTCAGGCTCTGGACAGAGGCTGGAATAAAGCAAGTTCGGACAGGACTGATGGAATCTGGCGTTCAGCCTCCCAATGGAGAAAACCTAGCACCGTATCATGGCATCTCATCCTAGAGAAGCGGGAGTGTCCAGCGCTGGGGTGTGGCTCAGTGGAAGAGAAATACAAGTCTCAGGCCCTAGGTCACAACCTCAGCAAAAGCAGTGCCACGAAATAAGAGGCTCACATCAAATCATTACAAAGTGAATGAATAAAAACAGCAGAGCCCCCACAGGACTAGGGTGTGGCTCAGCTGTGGAATGCTTACTTAGCATCACAAGGCCTTGTATCTCTTCCCCATCCCAGCGCTGCAAAAAGTAAAAAGAAAATAAATCACATCTGGCCAGTAGTCACAGTCAAAAAAAGAATGAGAAAAAGGGAGAGACAGATTCCAAGTGGCTCAGTTTCTGTTTTATTTCTGGAATTTTTGTCCAAATAGTAGGTTGGATAGGGTCAACTTAAACCCAGTGAACTGTCAGGTTAAGGTAGGATCGTAGTTAAGTTAGAAGATAACAACACTCTGAAGGGCAATGGGCAGATTAGACACACAGCAGACATGGCAGGAGCCCACACTTGCCTCTGGCTACAGAGCCACCCACAACTGACTAATGTTTACCTCCTCAGAAACTCCCCCAGTAAGGAATCGGCCAATGAGAACACGAAGTCCATGAGAAGGAGCCGGTAGATGTCCTGGCCAATGAAGGTCTCCCAGCACTAGAAGGCAGACAGAGTCAAGGTCAGGCTGGTGGCCCTGATCGGAGCTCATGTGGGTGCAATGTGATCATATCTTGTGTACCCAGAAACGTAGACTTCCTCTGTAAAAACAGCCAGTGTATGTGTGTATATGTGTGCACACACATGTATGTGTGTGTGTCTGTGTGCGTGTGTGCGCACGTGCATGCACACGTGCGTGCATAGTCTCTTTTTGAACCTCTCTCTACCCTATAAATATAAGGCTTACTGCTCACATGCACAAAGTCTTCCCATCTCATCACCTCTACTTCTAAGCTATCCCGTCTCTGCCCTGTCCTCTCTAAACCCCATCTCCCCACCAGGGCCAATCACTTTCCTCAGGAGAGTAAGAAGCATGGAGGGCTGACGATGTCCCTCCTCTTTCTATTTATTGACTCCTACACTGTATAGATGGATGGAACTTACAACTAATAAAAATATCGTTTAAAAAAGTGACTAGAGGTTCTCACAAGTTGGTGTGAACTGGTGGACGGCAACCTCTGCAGGAAGTCAGAGCTAGGAGAAGACATACTGGCAGCTTTCAGGTCTGGCTGAAGGAGAAGTGAAGGTTTCCATAGTAGCTCAAGGACTCAAGGATGGATGAATAAGTGCAAGAATGGATAGATGGGAGATGAAGTGGGAAATATGGAGAGATGGATGGGTGAACTGGAAGATGGGTGGATAAATGGATGGATGGGGTTATGCCTGGGTAAATGGATGCATGGAAAGGTACATGGACAGGTGGATAAGTGGATGTATGAATATCAGGTGAATAGATGATAGCTGAATAAGTGGATAGCTATCTTAAAGAATGGATGGATGGATCCATAAATGAATAGCTGCATGGAAGAACAAATGGGTAGCTATAACATGGTATGTTCTCCAACATCCTAGTTTAGAAAGCTGGTTCTGAACATCTTTGATTATGGGAGTTTGGTGAAGATACTGTGTTATGACAGATAATCTGAATCCAGACATAGCAACATTATTTTGGCCAATATGGTCCCTTGGAGACCCAGCATGCATTAGCCATGGAAGTGAGTCAAAGAAATAGGGAATCTCTTACTCCACCACTGGACTTAAAGAAAAGGGCCTTGGAACCAATGAGGTTATCTTTCTTTTGAGACCTTATGGGGCATCACTGTCAGAGTACAAGGACCAGAAACCCATGGTCTGAGGCAAAATAAGTTGAAAAATCCTGACGAGTGTGGGAGAGACAGGGACAATCAGGGTTAGGGTGTGGATGTGCAGATGAGCTTCGTGTCTGCGTATCAGCAGAGTCCATGGTGTCTGGGGCAGGACAAAATGGAACAGCAAAGCTCAAGAAGGATCTTGTGCTCATCCTCAGGCTTTGGACAGATTAGCCTCAGAATTGCTGTCTGTTGTATGCCCATCAGAGGTTGGTCCCAGCTGATATTGCATAGTGCCCATCTTACGGATACAAAGACTGAAACTAAAGAGATTGAGTGTATTTGATTGGCATCTCAGCTTTTCCATGAAGCCCTCCTGCTTTAAGATGCTTCCCAAACCAGCTTCCTTGCTCCCCAAAAGGAAGTGTGATGGCTGTCAGGAACTAAAGGCCAAGAAGCAAACTCAAGGCAGAATAGCACATAATTCTCACCTCTTCGCCAGACAGGGCCACGATGTTGAGCCAATAGTAACAAAGAATTCCAATGATGGAGATCTTCAGAAGGATGTTTCTAAGTAACAGAAGAGGAAATGGCTCTGGTCATCCTCAGTGGCAGTCTCCTGTGCTGTTGGTCAGTGTGTCCTGTAGGCATGCGGCAGGACAGACATCTCTGCCTACCCTCTGAGGCTGGATAGTAGGATGAGTTCTAGCAGGTGAGCTACGAGCAGATGTGCCATGTGTCAGTTCTAGCCTTGGGCATGGCATGTCACTCTGAGACCCCGCAGAACCCTCTGCCCTTCTTTGCAAGGGCAGTCAGCACTATCTCAGATGTGCGTTGATGCCTCAGCCTGGGTCCCTTTGTGACAAACATGCACACAACCTTCTCTCCAGTCTACAATGAACATGTAACACTGGCAAGAAATAAACCTTTGTGTCTCATGCCACTGAGACTTGGGGAGGATTGTTAATGCAGCAAAAACTTAATTCTGACTAATACACTCTCTTCTGTTGACCCTGCAAATGAACCAGTTTCTCTCCCATTCAAACCCATTACAGTAATAAGAAATGTGTTTAATATTTATTTATTGAATGCCCATTCAAGATGCTCTACTGAGTCCCTCACTAAATCATCTCTCTTAACCTTTATAACTCTATCACAGGTGGGTATGTCACACTCATCTTACCCAAACTTCAAGTGTGACAACAATCCCTAATATTTTCCTCTCTATACATACCTAATGCATTAGTTAATTTCCTCATTGTGTTAAAGTGGTTTCTGTTTTGTTTTGTTGGCTCGCAGTTTGAGGGTAAAGCCCATCATGTAAGGGCAGACGTGGCAGCCAGTGTGAGCAGCTGGTCAATTGCATACACAGTTAGGAAGCAAGGAGAGATGGATCCGGTGCTCAACTTGTTTCCTGCTTTTCATTCAGCCTTGGACCCTGGCCCACAGGACTGGTGCTGCCCACAGCTAGAGTGGGTCTCTCTACTTTAACTAACCCAATCTAGAAACTCCACAACATGCCTGGAGATCTGTCTGCTAAATGATTAGAGAGCCTATCAAGTTGACAGTCGATATGAGCCATCACACCTAAGAAAGCAGAAAAGTGGAACCCCGGCCTGGTGGGGAGGAATTGGAGGATTGGGAGGAATAATGATGGCATGATAATCATTTATAATTAGAATTTTTCATAATACAAATTGAAAATAATTGACTCGCTAATTTATTGATTCTTTCATTTACTTTGAGCATCTGGAATGCCCCAGGTACTGTGAGCAAGAAAACAATTTCTCCTTATACGTGTGTGTGTGTGTGTGTGTGTGTGTGTACATGCACTGCTGGGGGAGATCATAAATAAAATGCTAAGAAGTTGAAGGAAGCTATAATGTAGGGAATAAGAGTGGTAGAGAAGACACCATGAAAAGACAACCCTTGAGCTAAAGTCTAAATGAAGTCAGAAAGTAAGTCCCAGGGCCATATGTAAGAGGAGACTTTCAGGCAAAGAGAGCAGCCAGAGCAGAGGCAGGTAGGGAGTTAGACAAGTCTGAGAACACTAGGGAGGCCAGTAAGGAGCATGATGAGGAGAAAGGGTCAGATTTCCAAGGTCACAGAAAGGAAGGACACTGGAGGTGATCCGTGGGGACAATGTATGCACTTTACAGATTCACTGTCAGAGCCGGGAGTTAGCATGACAATCGACCAGAGAAAGGCTGCAAGGAAAGAAACTGGGTGGCTTCGGTCGCTGTTTATCAGCAACTGAATTGTTTAGCTGCATGTCTTGTATATAGAATTGGGCATCACCAAGGAGTGCCACCTTTGAGTCAAGGCATCACCAAGAACATCCTTCCTTCTGTTTTGATGGATGAATTACAGAAATACGCCTTCTCCTGTGTGAGGCAGTGGGTTCCAGAGCTCTGAGGTCAGAAACCCTTGCACAGTGCTTATCCATCTGTGCAGTAACACTTGAGAATTGGGTTAATTCCCAGGCCAGCAGCCATTGAGAAAGGTAAGCCACCATCTAGTTAAAAAAATCCATACTCAATAATCACATTTTCCCAAGGTTCTTTGAAGGCCATTGAAGGCTGGGTAGTTTTATGTCAACGTGACATAAGATAAAAACATGAGATTAGGGAAACTCAATTAACAAAATGCCTCCATAAGATCAGGCTGTAGGCAAGCTGATGTAGGGCATTTTCTTAATTAGTGATTGATGGGGGAATGTCCAGCCCATTGTGGGTGGAGCCATCCCTGGGCTGGTGGTCTATAAGAAAGCAGGCTGAGGAAGACATAGGAGCAAGTCAGTAAGTAGTGCCCCACTGTGGCCCCGTTTCAGCTCCTGCCTTCAGGTCCTTGCCTCGTTTGAATTCCTGTCCTGACTTCCTTCAGTGATGAACAGCGTTGTAGACATATAAGTCCTTCCCAACTTGTTTCCAACCATGGTGTTTCATCACAGCAATAGAAACCCTAACTAAGACACCTGTTAACCCATCATATGGCACCCCTCATTACCGGAGTGCCTTCCTTCGGGAATAGAACTTTGACATTTGAATGGAGCTCCTTTTAGCTCCCGGAAATGACCTAAAATCAGGTGTAACACACCTACCGGATCAGGAGGACATAGACTTCCTGCCTTGGTACCTCGTACCTCTCCACTAGGCGGAACATGGAGTAGAAGCGAGGCACGGCCAGGTTGATGCAGGAGACAACAAATGGCAGTAACAGCACCGCCCCAGGGTCCCTGTGCTTCTTCAAGAACTGCAGGATTGAAGCACAAGCGTTAGAGGTCCATGGAGCTGTGGACCCTTTCCACACACTCAGAGGGTCTGAAGTAGAGACCCTCTACCCCACACTTCCTCTGAGGACAATGAATCTCAGAGCGGTAAGTATGTTTTCCCAGGGTCACCAGCAAGGAAGCATTCAATCAGAACAGTGCTTGTGAGGTTTTTTGGTCATCTTGAAACAACCTAGAGTCAAGTGCCAAGGGGCAACCTCAACTGAGGAACTGCCTGGATCGGATTGGCCTGTCAGTATATGTGTGTGGGTTATCTTGGCTGTTAGCTGATGCAGGAAGGCCAAGCTCATGGTAGGGTCGGCAGCACCAGCCTAGACAGGTGTTCCTGTGAGCTAGCTGAACGTGAGCCTGTGACAGAGCCAGCAAATAGTGTTTACTTATGACCTGCCTCCAGCTTCCTACTTGAGTTCTTGTCCTGGCTGCCCCAGTGATGGACTGTGACCTAGGATGTGAGTCAAGTATGCCCTTTCCTCTCCAGGTCAGTTTTGGTCAGAGTGTTTTAGCACACCAACACAGTGACACTAGGACTCAACAGCTCTGCTGGGACTTGGCTCTCATCAAGATGCTTTGGGCTAGGAAATTGAGTTCTCTTGCTATGGAAACAAAGTCTATTTTAGCCATGGCATAAGGGAACTAAACACTCCGGGATTTCTCCTGCTACTCTATTGTCGTCGTCATCATCATCAACATTATTGGTGGCGTGAGACAAGGTCTTATTAATTGTAGCTTTGGCCATCCTTGGAATTCATTATGTAGATCAGGTTGGCGTCGAACTCACAGAGATCTGCCCACCTCTGCCTCCCAAGTGTTGGGATTAATAGACCATGTGCCACCATGCATAGTCCCCATTTTTAATTTATTTTTTAAACTAAAATATAACTACATCATTTTCTTCCTTCCTTTTCCTCTTTCTCACCCCTCTCCCTTGTATACCTTACCCAGCTTTCTCTCAAATCCTTGACTTTTAAAAAATTGTTGTTATACATATATATTATATGCATATACACTCAAATAGATCAATTCAACCTACTCAAGCTGTATTATGTTACTTGTATGTATATGATTTTAGGGCTGACTGTTCCTGCGACTCTTGCACAGCCTGGAGAAGGTTTGCCAGGCTTCCTTTGTGCTAAGAACTGAACTGGGGAGCAGGCTAGCCCATGCAGTGCCTTTACAGAGTACAGCCCCCCTGGTGGTTGCCTCATAGCTCGTAGAGGGCCCTCTGCCAGGCATTCTTCTTGGTGCTATTCCTGTGGTTGGATTTGGGGTCCCACATTCCATTCTCCTTCCCCTGAGGCCTCACCCCTCCTGTATGCACTTCTAGAGGCCTTGAGAGCACCTTTCACCCCTTGGTATGGCTTTGGAACCCTCACATCATGGGTAGGATGCAAAGTTATGGACCTGTGTGTTTAAATACTGTCCCCAGCTAGGAGCATGGTTTTAGAAGGCTGTAGGATCACAGGAGGCCAGCTTTTGAAGATCAAAGCCCAGGCTCTAGTGCCCCCCCCCATTCTCTGCTCCTTGACCTATGGAGACAGTCTGCCCACTCCCACCCATGCTAACCATATCCAGCCACCATATCGTCCCCTCCAAGATGAACTGACATTCCCTAAAACTGTGAGCCAAGGTAACTCCTTCCTCCCTGGCACTGCTTCTGTCAGAACATTGAGGAAATTAAGAGACATGTCTGCCTAATGCTGCCTCTGTCCTATACTAAGCATCTGAGGGGGAACCTGGGTGACTGGCACCTCTGAGTCAGGGGAGCATCCCTCAAGCCACAGAGATGGAAGCCGTGGTTACCAGTGATTGACAGCCACCAGTGATCGACAGCCATGAGGCTTATGCCAGCAGTTGGTCCTGCTCAGCCCAGAGCGGATGCCTGGACCAGGGAACAATCCTAGGACTTGTCTCTCACTAGCCACCTGCACTTCAGGGTAAATGCAGGAGGCAAAGGCTTTCCACCTGTAGATGCCCAGCCACAGACTCCACCCCATGTGGTCAGTGGTAGACTAATAAAGACTGTGACTCAGTTTCTCCTGTTAAAAATCGTACTTTAACATGGCCATTGGCAACCCTTCAAGTATGTGTAACCCCATACCCATCATTTTTAGACCAGAAGTGGAACATGGCGGCCAAAAAAGAATATGCCACACAGGGGAGTTCACCTGACAAACTTACAGAGCATCTACTCTGTCAGGTGTCAAAGAGGCCTGGGGACAAAATAATAAAGAATGTGAGTGTCTATAATTTCAGCACTTGGGAGACGGAAGCAGGAAGACCAGGAGTTCAAAGAGTTCAAGGCTAGCTTCCATTGTATAATAAGACTTTATCTTCAAAAAAAAAAAAAAAAAAGCAGACATGAGAATCTGATCCCAGGTCTCTGCCAAAGTCCCATCTCCACAGGAGCCTAGTGCACCTAGTCCTGTGATGTCATGACACCCCCTCAGGGACATCTGAGTCTGTGGTCATGGGAAGAGGGGCAGTTCTGTAGTTTGAAGCAAGCCTCTATGGGTGTGACTGCTGCTGGTCACGGGGCCCAGCTAGAGGCCTCAGTTCTGCATCTGCCCCAGCAGCCTCCCACTCCTCCCCAGCTCTCCCTCTGCTCCAGCCCTCGGGGTTACCTCAGAGTTATACTCAGCCAAGTAGTACACAGCTACACAGCAGGCTGCAGCCACTCCGGTAGAGACAAGCCAGGTGGCTACGTGAATGGAAAAGCGAGTCAGCTGCTGGTTGAACGTGAGCCTGTCGTTCTCTTGGCGGATCTCAGACAGATTCTCCTGCAAGTGTCAGACAGTCAAGTGGACTCACTGGCCCCTCACTAGCAGCAGAGATCCCCAGGATCATGGGGCCAGTTCAGACCACACAGGAGCTGGAGGGGAAGTCTGTGATCAAGATGAATTATGGGAGACCAAGGGAGAATATCAGGATGGCAGAGAAGTCCAAGACCTTCAAACTCCGTTTCCATCTTAGGGGACCAGAGAGATGCAACAGGCCTGCAGTCATAGCGCCATAGTAGTGCATTTTCTGCTTTGCTCTCCCGCTTCTTTCTCTATTGGCCTTTCCTTCCCCTCCTTCTCTCCCTCCCTCGCTCCCTCTTTTCCTCCCTCACCCAGTCACCCACTTCCTGCCTTCCTTCTCTTTTATTTTTGCATGTGAAGAAAACAAAGCTTACCATGTAGCCTAGCCTGCCCTTAAACATACAGCCCTCCAGCCTCTGCTGCCCCAGGATGGCAGGTGTACAACACAACACTCAACAGGAGCCTTTTCTTGATGAAGAAGGACAAGTACCATTACTAGATGGAGGAAAAAGTCAAAGCTGGCTCAAAACCCTTTTATTAATAATTTATAATTACTAATCACTCTTTTTGTGTGTGGGGGGATTTGTTGTTATTTGATTTGTTTTGCTTGTTTTTGAGACAGTGTCTCACTTTGTAGTTCTGGCTGACCTGGAACTCACTATGTAGATCAGGTTGGCCTTGCATTTCAGCATCTGCTTTCCCTAGTGTTGGATGAAAGGCCTAGAGGCCACCATTCCTGGCTGCTTCACTTGTGTTGGCAATCCCCCTTCTCTGAGTAGAAGCAGCTTGTCCCTGTAGACCAGGGCAGCTCAGCCTCGCATCTGGAGCCAGGGCTGTCCTTTCCTTGTACGTGAGCCACTTCCCAGCATGTCAGACCTCCACCCATGAGACACCGCTGCCCCTTTTCCTAACACAAATCTCTGCTGTCTTCAGAGATAACCCAGCGTCCCTCTGAGGGACACAGTTGCTCCAGATGGAAAATCACTGCTCGAGGGCAGCATTTTCAGTGTGGAGATGTGAGCTCAAGAAGTGGAAGCTGGCCTCAGCGAAGGTGGAGCCAATCATAAGGCCTGGCCTGGTGTGGAGAGTCCATGGTTGGCACTAGGTATTACCCATAATTTAGCATTTTACAGACAAGGCCAAGAGTGAAGGCAAAGGTTCTATAACCTGGGCATCCAGGAGCAGAGGCAGGAAGAGCTTAAATTTTAGATCAGCTTGTGATGAACATGAAACCCTTCTCTCTCTCTCTCCTTCCCACACCCCTCTTGGTTTTGGTGCTTTTGAAGCAGAGTTTTCTCTGTGTAGCCCTGGCTGTCCTTGAACTCACTATGTACACTAGACTGGCCTCGAACTCACTTCACCTCTTGAGTGCTGGGATTAAAGGCGTGTGCCACCACCGCCCACCTGAAATCTGATCTCAAAGGGAAAGAGAAAGGGAAATGGGAAAGGGAAGGAAAAGGTGGGGGGGAGGGAAAAAGCTCTGGCTACACAGGCATGGGAGAAGGCTGGTCGGGGAGGACTCCGGCGTCTGGGCCTTACCCTGATCTCTGTGCTCAGATTCTTCTGTTTTAGCTTCACAGCTTTTTCATGGGTGACAGTGAAGTCCCAGCAAAAGACCAGCTTAGCGATCCCTCTGGAGTATATATGGGGGTTGATGAAGTTATTCCGGAAGTACTTGGCCATGCTGGAGAAGGAAGAAACCAAAATGTCCAAGCATTATCATGAAGGCATTGAGGCATACATGAACCATGTATGTTTCTCACTGATAATAAAAAGCAGCATGGGTAATCCAATTTGTCCCTCAGAAAAGGGGATTTACCAGCACAATGTTCTACAAGTGATGGGAAAAGACAGGTGTAGCTTGGAAGCCTACATTCTGCTAATAGAGGGATCTTTGCCCCATTAAGTATTCTGAGCCTCACTTTTCACATCTGTATAATGAAGATAACAATAGTACCCACCTCACACAGATAGGAATGGACCATCCATGTTGCTATAACAAAAGATCACCAAGCTATTGCTTAACACGCCACAGGGTTATCATCTCACATTCCTGGGGTCAGAAGTTAAGAAGGGGCTGGAGTCATGGCTCAGTCGGTATAACGCTTGCCAGGCAAACATGAGAATCTGAGTTTGGATCCCCAGAGCCAATGTAAAAATGCCAAGTGTGTTAGCATGTGTTTGTAATCCCAGCTCTGAGGAGCCAGAGACAGGACCATCCCTGAACCTCATTGGCCAATCAGTCTAGATAGCGGGAAACCCCGTCTCAAAGGAGAAGGACAACATCTAAGAAGAGAACCAAGGTGCCTCTGGTTTCTACACATACGCAGAGAGTCAGGAAATAGAGGCTGCAGGACTGATGGCAAGATGTCACAGGCTGGCCTTCCCAGTTTCTTGCCTTCTCCAGCTTCCAGAGGCTTCTCTCCGTCCTTGGCTTGCAGCCTCCCCTCCGTGTTTAAGAACAGAAAATAACATGTTCCTTCCCTTCCTCTGACCTTTCCCTTCCCTCCTCCATCCCACTTCCCTCCTCAGAGGGAGAAGGTTCTTTCAGGGTCCCTATGATTTTTATTGGACCCACCTGACACTCCAAGACACCCCCCCTTTTTTTTTTGGTTTTTCAAGACAAGGTTTTTCTATAGCTTTGGAGCTTGTCCTAGAACTAACTAGCTCTTGTAGACCAGGCTGGCTTCGAACTCACAGAGATCCGCCTGCCTTTGCCTCCCGAGTGCTGGGATTAAAGGCGTGCGCCACCACCACCTGGCACCCCTCCTCACTTTTAAGATCCTTCATCACATTCGTAGGGCCCATGTGCTGTTTTGTTTTTGAGACAGGGTAACCCTATGTAGCCCAAGCTAGGGAACTCACTATGTGGATCAGGCCAGCCTCAAACTTGTAACAGTTTTCTTGTAGAATTATAGGTGTCTATCACCCTCTCCAGAGTTCCTTTTTCATTGTGTGATTGTTAATCTTTGCTAACTTCATTACTAAGAGACACCCGTATTACTAAGTCATACTTGGGGTGTCTGTGAGGTTGCTTCCAGAGATGATCAATTAAAGGAGAAAGGGCCACCATGAAAGTGGGAACACGGTAGAGACTCAGATGAGGCTGGCCAGCACAGAGATACTCTCTGCTAAGTCACCAGGAAGGCTACCGAGAGGTAGGCAGTTTTGTTTCTCTGACAACTGTTCTTTCTCAGGGCCCAGGGACAATGGATCCAAGTGACCACAGACTGAGTTGTATATGGCAACAGTTTTGTCACAGTGACAGAGGTGAACACACCACACAAAACAGGATGGGCATGTTCTAGGAGTCAGGAATGGGAATCCTGTGGAGATATTATTCAGAAAGTCATAAAAGTCACGGCAGGAGGCATTCATTAGCCTCTGTTGGGAGACAGTGGGGTGTCTCAAGCCAGGAATCCCTTGGCACCCAGCTGGGCATGTTATCAATGCGGAGTGAAACCAGTACTTCCCTCCCACAATGCATCACCACTGAGTGACAGCTGAAAGATCATGTTCTAGTTTGATAAGTTTCAAGGATGTCCCATTTTTCTTTGAAGAATGATGCTGGTGGGAATGTCAAAGGAGCTGAATTATGAGTTCCACAAATTCAGATGTGAAAGCATGTAAGTCCCGGTAACATCAGTCTCAGACTGTATTTGGAGATAAGGACTTTAAAAAGTGACAATAAGGGCTGGAGAGATGGCTCAGTGGTTAAGAGCATTGCCTGCTTTTCCAAAGGTCCTGAGTTCAATTCCCGGCAACTACATGATGGCTCACAACCATCTGTAATGAGGTCTGGTGCCCTCTTCTGGCCTGCAGGCATACATGCAGACAGAATATTGTATACATAATAAATAAAATATTTAAAAAAATAAAATTAAAAAAAATAAAAAGTGACAATAAAAGTGAAGACTTCAGGATGGGGCCTCAGCAAAGTTGTCACCATTCTTATTAGAAGAAGTTAGGCCTGGGATGCAGCTCCTCTCCAGAATTCAAAGAAAATGAGAGGAGGATGAGGAAGAAGAGGAAGAGGAGGAAGAAGAGGATAGGAGGAAGACAGAGGATGGAGGGCAGAGGTGAGCGGAACCAGACAGACAAAGGAAGACAATGTGAAGACCTAGGGAGAGCGTGGCTGTCCTACTCAGCTTCCCATCACAGAAATACACACCTAAGACTGTCAGTTTGTAAAGAGAGAAGGCCATGGATTTAGAGGCTTCTGTCAAAGTCTGCTTGGCCTTGCTGATCTAGACCCATAGCAATGCATCATGATGGGCAAAAGGGCACTGAGCAAATCTGATCATCTTGTGACCAGAAAGTAGAAAAGCAAGAGCAGGAGTCAGGGCCCCACAATGTCCTTTGAGGACAGGCCCTCAATGACCTGAGATCTCCCACCGCTCACGTCCTAGATCCAAGCTACAGCAATGGCCTTCTATAATTATGCCAAGGAGAGACTGCCTCAGAAGAAACCAGCCTTGCTATCTCCTTCTGTAGACAGAGACTGCTTGTTTGCTTCCCAGCCTCTCAGACCCGAATAATCACACAGCAACTACATTAATTACAACATTGTTCGGCTAATGACTCATGCATATTTCTAACTAGCTCTTGCATCTTGAATTAACCCATTTTTATTCATCTGTGTATCGCCACGAGGCTGTGGCTTACCGGGTAAGGTTCTGGCTAGCGTCTTTCTCCTTTGGCTGCTACAAGGCATCTCTTTGAGTCTGCCTACTTTCTCTCTATATCTCTGTTTGGATTTCCCACCTGGTTTTACTCTACCAAGCCATTGGCCAAAATGACTTCTTTAATAACCAATGGTAATAAAACATATTCATAGCATACAGAGGGGAATCCCACATCAACCTTCCTCAGGACTACTGACCTCCAGACCTGTGAGAAGACAGATTTCTGTTGCCTCAGCCATCCATGCTGAGTCCTTTTCAGATGAATACAGAGTCTGACAGAGCCCTGTACTCACTTCCCATTTGGACCTTCTTTCCAACCATCCCTCCACCTTGTCTAGCCTGTAGAATTGCTCAGCTGTTGCATCTGTTTTTTGACTGACCCTCAGTTTCTCTGAAGTCACTTGAACACCTATCTTCTTCCATCTGTCCACATTCTATACTGCAAGACAAGAGCTGTAGAATATTAGTTTAAGACGTGTGACATTTGTTTATGCTGTAGAACATTTGTTTAATATGCAAAGATGTGTTGCATTCTTTTATGTTGCATTTGTTTAACTCTGTGAAGCTGTGTAACTTTGCCTGTCTAAAACACCTGATTGGTCTAATAAAGAGATGAATGGCCAATAGCCAGGATAGTTGGGGCTAGCAGGAGAGAGAATAAATAGGAGAAATCTGGGAAGAGAAGATCAAGGAACAAGAAAAGGAAGGAGGATGACATCAGGGGTCAGCCACCCAGCCATACATCCAGCAACGGAGTAAGAAAGAAAGAAAGGTATATAGAGAAAGATAAAAGCCCAGAGGCAAAAGACAGACAGGATAATTAAGTTAAGAAAAGCTGGCAAGAAATAAGCCAAGCTAAGGCTGGGCATTCATAAGAAAGAATGACTCTGTGTGATTATTTGGGAGCTGTGTGGTGGTTCCTCAAAAGGTAACAGTAAAATAAACAAACAAACAAAGAAACCCTAACAACAAACAAGAAGCACAGGGACAGCATGGCAGAGAAGCTGTCTGCTGGGTTAATGTATTTTTAGAGACAAGGTCTTACTATGTAGCCCAGGCTGGCCTTGAACTCAAAATCTTCTTTCCCCACCATCCCAAGTGCTAGAGTGTAAGGTGGGCACCCGCATACCCAGCTTCTTGGGTTACAGCTTGAGTTTCTTGGAGTTTGTCTAAGATGAGCCTTAGGGGCTAGGGAAACAGTTCATCTGGTAAAGCATCTGCCATCCAAGGACAAGAACAAGTTCAATTCTTGTAAAAAAAAGTAACCTGGGTGTGGTGCTGCGCACTTACAATCCCAGCACTGGGGAGGCAGGGACAGATGGCTCCCTGGAACTCAGTAGCCAGTCAGGCAAGCCTACTTGGAATGTTCCAAGCTATAAAGAGACCTTACTCAAATAAAAGCAAATAAATAAGCAATAAAAAAACAAGGTAGGCACTGCTCAAGTAAGGATACTCAAAGTTTTCTGCTGACCCCACAAATGTGTACACATGCGCACATACAACTGCACACACGTGCACACACACACCACAAATAAACCTCAGAACCAGGTCAGAATCTGTACCTGAAGAGTAGACTGAAGAAGCAGATGACCAGGCAGGCTCCGATGGTGAAGATGTAGGCCAACTGCATGTTGTAAGATGGTCCACCCGTCCCATGCCGGATTGTGGAGTTGGTGTAAAAGCCGTAGTACATCACTGTGTCTCTAAAATAGCCCTGACAGGGACAGTAAAGAGATCCAAGTTAAATGGTTTGCTTGAAAAAGGCAAATGGCTATGTATCTAAGGTCCCTGTCTACAGTTATTCAGACGTTCACGGTCATTTCTTAATATCCAAGGAGATCAGTTCTCAGGTCGCTGAAGGTACTGGCAACAGGGGATGGATGCTCATTTCCCTTGCATGCAGTGGCCTAGTGTCCACACAAGATCTGTGCCCACCTTCCCGTGTCCTAAATCATCTTGAGATGACATGCCTAATACAACATGAATGTTTTGTAGATAGGCATTACAATATGTAGAT
>JAQHUG010000240.1:1083936-1096502 GCA_028555095.1 Dicrostonyx torquatus
GGATGGAGAGATGGCTCAGCAGTTAAGAGCATTTGCTGCTTTTCCAGAGAACCTGAGTTCAGTTCTCAGAACCCACATTGGGCAGCTCACGAACACCTGTAACTCTTGCTTCAGAGGACCTGATGCTCTCTTCTGGCCTCTGCAGGTACCCACACACATGTGAACACACACTCACACAGACATACACACATATAGACACAATAAAAACATTAAAAATTTTAAGGGATACACCCTAGCTTGGAGAATTAGACCAAAGAAGAAAGGGAAAATGGACTTTTCTTCCTTTTATGGTATAGTAGAAATTTTCCATAATAAGACTGATAATATTTTGTAGAAATAATAAACGAGAGAGAGAGAGAGAGAGAGAGAGAGAGAGAGATTGATTTCCAACATGAGGTGCCCACTGAGTAATGCTAAGGGAAAGAAGACAAGCAGTAGGCAGCCTGTGAGGAATGCTTATCTCTCATAAGAGACAGAAGGATGGAGTGCCAGGTTCATGCATAGATGGTTCAAGCTTTCTGACCCCTGGAAGGCTTGCCTCACAAGGTCATGCACTCAGTACTTGAGGAAGAACCAACCTTTCTCCAGCAGGCAGAATGGGAGGTCTGAGGAAGCCTGTGACATTCCCCAGGATTCCACGGCTGTGAACTTCTGCAGAAGACAGAGCACTTACCGCCCCGGTGAGGAACTCCAAGGCAGTGAAGTGGAGGGTGTTCCTCTCGGCCACGGTGAATTGCGGGATGATGAGGAAGCTGAAGTTCATGACAAATGAGAAGATGTTGAACTTCAAGAGCCACCGCAGGAAGCTGAAATAGGACAGGACGCTGGTTCCAAACTTGCCTCCGATGACCTTGAACGTCTTCTGCCACAAGCTGACGTAGTCGAGGAGCTCTGAAAGGTTGCTCCTGGTTCTGCGGTAAGCCTGGACAGGGAGACAAGAGGAGCCTTGATTCTCAACAGTGGTTCCTGAGTGAGCATTGTAATAGCCAAACAGCCCCGCTTCAAAATCCCTCTTCCCAGCCAGGTAGCTTTGAGGTGCACTTACAGGTGGCTTCCCAGGTTGTGCTACCAATGGCCCAACTGGCCACCTTTTCACTCCCACACCTATGTTGGCCTGTTCAGTCTGAAAGTTCGCTCTTCCCCCTAGTCCCTTCCACTCCTTGACCTCACCATTGTCCCTCTCTTGTTGAATTCTCTTTCCTTCATCCCCTTCCATTGCTGACCCTTGACCTCATTGTTGTCTCATTTCTTGTTGAGCTCTCCTTTCCTCCATCCCCTTCCACCTCTGACCCTTGACCTTGCTGCTATCCTTGCCTTGCTGAGCTCATCCCATCTACAATGAGATGCAAATTAGTTTATCCATATGGATGAGTCCCAGAACAGAATAAACTACCAAGTGATACAGCTGTCTCCTTCCAGGTATGTGTGCTGGTCTTTGTCAAATTGACAAAAACCTAGATGTATCTAGGAAGTGGAGGTTTCAGCTGGGGAACTACCTCCCTCAGACTGCCTGTAGCCAAGTATAGGGCATTTTCCCGAGTGATCGAAGTGGGAAGGGCAGCACACTATGGGCTGTGTCTCTCTGTGTAAGAAAGCAGGCTGAGGACGCCATGAGGAATAAACTAGTAGGCAGTAGTCCTCCCGGGCTTCTGCTTCAGTTCCTGCCTTGATTCCTAACCTGAAGTCCCTTCACCAGCGACTGGGATCTCAGAAGTATAAGCAAATAAACTCTTCCTCCCGGGTTGCTTTTGGCTATGGCACGTTATCATAACAATAGCAATAGAAAGTAAACTAGCTCAATATATAAAGAAAGGAAATGAAATTGGCATACAGTGCAGTTCCTGTAGTACCATAGCTAAGATCCGGAATTAATCTGGCAGTCCTCAGTGCACGGATGGGTAAAGACAATTATATATACATATATCATATACATATATATGATACTTATGTAATTACTGCATTTTACATATATAATTACTACAGCCATATATCTTTTGAACTATTATCAGTTCCAAAGAATAAAATCTTATCATTTGTTGAAATGTGGACAGAACTAGAGGACACTGCGAAAATGAGATAATCCAGACACAGAAAGACAAATACTGTGTGCTCCTTCTCATATGGGGAAGAATGTGGAATAGGAGTTATTAAAGCCTTGGAAGAATTGAGGGAGGGAGGAAGGATAGAGGGGCTGGGTAAAGAAGGAATGAGTATGGTGTTTCCCCGTGGGATGACTGTAGCCCACAAAAGCCTGGTTCGTATTTTCTAAGGATCTGGGAGAGAGGAGATCAAGGGCTGTAGGAGTGGAGTACATTCTTAGCATGTGGGTGGCCAATCCCTCCCCCAGCACTGAGAAGAAAGGAAAGGGGGCAGAAAGAGGGAAGAAAGGGAAAGTGGAAGGAAGGCAAGAAAGGAGAGGTGAGGAAGGAAGAGAAGTGTGGGATGCTGTTCTCTGAGTGTGACATGGCCGTTGCACTCTTACACTTTCTTAGCAGCTGTGAGTACTCAGAGATCTGTGTAAGATTGGACCCATTTATTATCCATGGTAGACAGGAGCAAGGACTCGGGAGGCCTGGTTCAGTTAACGGCTGCCAGGGTAGGGGCTCACACACAAGGCAGTTAAGGGTTCCCGAGGCGAGAGGCAGCAGTGGTATAGCAGCCTGCCAGTTGCTCATGCCCTGTAGGTAATTCTATGAACGGCCTTGTCTACTGAGCTGGTTTGTTTCTTGTCTGCAGTGAACAGAAGTTTGCTGTCTCCCCAGAAAAAGTTCACATTACAGAAGATCAGGAGAGAAAAATGCTAATTAATCAGACTTGAGCCAGGCAAGCTGTGTGGTGGTTTGAAAATGGTTCCCCTGGAGCCTGCATGGGACTGACCTGGACCTGGACCCTCTGCATATATGTGACAATTATTGTGTAGCTTGTTTTGTTTTTTCAAAACAGGGTTTCTCTATGTAGCCTATCCTGGAACCCACTCTGTAGACCAGGCTGGCCTTGAACTCACAGAGATCCACCTGCCTTCGAGTGCTGGGATTAAAAGCCTGCCCAGCTACCGCTTGGTCTTTTTGTGGGACTTCTAACACTGGGAGCAGGGGCGGTCTCTAAGTCTTTTGCTGGCCTTTGGTACCTTGTTCCTCTTACTGGGTTGTCTTGCCCAGCCTTAATACTGAAAGACCCCCGCTCCTGGCATTCTGCAGCTTAGCCATAGAAATGCCATTTTACAAGGCTTGCACATACCCATAAGAGCTCAGATAAGAGACAGCCCTAAATGAGGAGTTAGCTCAGGGCCATTGCCGGGCAGGATATCTGTGGTCAGATATCTGGCCTGGGAAAGTACCAGCTGTTCTCCCAGACAAGAGCCAAGTAAGCTCCCTCTGGTTGCTCCCTCCCCTCCGGTTGCTCCCTCCAGATGAGAGCTGAGCAAGCCCTTTGTCTAACTCCGGCTGTACCCCCCAGATAAGGGCTGAGAAAGCTCTCTATCTAATTTCTCAGTATTCGAGAACATAACCTCATCCTCATGATGGCCTTGTTTAAATTAACCAATGAAATCCCTGTAACCATGCATCTCGCTTCTGTGCCCCCACGCTTCTGCTCTTCTGCCCCCATAAAAACCCCTAGAGCCCCGAGCCAGGTGCGCAAGTCCTTTGAAAGACTTGGACGCCCCAGGTACCCGTGCATCTGAATAAACCTCATGCTGATTGCATCCGCAGCTGGTGGTTTCGGCTGATCTCTGGGAATGGGGTCCCACCTGAGATAGATTCCCTTCGGGGGGGTCTTTCAATACAAGGGGGTGTATTTAGTCTTACTGCAACTCGATATGCTATGCTTTATTGATATCCATGGGAGGCCTGCCCTTTTCTGAATCACAAACAGAAGAGAAGTGGATTGGGGGAAGGGAGTGTAAAGGTGAGGGGAGCAGGCATTGGGAGAAGAAGAGGGAGGGGAATCTGTGGGATATAAAATAAATAAATAAATTTAAAATAATAAAAAAATAGAAATAGGCAAAAAACTAATTATAAAAAAGAAAGAAAGAAAATGGTTCCCTTAGGCTCATATGGAATGGTACTATTAAGGGGTGTGGTCTTGCTGGAGCAGATACAGCTTTGTTGGAGGAAGTGTGTCACTAGGGGGTGGACTTTGATGCTCAAGCCAGGAGAACCAGATGTGGAACTCTCAGCTCCTTCTCCCAACACCATGTCTGCCTACATGTGGTCATGCTTCCCACCATGAGGACAATGGACTAAACCTCTGAGCTTTAAGCCAGCCCCAACTAAATGCTTTCCTTATGAGTTTGCCGTGGCATGGTGTGGTCTCTTCACAGCAACAGAAATCCTAAGACAAGCAGAGCTGAATGTATGTGTGAAAACAGCAGCTTTACAACAGTAACATGTAAATTATATGTTAATTTATATGAAAAACCAAACTCATTTGTCTAAGATCAGACTTAACTATGTAACCCTGGATGACCTGGAAGTCACTGGGAAGACCAGGCTGACCTCAAATTCATAGAGACCTATCTGCCTCTGCCTCCCAAGTGCTGGGATTAAAGGCTTGGAAAAAATGCCTTTAGAAGTTGACTTACCAGGGATAGGGAGCTCAGACACTGAGCACAGCAGTTGATCTCTAGGGCACCATGGCGCTGTTTACTCTTCTCTTTGTCAACTATTTTTCTGTAGAAAATAAAGGATGTTAATCTTGTCATTCATCTCTGCAAAAAACTAGCCGCTGCTGGGCACGGAGGCCCCTGCTTATAGTCCCAGACTCTCAGCGGCCAAAGCAGAATCACTTAATCCTAGACCAGAAGGGCTATAGTGCTGGAATTACACAGTGGTCCCTGGGTCAGGTTTTATATGGGTTCTGGTGATAGAAATTTGGTCCTCACACTTGGGTTGGCGATTATTTTCCAACTGAGCTTTCTCCCCAGTTGTTTCTTGTTTGTTTGTTTAGCAGTTTTTAAACTTAGAGTGGTTTGCAGCTTACATAAGCTCTTAGGCTACATAGAGCATTCCCACACACCTCTTGCAGGTTCCCCTGTCAACTCTTATGCCATGGTAGATGCCATGGTAGGTGTGGTAGCTTGAATGAGATGTTCCCCAGAGTCCGGGGAGGGGGAGGTGGGCATTTGAACATTTGGATACTCTTTGGGAAGTGAGGCCTTGCTGAACAAAGTACATCACCGTGGGTAGGCTCTGAGGTTTCCAAGACTCAGGCTATTTTCTCAGTTCTCTCTCTGCTTTCTTGTGGCTTCTTGTGGTTCAAGAAGTGAGCCATCAGCCACTGTTCCAGCCACCACACCTTCCTTCTGCCATCATGACTCTGACCCTCTAGAACCACAGTCCCACATGAGTAGCCTGGCCATGGTATTTCATCACGGCAGTAGAAAAGGAACTAATACAGTAGGTTTGTCAAAACCGAGCCAGCATGTGTGTGTCCTGGTACCTAAATGCAGGTGTGTGCTTCGGAGTTTCCCGTTTCCCCTCCCTGCCCGCCCAGGCCCCACACATTACATGTCCTCTAGACTCCTCCCCTCTGTGTCAGGTTCTCAGTCTTTCCTTACATTTGGTGACAAGAAGGCATTTGAGTCAGTTTTCGGAGGATTTGCCTGATGCATCTCTCTGGTTAGAATGGGGTCTGAGCTTTAAGAGAGAGGATCACAGAGGGGATGGCTCTTCTCGGAACATGCCTTATCTTTGGGGAAGCTAACTTAAGCTAGGACCTGGCTCAGGCAGTGGTTACTAGACCTTACTGGAGACTTGCTTTTCTCCAGATAACTCTCTTTGGAAGCAGTTATAGACCAGGGTGCACACGTCCTCTATGGAGACAGGTCACACCCCAGCCCTTAGCAAGCTGTGCATGGCTAGACATGTGTCTATTAACCCTAGGATGCAGGAAGTGGAGGCAGGAGTATCAGGGGTGCAGGACAATCTTTGGTTACATAGCAAGTTCAAGGCCAGCCTGGGCCATAGAGACTGTATCAACAAAGAGCAAAAAACTGAGAGTGACATGCGCCTTTATTCAGTACCTTAAAGGCTGATGCAGGAGAATCCTGAATTTGAGGCCAGATAAAGCTATGTAAGAAACAGTGGGGGAGGGGAGATTTCTACCCTGTAAAGGTTGCTCTTAAAGAAATCTGTCTCCTGTCTATTCATGTCTTATCTTTTTGAACTGGGACAAAAGCTGTAGACTGTGTCTCCCAGGTAAGAACAAAGGCCGTACCTAAGCTCTCTCTTCTCTTCCATGGTCCTTGGCTGGTTTCTGATGGTTTTGATTCTGTCCCTAGATGTCATGGGAACCAGGGACGCAATTAGTTTTTGTCCTGCAGAAGAAAATGAACAGAGCTCCGTTTCTTATTTCTTTAACACAGTCTTCACATTTTAAAAGGTGAGATTCGGCAGCTCATGCCTATAATCCTAGAACTGGGAAGCAGAGGCAGAAGGACAGAAAGTTCAGAGTTAATCTGAGCTACCTATTGAGTTCAAGGTCACTCTGGGTGTGGTGGTTTGAGAGAGATCTTCCCCATAGTTTACACATTTGAAGGTTTGTTCCCCAGTTGGTGGCACTGTCTGGGGAGGCTTAGGAGGTATGGCCTTGTTGGAGGAAGTGCACCATGGCGGGGAGGGGCAGGCCTTGAGAACTTAAGACTTGAATCATCCTCAGTTACTTCCTGCTCTCAGGTTAAGATGTGGGCATTCAGCTTCCTGTTCAGTTGCTATGCCTATTGCTTACTGTCACGCTTCCCTGCTAGGTCTGATTCTTAACCCCATGGAACTGTAATCCTGAATAAAGGCCATCTTCTCTATGCTGCCTTTGTCATGGCGTTTATCTCAGTGACAGAACATAACTAATATACCATGGTACTCAGTGAGAGCCTGTCTCACACCCCCATAAAAAAGTTAATCAATTAATCAATTACAATATTGAAACTAGGGCATGTTTTATTTGGAGACAGTCTTTTGCTCTATAGCCCAGGTGGACCTGGCCTTCTGGTTCCATTCCCTCAGTCTCCCAGTGCCGAACAATTGACACACAGCACCACATAGACCGATACAGGAGATAGCATAGACTCAGGGATTTCAAGGATCACAAATGGGGTCTATCACCGGGGTGCAAACCTTTAATCCCAGCACTTCAGAGGCAGAGGCAGGTGGATCCCTGTAAATTCGAGGCAAGCCTAGTCTACACAGTGACTTCTAGATCAGTTAGAGCTACATAGAGGGACCTGTCTCAAAACCACAGATAGGAGTGACTAGAAGACGTGTGTGTGTGTGTGTGTGTGTGTGTGTGTGTGTGTGTGTGTATGTGTGTGCATACTACTGAGCAAAGCAACAGATCTTGGCTGCTTCGTATCTCTTGTGTTTATGCTCTACATGGTTTCCTTTGCCTCTGAAATCCAGGGGTGAGCGTCTTTTCCTCGGTCCCTGACAATTACCACGGCTCTTAATTCTTCCATTGCCCTCTGGCTCACAGTCATGTTTTCAGCCATGTGGCCAAGTTGCTGCCCTCAAGCCTCCACGGCATTCCTTCTATTAACTATGAACACCAGCTGAGTTCAGATACACCCTTCTTCCCTCACAAGGTCTGAGCTTCCTCTGTAAACACCATCTCCGGGTACACAGGACAGGTCCCAGTGAGTCTAAGCCAATCCAGTGACCTTATCCTCTTTGAGGGGACATAGACAGAAGGTGTGTGACATACTGTTGGCCAAACAGTTTCTTGGAAAGGATTTCTTCTTTCTACACAAAAAATGGGCAAGCAAAAGCCAGTCCCACCTTTCTTCCTCTGGATAGTGTGTGTGCAGGGGTGGCCCTGAGCTATTGTGACCATCTGCTAACAATGACTGGGACTGTCTGGCTGAATGCCTTGCTAAGGGGCAGGTGTGGGCTGCTTCTTAGGCTGAGACTCAACATGGAGCCAGAAAGCCTCAGAGGCAGCCCTGGGTTCATGGAGGTGAAAGGGGGCATCCTCAAAGGGCAACAACTCACCCTACTGAAGAGGACAAGCTTTTGTCTTCCCTGTACAGAGGGGAGTGGGGGAGACCCAAGACAGAGTGGCAGGAGAAGGGCAGGCAGTGTGAGCTAGGGTGCTTTACCATTGGTAAAGGGTTGGGTGTGGGTACATTTCCACTTCTCCTAGAAATTACTGGCCCAGGCTAGACTATACCTAGAATGAAAAAATATATATAGTAAAAGAATTTCTTATATAAAATCTCATGAAACTCAGGCTGGTGTTAAACTCCTTGTATAGCTTAGGATGACCCTGAACTTTTGATCTCCATTTCTCCACCTCATGAGTGCCAGGACCATGGACATATACCACCACACCCTGTGCTGGGGATGGAGTCCAGCGATCTGGAAATTCTAGGTAAACACTCGACCAACTGAGCCACAGCCCAGGCCTACATCTGGAGTATTGTGGAATAAAAGAGAAATGGCATTTCTGTTGGCCTCAGGAGAGCAGAGACTGGAAGATCTCTGCTAAGATCTAGGTTCAGGATGAACTTGGCTGTGAGGCAGTGACTTTTTGTGAGCCTCAGTCTACTCGTTAAGCCTGCCTCAAAGGTGCAGAGTATGAGAAAAATATAGCTAAATTCAATGCCTAACAAAACTAAACTTGATGGCTAAACTTCGGGCACAAGAGATAAATAAGGCTGTCTGGAAAAGAAGCTCTCAATAGGAAGGTCTCAAAGTGACACTTTTCTTCATTCCCAATGTCCTTTAGTTTACTGACTGTGCCCCCTTGAAAATTACTTGATAAATTACTTGATACTTTAAACTTTTTTAAAAAATTTATTTATTATGTATATAGTGTTCTGGGCACCAGATCTCATTATAGATGGGTGTGAGCCATCATGTGGTTGCTGGGAATTGAACTCAGGACCTCCAGAACAGCAGTCAGTTCTCTTAACCTCTCAGCCATCTCTCCAGCCCTTTAAACTTCTTTTTAAAGTCTGAGAAATGGCTTAGTGGGTAAAGTGCATGCCATAGGAGCGTGAGTACCTGGCTTTGGATTCCCAGTACTCATGTAAACAGCTGGGCACATGCCGGGCAGTGATGGCGCACGCCTTTAATCCCAGCACTTGGGAAGCAGAGGCAGGCAGATCTCTGTGAATTCAAGGCTAGCCTGGTCTACAAGACCTAGTTCCAGGACAGGCTCCGAAACTACAGAGAAACCGTGTCTCAAAAACAAATCAAATCAAACGAAACCAAGCAAACAAACAAAAGAAACAGCTGGCCACAGCACCACACAGTCATCATCCCAGAGATGGGGAATCAGGCACAGAGGGAGCTATGGGGTTGACTAGCTAGCCAGTCTAGCTGACTCCAGGGGCTGAAGATTCAGCCAAAGACCTTGTCTCAAAAACTAAAGTGCAGAGGCCAGCACAAGATGCCTCAGCAGGAGTAAGCCCTTACTGTGAAAGTCTGATGTCCTGGGTTCAAACCGCAGAACCTGGACCCCAGGGAACAGTAGGAGAGAACTGACTTCATGAAGCTGTCCTCTGACCTCCACGCATGCCCTATGCTAAGTGCACATGCATATGTACAGGCACACATACACACCACCCACACCCCCCCACACACACATACACACACACCGTTTAACAACAGTAACCTGTAGACAACTTTAAAGCTACTTCTGTAACTTTTCCTGAGCATCCCATACCTTGAACAGTTTCATGGAAAGTACAGGTTTCATCTATGCCCAGGCACTCTGGGCCATGATGGAGCTGAGAAATGGATTCATTCAGAGATGCAAACCTCAACAGCCGGTTGTTCCTTCTGTCATTCCCATTGCTGAAGATCTGACAGTCTATGGTATCTACCACTGAGGAGGGAACCATGCTGAGGGCTGGGTTTGCTGATGGCTTTCTTAGAAAAATCTGATTGGAGGCTAGATGTCTTTGGACCCCCGATGGAACATTCTCTACTTCTATTATGATATCATTTGCTTGGTCATTTGGCAGCATTGCTGGCCTCTGATGAGTCGTGTTCTTCTCAGGATTGGCCATCAAAGGCCTCACAAGCACTCACACTGGCCTGGTTGGGCTCCCCAGGGAAGCGCGGTGACATTGGAGAAAGGACACCCCATTCACAAGGAGCTCCACACAAGTTACAACATGACCCCTGCTTCTGTCCCTTGAGGGGGCTCCTCAGGAGGAGGCGTATTGCCCTACAGAGAATTCTGCCTTGGTAGCTAAGCAAGAAATTATAAACAGAACCCTTCATTAAAGACAATGGGGTTCTAGAAACAGAAGGTGGGGAGTCTTCTCAATGACTTGTTATCCTAGGACAAGGTTTTCTTTTCAGTTTCACACTCACCCTTTGATATGCACGTTTTGGGGCAATGAGATGGCTCAGTGAGGAAAGGTGCTTGCTGCCAGGCCTAAAGACCCGTGTTTATTCCCCACACGGTGGAGGGACAGAACTGACCTCTGCAAGCTTCCCTCGGTTTCCACACAGGAGACGGCACACACTAATAACTAAATGAGTTTCTGTATAAACCCAGGTGAGTTCATAACATTATCATTTTCCTTGACCGCCTCAGGACTGCCTTCCAACACCCATCTTCCCCATGCTGTCAGCTCCAGTTCAGACACAGATCTCAGTTGAGATTCTCCCAGCTTCCTTTGTAGTTAGAGCTGGCCCTGTGACCCAGTTTTAGCCAATGAGAAAGCACCTTTTTGGACTGAGCTTTAAGAAGAGTTGATTTGCTTGGCTTTTGTTCTTCACCACCCTTCTGCCTTTGTGCCTTCTTGTGTTGAGAACAATTAGGTTGACATTCATCTGCTAAGGATGAGGGACAGAGGGAGGCAAACTCAGTCCTTGAGAGCAGCATGGGATAGCTTCTCTATTGATTGAATTGCTCTCTCCAATCTTCCGGTTCCTTGAGAAAAATAAATTCTTTGTCACTAAACCATTGTTCTGTCTCAATGCCAGAGATGTGAACAGGGTCACTGTACAGACCTGAATTCCAAGTAACCTGGACCAATTTGCTCATTTTCTGGTGGTCCAAACTGAGGGCAGAGAGGTGAATTGATACACTTGGTCCACTGACTCTTGTCAGAACTGGACAAGAGCTGCCTGTCTTCTCCCCACAGTGGTCAGCAGTGCCACCCAGACCTGCCTTAACCAAGGGTAGATACTTTAGAGTATGCTATTCAGTTTCCACAACTACCCATTTCAGAGCTAGGAAAACTGAGGCTCAACCGGGAAGATTTTGCCTAAGGCTAAGATGTCATAAAGGAAAGGAGAGCTTGTGTGTTTTACCTTTGCCTCCTCCTGGAACAGGTGCTAATGTGTATTCATTCATCACTCATTCATAAATTAGCAAGTAGTGCTTGCTCTGTGCCAGGGAGTTCTTGGGGTATTACCAGAATCCATAAGGGTGACACATTATTAATTAATTGATCCATGATTTGAAAATCAGAAAGCAGGGAGATTAAAAGCTGTGTGTCTATTTATCCACCCTCCTCCTCTGCCTCTGAGGACCTTTTCTTCCACCCGCATGCTGGACAGAGCAGTCTCATGGTGGCCATGGCATTCTTTCTCCAGTAGTTAAAGCCATCTCTGCTTTACTGAGACCATCTTGTCAGGCTGCAGTATCAATCTCTTGTAAAAGTTTCACACTAGCTTGAGAAAGTTCTGGAAAGATGAGTCTGGAGGCTACTTGTAGGATATGACATTGGCAGAGAAAAATAGCCTTAAGTTGCAGTGTGTGTGGGGGGTTCCCTTAATTTGCACTACGATGAACCCATCTGTTTGGTCCTCTTTATTCATAGGCTTGCCTTTCCCATGGCATTCCCTGGTGCGTCTCTGGTCACTCCCATGGGGTTTATTGGTCTCTGTCGCCAAGAAAAACCTTCATTGCCACACATGAGGGTATTTAGTGTTTCCTAATACTTCAAAGCCCTCAATCTTTCAGGAGAGATGGTTCAATGTGTGTGTGTGTGTGTGCAGGTGAACTTGAAGACTCAAATTCAAATCCCAATACCCATGTAAATGCTAAGTACACTTGCATCCTGTAGTTCTAGGACTTAGGAGGCAGACACAGGATCTAGGAATCCCCAAAACTCTCTCGTATGAGGCCAGGGAAGATGCCTCAGCAATTAAAGTGGCTTTTGCCAACCCTGATGACCTGAGTTCAGTCCTGGACACAACACTGTAGAAGGAGAGAACCAACTCTCCCAAGTTTGTCCTCTGACCTCCATTCATGTAGTATGATATATACACACATACACAAATAAACAAAAATATTATTATTTATTTTTGAGACAAGGTCTCAATATGTCACTCTGGCTAGCCTGGAATTCACTGTGCATACTGTGTAGCCCTGGCTGTCCGAGAACTCACTCTGTAGACCAGACTGGCCTTAAACTCAGAGATCTACCTGCCTCTTCCTCCAAAGTACTGGGATTAAAGGTGTGTGCAGCAACAGCTGGCCAAAATGTAATTTTAAGGGAGTGGGGAGCTTTGCCTCAATATGTAAGTTGAAGCAATAGAGGAAGATATCAACCCCTGACTTGCAGAAATGTATATATACATGCACATACACACACACATACACACACA
>JAQHUG010000240.1:1098067-1109912 GCA_028555095.1 Dicrostonyx torquatus
GTTCTTGGGACAAACTCAAGTCTTTCCTGTGACATACCAGGCCTTACCTACTAGGCCATTTCCTCAGGCCAGAACCAGAAGATTCCAAATGAAGATACCTTGATACTTAACTGGGAAACATACATTGTCTAACAGGAAACTAAGAGCTGGGTCTGTGGTTCAAGGATAAAGTGTGTGTTTATGACTCACAAGAACCCAGGTTTATCCCCACAGCAAAAGAGGAAAAGAAGGCAGGGAGAGAGAGAGAGATGAAGCAAGAAAAGCAGGGAGGAAACGCTTATGATAAATGAAGTATCAGTACACCAATTAGAAGACCAATGGCCTTGAGGAAATGATTGTATCCAGTACCTGGGTTGCCTTGAACCCAGTCCTTCCCCAGGGCTGACATTTCAGTGATGACTCATAAGACTTACCTTGGGGTGACATGTGCCAGTCACGCTCACACAGCAGCAGGTTTCCATCTCCACAGATAGGGCTGCTTCCTCTCTCATAAGCAGAATTCACTAGAACAAGGATGGGAACACGGCCAATCAGTCCTTCTACACTGGACACTGAGGATGAACACATGATGGCTGAATGGGCCCACAGTAGCTGGGAAGGGTGACCCATGCTAAGACTTGTCTTTGAGGTCCTACAAGATCCAAGGTTAAGAACTTGGGTAGAAAATAGGATCAAAATACAAAAATCATACAGTTAAAGCTAGTTAGGGGCTGGAGAGATAGCTCAGTGGTTAAGAGCATTGGCTTCTCTTCCAGAGGACCTGGGTCTGGTTTCTAGCACCCTAGAATGCATATGGCAGTGCACAACCACCTGTAAACTCCAAGAGGGGATTTGGTGCCCTCTGAGGGCACTGCACATATGTGGTAAACAGATATACATGCAGACAACACACACACATATGTATATATCTCAAAAAATATTTTTGAAACAAATACTTGTGACCCAGAACAAAAACAGGCTTGTGTAACTGAAAACACATGTCACAAACTGTGCTTCACACAGACTTAAGTTCATGTTCTTGCATTTTAAATCTGTCTCGCTTTATAACTGATTATACTTGTTAATGAGTTACAAGTCACATTGAAGCCGCTTGTAAAAGTGAGCACAAGGTTTCCTTGAAGCTGTAATGTTTTGTGACCACACATGGAGTAAGTGTGGCCTGGTTTCCCTGTGGGACAGAGTCCACTCTCTGCATCTGTGTGGCAGTATCACATTCCAACGTATGTGTATGCACCCGGGTTAAAGACGAAAGCAAATAGCATAGAATGCAGGGCACTTATTAAAATATATTTATTTACTTATTATGTATACAATATTCTCTCTCTGTGTATGCCTGCAGTCCAGAAGAGGGCACCAGACCCTATTACAAATGGTTGTGAGCCACCATGTGGTTGCTGGGAATTGAACTCAGGACCTTTGGAAGAGTAGGCAATGCTCTTAACCTCTGAGCCATCTCTCCAGCCCCTGCAGGGCACTTTTGAAGGACACTGCCGAAGATTCTAGATCTTCTTGCTTGGGAGTAGTTCTCAGCCCTACTAAACAGTTAGTTTACCAACTGTTTGCCCTCAGAGCCTTGGGGGCTCGAGCTGTAAAATAGGGATAACAATCTGACTTTTACACAGGATTGCTGGTGGAGCAGTCTGTTAAGACATGTGAAACTGAAAGAAGCTGTTAAGACTGAGCAGGAAAAGGAGACCCGTACACCTCCCTGGGGTGGTCTGCCCTAGGCAGTGAGGAGAAAGCACGGGCCTGCCCAGCACCACAGTGTTGGGCACTATTGTGTTGAGTAAATATATGGTGGGTCATGGAAGAGAGAGAGACAGAGAAAGAATTGTTCATGTCCTGTGGAGAGAGTTAGATGCTTGCTACCCAGATCCATGGTAACGTTTGGGCCTGGGCTGCTGCCAAGGCCCATGTCTGGATTTGAGGCCCTGATACAGCCTCAGTCCGTGTTGATGTCCATGGCTCATGTTTCTCCCGAAGGCTGCACAGAGCTGGCCCCATCCCTCAGTGGCTGTAACACTATGGAGAAGTGGCCCTACCCCTCACCAGCTACAGCACCCTGGAGAGCAAGTCCTATACCTCGCCTGGGCAACACAATAGAACTGACCCACTGACCGTGTTCTCAGGAGCTTGGGTGAGCTGGCCCTGAAGACATGAGAATGAGAAAGCTGTCCTTGCCCCTCAGCAGCTGCAGCACTGGGACAGTGGCCTCTGCCCCTCACCTGGGCAACACAAGAGCTGGTCCTGATGGTGTAGGTGTGGGTGAGCGTGAAAGCCAGAGAACCAGCCCCGCTCCTTGCTCCTTGTCACATAGGGTAAACTAGCTGGGGTAGCACTAGAGAGCTCACTCTGGTGGTAAGGACTGGGAAGAGCTGGTGGGCTAACCAGCCCTGCAACCATCCAGGCTCAGAACCAGGGCAATGAGTTAGCCCACAACAGCATCCACCCCATTTTTGATCTGCTAGGGCATGTGAAGGGGCTAGTCCTGCAAGTTCAAAGTTTCAGGATCTCCACAACACAGGACAACAACAGAATATCCAAGAGGAGTTCCAGTGAGGGCTCAGTATCAATAGTGTAGCAAAACCAGAGGCCTTGAATAAGACCAATGACTCTTTGCAATGAACACTCACAAATAAAGATGTTTGGTCTGAAGGGTATACTGTGTGACTCATTTGTCACATTAAGGTTTCCACGATGAGATTTTTCTTTTTCTGTTCTTTTTTCTTAAGTTTTATTTTATTTTAGGGAGAAAGTTCCAAGGGCAGAGGATATGGATATGAAGGGACTAGGAGATGAATGGGATTGAGATGCATGAAGTGAAAGCCACTAATAATAATAATAATAAATATAAATAAATAATAAATATAAATAAAATATAATAATAATAATAATAAAGACATGTGAAATGGCTGACTAAGCCTAGAATGCAGTGGACCCCTATATACTAACCATCACAGTAGCTTAACCTTTCAGCAAAGATTCCACCTTCCCTACCGTGGCCAGCTTCACTCTCTGGGCTTGGTGACCCAACTTGCTTTTATCAAAGAACACAGCAGAAGTGATACTGCCATTAGAGACAGCATGAGTTTCTGCTTGCTTCTCCAAGGCCTTCCAGCTTCTGCCATAGGAAGAGAATGCCCAGATAGCTCACTGGTCCAAACAAAACCTATGACATGAAGTATGACCCATCTCAACCTACTGTAGCCTTAACCCAATCAGTCCTGTTGACTGAGTGAGAAATACTAGTTTATCACATAACTTTGGGTTTGGGCCTAGTATGATGTCACACACTTTTAATTCCAGCACTCAGAAGGCAGACATAGGCAGACCTCTGGTAGAGACTATTTATTTAACTGTGTAAAGTTGTGTTGCATTAACTATTTAAAGATATGTTGCATTTGTTTAATTATGTAATGATGTGTTGCTGAGGAGAGGGAGGGAGAACTGTGGTTGGTATGTAAGATGAAAAAAATTTAATTAAAAATTAAATAAACAAGTAAATAAAATTTTAAAATTAAAGAAAAAGTGATGCTGTTTTACTTTGCCTGCCCAAGGTACATGATTGGTCTAATAAAAGGCTGAATGGCCAATAGCAAGAGAAAAGGAATAGGTAGAACTTTCAGGCAGGGAAAGTAAGTAGGAGGAGGAATTTAGCCTCAAGTAAGAAAGAAAAGGAGACAAAGGGAGTTGCCAGCAGCCAGACAGGCAGATATGGAGGAAGCAGGAAAGTAAGACTTAAGAATGATAGAAAAATAAAAAGCCCCAAGGTAAAATGTAGACAACTAGAAACAGGTTAAATGAAGTTAAAAGAGCTAGTGGGACAAGCCTAAGCTAAGGCCGAGCATTCGTAATTAATAATAAGTCTCCATGTCTTTATTTAGGAACTGGTTGGTGGCCCAAAGAAAATGTCAGCTACAGATCCCTGTGAATTCCAGGTCAGCCTGGTCTACAAAGTGGGTTTCAGGTCAGTCAGAGCTACATAGTAAGATCCTGTCTCAAAGCAAACAAACAACAACCAAATACCAAATTAAAAAACAACCCTCTAGGTTTGGGGATTTGTTTGTTATGGAGTATTCCTGTCATAAAAGGTAGCAGATAAGCTCATCGCAGTTATTAATTCAGTTAGCATCCTCCCACATCTACCGTTAGCAGGCACCGTACACTAGGAAAATCACCGAGAGCCATACATGACACTCAGATGATTCAAGTTCTTCAGAAGTGAATGGTTTACCACAAACAACGGAGGGACACTAGGAAGGGGTTAGCTGGGGCCGAGACCTTTGTCCTATAGAGGAGCCCAGAGTCGGAAACCACGGTTGACAGTTTTTCTTTTCATTTTAACGTGTGTGTGTGTGTGTGTGTGTGTGTGTGTGTGTATGAGACGCTCAGAGACTGATATCAGATGTCTTCCTCAATCACTTCACCTTGCTCTTTGAGACTGGGTCTCTTAGAGCTTGGTGCTCATCTATTCAGCTAGCCTGAATAGGATTTGCCTTTGCCCCTCCCCCATGGCTGGAGTTACATCACCATGCCTGGTTTGTACATGGGTGCTGAGGATCTGGACCCAGGTCCTCGTGGCTGCACAGCAAGCAATTTACCCATCAAACTTTCCCCCAAGCCCTTGACTTGTCTTTGAAGAATTTTAATTTCCAGTGATGCCGGATGGTCAGGCATCCACCCATATTTGCCCTGGTTCTCCCCAGCAGCAATACAGGGTAAATAGGGAGTCTTGGTTTGGGTAAGCCTGGATGCCTCTTGGCTGTCAAATAAGAAGTTGAGTGACACTGGCCCTTTCTTTCTGAGCCTCAGTTTGTCTCTCAAGCAATAGTTGGAGATTTTTTCCCCCAGGCTTAGCTCAACTCCGCTTGGGACTATGCAGCTTTATGTGGGAGGGCTGTGAGATGTACTCAGTAGAAACCAGGTTTCAAAACTGTAGTTGTTTGTCGTGTTTTCAGATGAGGTTGCTCTACTGTGTGGTGTAGGAGGGGCCTTCTGTATTTCTGTTGTTTTCATTGGTTGAATAAAGAAACTGCCTTGGCCTGTAGGATAGGGCAGCCTTTAGGTGGGCGGAGTAGACAGAACAGAAAGCTGGGGAGAAGGGAAGTGTGCTAGATGCCATGTTTCTCCAGCCCAAGATGGACTTTGGTTAGAATCTTCCCGATAAGCCACGACCACGTGGTGATACACAGATTTCTAGATACAGTTTATGTGTAATTATTCTGGCTATAAGCTAGCCAGGGCCCAAAGCAAGCCTGCGGCCGGAAACCAGGAGCTGGGAGCCAGGGAACAAGGCCTGCACTCCTTTCAGTTGCTGGGAACACAGCCCGCACCTCCTACTACAACTATGTAGCCCTGACTCTTGTAGAACTCACTATGTATACTAGGCTGGCCTTGAACTCACAGAGATCCAACTGCCTCTGTCCTCTGAGTGCTAAAATCAAAAGTGTGAGCCACCAAAGACAGCTTTCAAATTTGTTACTTCAAAGGCTGGGAATGTACTCAGATACAGGAACTTGGGTGTTTTCCTAGCCTGTGTGAGGCACTTGATTCAATACTCAGCATCACCAAAAATTTTTTTTGAAATGTGACATTCTCTTTTCCTTTTTTTTAATATTTATTTTTTGACTTTTGGGACAGAGTCTCTTGTAGCTCAGGCTGGCCTCAAATTCACTATGTAATTGAGGATGACTTTGAACTCCTGATCCTCCTGCCACCACCCCAGAGTGCTAGGGTTACAGGTATCCCACCTCACCCTGTTAAATTTGAAGATTTCCTCTATAGAGATTTGCTCTGCCATCCTGGCCCATGATGCCAAGCGGCATCAGGGAACTGCAGCTCCCTGACAGCCCACACAGCAAGGGAAACAGCTCCTAGCATTCTTCAGCACAGCACGAAGCTAAATGGAAAGGTTCCACAGTGGATTCGATGCATTCTGACTTGTGGTATTTTCACACAGAGCATAAGTCAAGAAGCATCTATTCCCAGAGAAATGCATCCCATCCCTTCCTCTCTGCTGCCTTCAAAACCATTCCAGCCCCGCCCCCTCCAGTGGTGTCACAGCACACAGCATCCGGTGCTGTTCTTGGCTGGTCCTTCTGTTTCCTTCAGTTTCCCTTCCTCTTCTTTTTCTTCTTCCTCCCTCTTCCTTTCCCTCTTTGTTCCTCTCCCTCCCCTTCCCCCCCTCCTCCTCTCCCCTCTTCCTCTTTGATTCTCAGTGATGGCGCCTGGCTTCCTACAACCAAGCTCTAGTTTCTATACATAAGGAGGGCACCTGAGGGGAGGAGAAGCCAATGTCGCAGCTGTGGAATGCCTTAATTCACTGCCTTTTGCTTTCTTCCTGGGACACTAATGCTACCTTAACACATACTTACCATAGCCATTTCTAGGATCACATGGCAGAGAGTGGCCCTGCTGACCTGCCATCTCCATGGATGCCATCTCAATGCCTTCAGGATAATCTTCATTCTCTCTCTCTAGCATCCCGAAGGGGCCATTACTCCTGCAAGGAAATAGGGATCACACTGAGTATGTTCTGCTTAACACCACGAAATACCCGAAGGTCCATCTGATTATCACCTTGATTGGACTGAGAAGGCCTAGGAAATGTGTAAAGCACACCTCCATGTCTGTGAGGGTCATTTCTAGAGAGGATTATCTAAGGGGGGAGACCCTCCCTGAATGAGGACAGCACTGCCCATAAGGGGAGCCCAAATGAAAACAAAGGGAAACCAAGAAAAATAAACCTAAATGTGTATTCTCTCTGTCTTTCCCTCCCTTCCTCCCTCTCTCTCTTCTTCCCTCCCTCCCTCCCTCCATCCCTCCCCTCTCTTTTCCTCTCCCCATCTCTGTTTCTTGGCCACCATAATGAAGTTTTCTACTTCTGGAACTGGCTTTCAGGTGGTTGTGAGTCACCATGTGGGTGCTGGGAGCCAAGCTTGCATCCTTTGGAAGAACAGTAAGTGCTCTTAACTGCTGTGCCATCAAACTAGCTCTGGTTATTTTATTTTTAAAGGACTCCAGGTAACAGAGTAATTCTAATGAACAGTCAAAGTCAAGTGACTTGGAGCACAGCTCTTACACAGAGAAGGGACAGGAGCCAGACCGGCTGGTCTGGGGCTAACACCTTGCTCTTATGTTGGCACTGTGTAGCTTCCTGCCTCTCAGACTAAAAGTGAGGGGGCATAGCCTTGCTCATGGGCTATCAGGACCTGTGAAAGATGAAAAGAAGAGGGCTGGTGGGATCAAGAGTGGGTCTTGGAATGGTGACTCAGGCAGCCAGAGGTCACACCTGTGGCCTGGTCCTGTAGATCCACTATCTAGGTCCTAAAGGCATTTATCTGAGAGTTGTATGCCAAGTCCTGGGTCCTTGTTCCTTGAGATAAATGCAAGCCACTGGGGTCTTGTAATTTTGTTTTTCCTCCCTTCACTCACCTTCCTTCCTTCCTTCCCTCCCTTCTTTCTTTCCTTTCTTCCTTCCTTGTTTTGAGAAAGGGCTTCACTATATAACCCAGTTTGGCCTTATTATCACAATCCTTCTACCTCAGCCTCCCAAGTGCTCGTATTATGGACTATATCACCACTTCTAAAAGAGCCATTTTTTAAAAGCTCAGAATTACAAATACTATAATTGAAATGGCACATGTAAAACAAAACATGTATCAGCTAAAATTTCATATGACAAAATGTATAGGTTAATAACAACAGAAAAAATTGACCAAAAAAATAAGTATTGTTGACATGACCTCTGGAAACATTATTCCAGAAAAGCTAGATTTGGCCCAGCTATGGCCCCTAGATAATGCTGTCAAAGTCTAAAGCTATATCAGATAACAGTAACCAAAATGGTGGAAGCTAAAATCCTTTATCCCACACTGACTGGTGAGCCAAATTCTTGATCCTCAGCTGTTGGCTCTAGTTGGGGGTTTCTGGGAATTTGGGGAGATGAGATCAGACTGAAGGAAGAGGCTCACTAAGAGTGAGGCCTTGGGAGGAATCTTGTCCCTGCACCTCCAATCATTCACCTGGTTTCACTCTCTTTGCTACCCACCCACCAGAAGGAGAACAGCTCTGTAAATGGAGTATTTGTTCTGATTGCCTGGTCCCAATATATAAATACTCAGCCGATAGCTCAGGCTTATTACTAGCTTACTCTAACACTTAAAACCCACATTTCTGTTTATGCTTTGCCACGTCGTGGTACCTTTATTAGCATGGCACATTCATCTCCTGTTCCCTCTGCATCTGACTGGTGACTCCTGACCCCAGCTTTCTCCTTCCCATCATCCTTAGTTTGGTGGCTCTGCCTATATTTCCTGCCTAGCCAATCAGCATTTTATTAAACCAATTCGAGTGGCAAATCTTTACAGTGTACAAGAGGATTGTTCCACAGCACAGCTCTCCTCTGCCACATATTCCTGTGGCCATGATATTTTGCCCAAGAACGTAGGATCAAGACACCATGGGCTTGAATTCTGTGGGTATTGTTTGTTTTCATTGAGCATTTTAAATACGAAGGTAATCAATATAACTCCCACTGGCTTGATGAGTACCCCAATGGGGGGTGGACTTGAACTTACCTCCTGATAACTTTGGAAGAGCCATAACCATAACCTTCCTCAGCACCTGGATAATCAGGTTCTCCCCAAAAGTCTGAAGCATTCTTTGAGCTCTCAGCACCAGGATAGTCTGGTTCTCCATAAAAGTGGGGTGAGTTTGGCTGATTCTCAGCACCTGGGTAATCAGGTTCCCCAAAGGTGTCTAGGTGGGAATTGATTCTGGCACCAGCAGGACTGACATCTCTTCTGGAGCCTGGCAGGTTGGAATTGGCCCTGGGGTCAGGATGATCAGAGCTGCCCTGAGCTCCAGGGTAGTCTGGTTCTTCCAAGGACCCCAAATAACCTAGCTTGGTTCTGGAACCTGCATAGTTACTGCTGTTTCTGACTCTCGCGAAACTAGGATGGCGCTGAAACTCAGGGTAGTCAGGCTCTGGGGATAAGCCTGTGTGGTCAGGATCGCTCTGGAAGTCATTATAGTCTGGCTCAGGTAAAGACTCGTGGTAGTCTGGCCTTGTTCTGGAATACGCAGAGAATGAAGGACTCCTGGTGCTGCGGTGGTCTGTGTTACTCGGAGATCCAGGATAATCTGCTTCTGCTAGAGAGCTGGGGTATTCTGGATTTGTTCTAGAGCCCGAAGAATATGGGTTGCTCCTGGGATGGTGGAAGCTTGGATTGTCTAGATGATCCTGAGTTTTCAAATAGTTCTGTGTACGGTTTTGAGACCTTGAATAGCCAGGGTAGTCAGCATGGCCCTCGTAGCTGCTATTCCCGTGAAAGGAAGACATGATGACGTAGGGTCTTCACCCGGTTGTGTTAAAGCATCGCTGCCTCTGTAGCAACTCAGGGACCTTTTTATTAACCTGAAAAATCAAAAAGGAAGGGAAAGATCAGTTATTTTTCTTCCTCCCTTGCATAAATCGCTGACTTTCGTTCAATATCTGATAATTAGGTGTTCGGGTACCGAGAGCAGCGACTGCATTTTGCAGCCGCCCCACACCTGGGATGAGGCCATGGAAGTGCTCAGTGACAGGCCAGCAAAAACATTATCTACAACTTTCAGGTCCCACTGTTAAAGGGCTGAAGTCACGCCTTTGTTTCTCAGCTTTCTACTTTCCCTGTGTTGGAATGGAGCTGGTGAATGGTGGTCTTGGGTCATGAGAATGACGGTACTCTCTGTGGGAGCCGTAGCACAACAATCCCCATCCCCAGCCCGAGCAAAGCACGGGAGCTCAGATTACTAGGAAGAGAGAATAAATTTAGGTCTTTTCTCAAAATATTGATACCCACAACCACAGTTATATCTTTAATAAAGTATCTATATGATTTGGGGATCATGAACCAAAGATTAGAAAGAACAAAATAATTTTTTGAGACAGAGTCTCATGTAGCCCAGGCTAGCCTTGAGCTTACTATGTAGCAGAGGATAGCCTTGAGCTTGATTCCCAAGTTCACGGACTACAGACTTGTGCTACCATGCCTGGTGTGAGCCAAGCTGGGCTCACGCTAGACAAGCACTCTATCAGGTGAGCTTGCCCCAGCTATCTTTACCAGAACATCTTTGAATTATTTGTTTACTTGAAACAAGGTCTCACTGTTGTAGTCCAGGCTGGTCTGCAGCTCACAATCCTCCAGCCTCAGCCTCCCATGTAGTGCTGGGATCACGGGTATGCGCCACTACATCTAACCTTGAACATTGTGATTGCTCTTGTGTTTCTAGGGTTAAGAGCACAAATCAGCAGGTGTGCACAAAGACAGAATCGTTTATGGAACTGAGACAGAAGGCTCCAGTAAGGATGCCAGCTAGGAGCCCTTCTTGTTTGATAATGTGACTTTATCAGTACCACGAGCTTTTCAGACAGGGAGCACTCTCTAATCAAGTGACAAGGTTTTCTCCAGATGTTCCTTCTCTGGCAACAATGCCTTGATTTCCCCCTAGAAATCCTTCGCGCTCCCACTTAGATCAGGAGATACAGAAACTCTGAACTATACAACCAACGCCACAATGATCACGTGATCCCAACCTGACCAATCAGCACTCACCATTCCTTTGGCCACAGGGTTTAGCTCTGGAATGGATGGGCTCATACATACCACCTTTAGTAAATGAGAGATCTAGACTAGACGACTGGCTGAGGAGAAGGTGCTCTTCTTCCAAGGAGGTAAAAAGCTCGGCCTGGAGCTACTGGTGTGATGTCAGTAGGGGTAGAGAAGAAAATAGTACGCAGAAGAGAAAGTTCACAAGAGCCAACAGGGTTGGCTGCTGAGCCCGCGGGGCCGGGGGGCGGGGGCAGAAATAAGGAAAATGAAACACAAATAACACACCCACGCTGTTTCACACTCGAACGATTAGGTAAATGTGGATGCCTTCAAAGAAGGAAGTAGAAGACTTTTAAAGCTTGACCAACTTAGACAAGTTTATCTCTGTGTAAACGACACGGGTTCAGCTTTGAGTAATCAACACTTAAGAAAATATTAACTCTCTCCTCTCAACTGTGCCTTCAGAACGTTAGTGCTGACTCCATTCCTCCTGGCTCAGTACCAGGGGAGTCAACTTCCCTCAGCTTTCTTCCTTCCCAATGTCCATTGCTTTCTGCTGTGGAAACACATCTCCTTGGGTGCCACCCCTCCCTATGCTGAGCCCCTGTGGGTTGGATGTGGTGACCAGGGGAGGGCGTATCACCCAGGCAGAACTGAAGAGTCAGTTCTAGGAGCTTTGTTTTGCTGGACCTGTTCAAACCTGAAGCTTCCACTAGTCACCAATGGAAAAGTTTGCCTAAAGGTGATGCCCACAGCGAGAGAGCAGAACCAAGAGACATGTGGAATACAGATACACAGTACATACCTGCGTCTTTGCACTCCCTTTTTTGTCATAATTTAGGGTCGAGCTGCTAATTGTTTGCTGATGAAACAAAAGAAACCTGCCTACAACATGACCTTTGCAAGAAGGGACATTAACGCTGTGATGCTGTGAAGACCAATCGCTGTGCTTCACTGCAAGATATTTTCTTTCACATGGTTTGGAACTCCTGTTTCCTTGCAGCAATGATCATATCTATGCTCGCCAATAAGACTCTGGAAGAAGAAGAAGAAGAAGAAGAAGAAGAAGAAGAAGAAGAAGAAGAAGAAGAAGAAGAAGAAGAAGAGGAGGAGGAGGAGGAGAAGAAGGAGGGGAGGGAGGAGAAGAAGAGGAAGAGGAAGAAGGAGGAGGAGGAAGAGAAGAAGAAGAAGAGAAGAAGGAGGAGGAGGAAGAGGAGAAGAAGAAGAAGAAGAAGAAGAAGAAGAAGAAG
>JAQHUG010000240.1:1135898-1163597 GCA_028555095.1 Dicrostonyx torquatus
AACTCACAGAGATCCACCTGCCTCTGCCTCCCGAGTGCTGGGATTAAAGGCGTGTGCCACCACCGCCCGGCTGCTCCACATATTCTTATCAGCTCTGATATTTTCCTACAGAGGTGTGAGCTCATAGCATCTTAACCATATAACAGGGAAATCAAGGCCAGAAGGGAACAGCAATTCACTAAAACACAGTTAAGACCAGGAAAGCCTAGATTGTAACTAGGTAGGAGGTAGCAGAAATACATACGGTTCTAACCAGAGTGCTCTGAACTTCCACCTCACCACAGGCATTTTTCTGGCTAACATGTTCACCGTGTGTGTTTTCTGCATACACAACCAGGAATACGCCACAGGACAGCCCTGTGTGCTTCTGCTCCCCCGACACACCCCCAAGCATCCCCTTCACTTCTATGACCTTCTTCTTCCCACTCTCTGCGTCTCAGCCTCTATCTGTGCTGCAGAAACATCCCAATAATTTCCCTCCACACTCTGTGCTCAGAGTTGGGTGGGCATGTTGTGTGGCTCGGGGCATTTCTAGCTAGGGACACCTGTTTCCAGGAAGAAAGCTCAGCTGCAGGGATGTTAACCCAGCCAGGGCTGCCTGTGGGAAGGAGACTGCTTAGGCAGGCATAAAGAGAAAGGAAGTATCTGCTTCCTTTTTCTAAAATAACCGGTTAGGGCTCATCCCTCTCAGCCCCAGGACCAGGTCCCTGTGCACACAGAATGCCTGCCTCGCTGTCTCCTCGGGCAGGAGACTCTGTTGGGCAGGCTGCCAGCCAGCTGGTGACAGAGGCAGGGGGAACTATTGACCCAGCTTGTGAAAGTTTTGCAAATGTCCCTCATTGTCATCTGTCCCTTCCCAACCAATGAAGAACCAAGCCTCACCTGATGTAGCACAGACCTGCTTCACATCCCCGCATCTGGGCTGCATGCCGGCTTTGCCAAGGCGCTCGCTGCTCTCCAGGGCTCTAAATTCTCTTCTTTCTTCCTGAGCCAGAGCTCCTCCCCTGCCCTCACGTCCTCTTGGCATCAAGACAATAAAAAGAGCAAAGTCCTTTCACCTCAGGATTTTATTTCTTAGCCGCCATAAGGAAGTGAGTCGGGTTTGCCCCCTGGAGAGTATCATATGTGTGTGTGAGAGGGGAGACTGAGCCATAGGTCCCTTGGAGCACATGCTGGTGGTCTCCCCCATCTCTGGGACACAGTGTTCTGTAGCCTGTTCCCCTGAGGCAGTGCCTGACAGTCACTGTGGAAGTGGTTTATATCTCAAGGCCGGCAGCTCAGAATTCAAGTCCTTCCTCTTTTTCTTCAGTTTCTCCCAGCCTCAGTTTTACCCTCCTTATCTGAGAAATGGAAGCAAAATCTTCTCTACCTCCTCCTTGTTGGCAACACTGGAGACAGATGGGACTTTTGTATAACTCAGGACATTTCTCTCCCAGAGAGAAACCCCAGCTATTCGGATACTCAGCCTTCACCCAGTGCTGTCTCTAAGAAGGGAACAGTCAAAAGGAAAGAGAGAGATGGGTCAGGGGCACAAGTCTGAACTCCTAGCACTGCAGAGACTGAGGGAGGAAGATTGTCAAGTTCCAAGTCAGCCCAGAAAACATAGTGAGACAGACCCTGTCTCAAGAACAGGGAGGGAGAAAGAAGGGGGCAGGGAATGGGGCTTACACTCCTGTTCCTAGATTGCAATATTGACACCCACATTAAAATGCAAACTAGAGCTAGAAATGTGACACAGTTGGTAAGAGGGCTAGCTGGCATGCACGAAATCCTGGATTCCGTCCCCATTGCCAGATAAGCCAGGCGTGTGCACCCCTGTGACCCCAGCACCCAGGAGATAGAGGCAAGAGAATCTTAAGTTTGAGGTTATCCTCAGTTACATAGTAAACTTAAGGCCAGACTATGATGCAAAAGTTTCAGAAACAAACAGTAAAAACACAATTAATTAATGAAATAAAAATAAATGTATGGGTCTGGATGGCTCAGTGGTTAAGAGCATTTGTTGTTGTTGTAGAGAAGGGGATTGGATTCCCACCCCCACTTCCGGTAACTACCTATAACTCAGCTCTTGGGGATCCAACACCCTCCAGGGGCCCTGCACTAAGGTGTACAACCCCCCCACATACTCATAATGAAAAAGAAAAATGAAATATTGGGGACACACCCTTTAATTCCAGCACTCATGAGGCAGAAGCAGAGGCAGGCAGACCTCTATGAGTTCAAGTCCAGCCTGGTCTACATAGCAAATTCAGCCAAGGCTACAAAATGATTCTCTGTCGCAATAAGATAAAATCTTAAATATAAGTAAGCAAAATTTAAATTTCAAATGCAAAATGGTGATTTTTTTTCTAAAGGAAAGATGGGATTTTTCTTTCATACAAATTCAAAAAGGGCCTTAAAATGAGAGGAACTAGAAGATGGGCCACAAGATGGCTTGGTTTGCTTTAAGAACCGTTCTCCTGGGGCAGGGATAGTCCCCCAGAAGCTCATCGGTGGTTCTGTCTGCAGAGAGAGTGGGGAGGAACCACATGGTAAGCGATCCTTTCATGGTTGTGAGGCAGGGATTTTTGATTTCTGCAGTATTAGTATTTGGGCGTCTTGTGCATTGTGGGTTGCTTAGCAGCATCCCAGCCTTCTCTCCATTCCACTCTAGAGACACCCCAAATCAACCACACCCTCAAACCCCGTCGGGTTTCTCCCTTCTGGAAGCCATCCCATGCCTGGGACTCTGCTCTAGATATTGTGAGATGTTTCTTGTGCTGTCTGCACGTATCCCCGATCTAGCAGTAGTGATAGCTCAGGGCGACTACAGACGGGGGTGGGGGAGGGGGCAGCGGCATTTCACTGTTGTTTTAGAAACCTTCGGGGTTTTAGACCCTGTGCCTGTGTAACTTTCTCAAGAAAGGATATAGATCTTGAAGATATTCTCTTACAAGCTGTAGTTTGGACAGTACTACCCCGTTTCTGTTGCCACAGAAAGCCAGAGCGGCTGTACCGCCCCTAGCTCCGAGATCACACCACAGGCTTTCCTGTACCCTACCTGCGTGACCTCCAGCTCCCGCGTCACAGCCGCCACTGTGTGGGTGCCTAACCTCCGGACAGCGCCTCTCTCACGTTCGTCACTCATAGTGTGTTCCAATTAGTGATGAGGACCTGGGACTGTGCACAGGCGGTGCGTCGTCCTGCTGTCCAGAGAGCTGCCAACGGTATCCTTGGCATCCAGCGGGTCCCTGTGGGTGGCGTCTCTGGACAACTGCTGGTCCTGGTGCGTGAGCACTACTTACTGTCTCCTATGAAAACCCCACCCTCTTCCTGGCACCTGCCACACGCCAAGGAGTCAAGGAGTCCCCAGGGGATGCAGAAGGCGTTGGACTGGAGTGGCTAGCTCCAAAAGGCTGCAGGATCCTAAAGAAATGCAAAGTGAGTCATTAGCTCATCAAAGTAAGTCATTAGCGTAGAATCCCAACCACAGTGAGGGAGTACCCGGCTACCTCATAAGTGCCTAAAAGCAGGGCGGTGCTGCAGCACACCAAGCAACCCAGTGAAAGACAGTATGGAGAGTCCTGCAATATTGAAATAATAGAGGTTTGTCATCCAGCAACCTACTTCTGGGATGTCCCCCATACTCCAGAGGGACCTCCAAATATGTGCACATCTCTGTTATTCCCTGCACCATTTTAACAGAAGTAGGCTCAAATGTCTACCCATGGTGAACAAACAAAAGTGGTCTGATTTCTGTTTCCAGGACGAGTTTCCCACTTCTTAGTGAAACCCTGCCTTAAAATAGTAAGGAAGACCAGACTGGTGGCTCAGGCTTGGAATCTTTCTCAGCACTTGAGAGACCAAGGCAGGAGGATTGCTGAAAGTTCGAAGGAGCCAGGGTTAGAGTGGGTTTCATAAAATAAAACAGAGGTGTGTGTGTGTGTGTGTTAATTACATTTATTTATTGGGGGTACATGGGAGTATATGTGGAGGTCTAAGAACAACATCACGTGGGTCTTTGGCTGGGACTCAGGCTGTCAGGGTTGGCAGCACCTTTACCCGCTGAGCTGTCTCATTGGCCCCATGTTGTCAACTTTTTGAGACAAGAGTCTCAAGTAGCCAGGATGGCCTGGAACTCACTACACACCTGAAGATGACCTTGAACTGTTGTAAATAGGGTAGAGGTGTGGGTTATGTTCCCAGCACCCAGTTCCCAGCCCCCAGCTGCTGGCCTGCTCAGCCACTGGTTGCTTGCTTATGCCCGAAATAACCTGAAGGAGGGTTCATCTGTATTTCTGTGCTTTGATTGGTTAAATAAAAAAGCTGCCTGGGCCATTTGATAGGGCAGGACTTAGATAGGCGGGGAAAAGAAAAGAGGACGCTGGGAAGAAGACTGGGTCAGAGCCAGTCGCCATGAAGCTCCCGCTGCAGATGGATGTATCTTAGAACAGTCCGGTAAGATCACCACCTTGTGGTGACATACAGACTTTTATAATGGGTTAGTTTAGATGTGAGAGGTAGCCAAGAAAAGGCTAGAGATAATGGGTAAGGCAGTATTTGAATTAATACAGTTCTCCTGTGGTTATTTTGGGCATAAGCAAGCAACCAGTGGCTGAGCGGGCCAGCGGCTGGCAGCTGGGGAACACAACACGCACCTCTCCACCCATTTACAACAATAACCACATGAGAACAGTATTTATTTAAACTCTGCCTGGCCCATTATCTCCAGCCTTTTCTTGGCTAGCCCTCACATCATAAACTAACCCATTATAAAAGTCTGTGTGTCACCATGAGGTGGTGATCTTACCGGATGGTTCTAAGGTGCATCCATCTGCGGCAGAAGCCTCATGGCGACTCGCCACTTCCTTCTCTCTTCCCAGAACTTCTGTTCTGTATACTCCACCCACCTAAGGGCTGACCTATCTTACAAGCCAGGCAGAGTCTTTATTTAACCAATCAAAGCACAGAAATACAGATGAACCCTCCTACTCCATTGAACTCCCAATGTGCTGGGACAATAGGCGGGCTTCATACCCAGCTTGTCTTTAACAAGGGATTCTGACCTAGGCAAGAGGAGCCTGGCACAGCAGCTCGAATCCTCTTTGCTGAACTCACACAGAATTGGGAAAACGAATGGGGGAGGGCACAGTGCTCCAGGGTCTGCCTCAGCACCACACACAGTGTCCTAGATGACTATTACCAGGGTACACAGCGCTTAAGGGATGTCAGGGTCCTGGATCATCACCCTAAGGAAGTGGTGTCTGTTTGCTTGTTTATCTCAGGGGATACTGACACCTGGCATGATGAGCTGGTTTCAAACAAATTCTCTAACATGCGATCATGGGACTGTAAGATGTCTCGGAGGGTAAAGGCATTTGCTGCCAAGCTCCTCCCACAAGTCCTCTGATCTCCACATACACATACACAATATAATCAAAAGTTTCCAATGTGAGCATGTTGTGTTCATTGAATCATTTTTTAAAATGCCCCCATGGCCTTTAACCCTAGTACTCAGGAGGTGGAGGCAGGCAGATCTTTGTGAGTTTGAGGACAGCCTAGTCCACAAAAAGATTTCCAGGCCTGTTGGGACCATGTAGTGAGACCGTGTCTCAACAAAACAAATAATAATAATAATAATAATAATAATAATAATAGCAATAAAAGAAGAAGGAAGACCCTTCAGGTTCTGTCCAAATAGCTTCTTCATAAAGAATATAAAGTATAACACTTTTTGGAAGGTGGTGACTCTGACTGGGTGTTTTTCAGGAGAAGCTGTGACAGTTCCACAGCAGGGAGCAATCAGACTCCACAGGGACCCAACAGAACCCTGGCCACCACCCCTAGAAGCACTTGTTATAGCCAAGGTAAGGTTTCAGTCTGGCCTCTCCAGGGAGGAGGGTGCTTACACTCCGAAGAGTTGCTAGCCACCCATAGAACTTCATGAAGTTCCCTAGGTGGCCTGAAGGGCGCCCCTGCCTGCTCTTTGGCACCCTCTTGTGGCCATCCACATCTGGTATGAGGCAGAAAAGGGAGTCAAGCTTCATCAAGAAAAGGAGTTAACGTAGACTAAGAGAGGAGCTAGCATAGTCTAAGAAAAGGGGTTCACTGGCCAAAGAAGCTCCGAGTAGAAACCCATCTGGCACCTGACATCATGCACTCCCTCATGTGACAACTCCATGAGATGGCTTTGGGAGGACAGAAACTGGACTGTGTGCAGGGACACACATGGTACAGTCCAAGCTATGAGTGAGGCTGAGGCAGGAGGATGGATTGCTTGAGCCCTGAGCTTCCAGACCAGTTTGGGAAATAGTCATATCTCATCTTAAGTTTAAAGGCATGCAAATCTATAGACACAAAGAGGTAGATTCTGACAGGGACAAGGGGAGCTTGCCTAGTCATCAGCAAACTATAGAGCCAGTACTGTGGTCTGGGACTGCTTGACCTCAGGGTCACATGACCTACAGTGCCTCTGTGTCAGGCTGTGGATTTGAACGTAATATGATTGGCTGACATGACCGGGGCTCAGAATTCTGCTATTCCAGCCATAAGAGAATCATGTCTCATGAGAATCCCACACCTGGGATAAAACCCTCTCTCAGTCATCAGTGCACAGAGGAGGAGGCTCACCAAAGGCTATGATTCAACGTGTAGGTTCCAAGATGAACCTCACAAGCCATGGAAAGCACCAGGTGGTCTTTATTTAATGCTAGTACAGCATGTTTGTAGATGAAGACAAGTGCCTGCAAATTAAAGGAGCTCGGTGGGTAAGAGCACTTGCTGCAGTCATGGGGATTAGAGTCCAAATCCCCAGCACTCAAGTAAAAAGCCAGGCATGGTTGCATGCACAACTGTAACCCCATTTTGGGGTGAAAATGGGGGGAGCGTGTAGAGAGAGGAAAGCACCGGGGCTTGTTGGCACCATCTGAGTTCCAAGTCCAGTGAGAGACATTTGTCTTCCTTTCACCTGTGAGAGACAGAGTCTAGTTCACAACTGCATTCTCTAGCTGACCTGAGGGCTTCCCAACTTCTCCTGTGGCTCCTCTCACAGTAGGAGCTGAGATTATAGATGTGTGCTCCTGGGCCCGATTTTACATGTGTGCTGAGGATCCAAACTCAGATACTCAAGCTTGTGCAACAAGTGCTTTACCAACCGAGCCATCCCCCAGTCCTCGATGGCAGGGTTTACCCACCCAGCCATTCCCAGTCCCTGATGGCAGGCTTTACCTGCCCAGCCATCCCCCGGTCCCCGATGGCAGGCTTTTTAATACTCTTATAGTTCTGGATGCAGAAAATCTGAAGATCAAGGGCCAGCACGTAGCAGCCTTCCCTGCTGCACACCGATAATACACATCAGCTAATGAAAGCAGAGGAGGTCGGCTGTGAACCCTCACCTTTGTCCCGATGCCCTCCCCTCCTGCCTTTCTTCTGTTAATCCTGACGACTCTTTCCCTCCAGTGTTAAGGTGAAAGTCAGGGCCTCCCGCTCACTATGTAAGAGTTCTACCACCCATAGTCCCGCCTCATCCCCACTCCTAACCCCTGTCCCAGCTACTGATATTTTTGAAGCACCCAGGCAATTTGCTTCACAGGAATGTTCCAGAATCTGGGTTTGTCACCTGTCTCTGAACAGATGTTACTTCCCACTGGAAACTGAGAAAGCTGTATTTTTTTTCTCTGCAAACTACTCAGCATGGGGTCTTCTGTTACAGCAACTAGGGGGTGGGGGATGGGGACTGGGAGAGGAAAATTAGCAGCGTGGGGTCTTCTGTTACAGCAAACGGAGGCGGAATAGGGATGGGGGCGGGGAGAGGAAAATTAGCATATGAAAGAAGCCAGCTGGCCAAAGGTCTGGGAACTCCTCCCCACCAGGAACAAACCGAGCAAGCCCAAGGAGCTCTCTCAAGAGGACGGATGCCACATAAATGCCCACGTAGGCTCACCAGCTCAACACACTTTCAAGTGGGGGCTGTTAGCACCTCTATCCTTTCTCAGGCTCTCGCTTTCTTAAAGCAATTTATTTCTATTTCTTCCACTACGTGTCCCTGGTCTAATTCTTTGTTCTGGGACGCAGAACTCTGGAAAGCTCAGCCTGTGCCCTCTGGACTCGGATCTATACCACACGTAACTCAGGCCCAGCCCTGATTTGTGCGGAGCTAAGATTCTTTGCTTGGCCTGACTGTAAGGCTCCTGGCCGCCTCCTAGACTGGCCTGTATGCTTCCTCATGAAGGTCAGTGTTAGCAGAGAGCCTTGCTTGTCAGAAAAGGGGGTCCTAATACCTGGTGTCCCTCACTGTCTGAATAGGGCCTCCTTCTTCCTAGATGGAGGTGTCTGTCACCTGATCTATCTGCAGGGACAGCCCCATCAGCTCAGCCTCGCCAGAAACTCCCTTATCTCCGTGATGGTTACATCAGAATGTCACAGCTGCCCTGATTGGAGTGGGAATCACCTACGGGATTAATTAGAGAAGTACATTCCTGCTGTGAGCGTGATAGATTGCCCACGGGTAGATACTGCAGGCTGATGAGTTCATAACTCCTTGGCACCTTTGGGAGGTGGTGGAAACTGGAGGCGGGCCTTTTGGAAGAAGTAAGACATGGGAACACAAAGCTGTGCCCTGACCGCTTCCTTTATTTACACCATCTCTCTATTTACATCTTCCTGGCCGCCATGATGTAAGACACCTCTGAAACCTCGAGCCAAACTAAATTCTTCCTTCTTTAAGTTGTTTTGTCCAATATCTGATCAGGGCAACCTAAGAACTCACAGCCCTGAGATTTCCCTTAATAATTTCTCACCAGCCCCACCCTGCTCCTTAGATACAGATCCCACACTAGGAGTCAAACCCACCCCTCTTCCTGTCTGCAAAATCCAGGTCCAGCTAATGATTTAACAGAGAAACAGATACCGTTACTAGACTCATTTCTTAGTGGAGATCCAGGCATGGTCACGCATACCTGTGATCCCTGAACTTGGGTAGCTGTAGCAGGAGTATTGTAAGTTCAAAACCTGCCTAGGTTACATAGCCAAGCTCTTATCAAAAAGAAGGAAGGAGAAAAAAAAAAGATTAGGAAACAAAAGCACAGAGAGGTTTAGTAACATGCCTTGGATCACACAGCTGGTGAGTGAAGAGCCAATGGCCAATCCGAGGCTGTCTTCATCCTGTGAAAGGATGGCTCACCTTGGGAAAGTTGGGATGATGACACATAGAACACAATAGTCTCTCCCTAGGGGAGCCCTTGGAGTCGGACGGGCTCCTACAGACACACAAATATACAGGCGTAGCTATAAATACTTAAGAGGGCAGCTGCTGGCTGTGTTGGTGTCCTGCTGATTGCAACAAGAGCCAAGAGGGAGCTGCCCCTTTCTCCATTCACAGGCAAACTTCCCTGCCTGTGCTCAGGACGGCTGGCTTATAGGCCACGAGCAGCCCAAGAGAAACCTTGGCTCAAGTCGGGAGTCAGCTCCTGCCTGGGGGATTTCAACCAAGTCCTCCCTGGAGACAGAAAATAGTCAGTGAGAACTGGGGAAAGGGTAGTGGGGTTCTTAGTAATGGGCAGAGGCAGAAGTCCCGAGGAGATAAAATGTTTTCCAGATGGACTGGAAAAACTACGGCATGGTGGGGGGGTGCCTGGGAAGTGAGGAGGCTAAAGTATGTGTGAGAGAGGGGACATTCCTCTTCTGTCCGTCATGAGGAAATCATGGTGGGCACCTCCATAGCAAAAGGCCAGTTACCAGGAGAAAAGTATGCTAATTTACTTAACCCAAGTTTTGTCAATATGGAAGACTCCAGAATGAAAACACAAACATGTTGAGTGCTCCTATTAGATTCAGGTACAGTGACAGATGTTCAGATGTCTCAGCAAATAGCACTCCTGAGGCACTCAGCACTCAGGAGCAGCCCAGCATGCATGAGACACCGGGTTCTGTCTGCAGCCCCATGGAATAGATGGTGAGTTCCAGCCAACAGACTAACCAGAAGCCAGCAAAGTCCATTTGTTCAAATTCAGAGAGCAGCTGAGTATAATGGTGCACACCAGTAGCCCCGCCACTTGGGAGGTCGAGCTGCATCATAAGAGTCTGCATATGGGCGAGGCTGGGCTGCACCCTCAAAAAAAAAAAAGTTGGTAGTTTGCCCAGCAGGAATGAAGCCCTGGGTTTGATCCCCAACACCCATAAATATGGGCATGGTGGCGCATGCCTGTAATCCTAGCACTCAGGAATTGGAACACACAGGTAGGTTGGAAGTTCAAGGTCATCAGTCAACATAATAAGTTTGAGGTCAGCATGAGACACATGAAACTCTGACTTCCTTCCTCCTCACAAACCCAAGCAAAACAAACACATATAAGCCAGTAAACTGAAATGAACAAATAAATGGTATTATAGAGCAATCCCCGAGAGAAAGACACTTCCCTCTTCCATCCATTCATTCCCACATGCCTAGCGAACTTCTTGGGGAACCACTGTGTTGTGGAAATTACTTTAACTATGGGGAGGTGTGTTACATTTGTTTCTGCTGCCTTTGCTAACAATGTGAAGATCTGTTACATTTGTTTAGTTCTGTAAAGATGTGTTGCATTTGTTTCACCTTGCCTACTTATAGCACCTGACTGGTCTAATAAAGAGCTGAATGGCCAATAGCTAGGCAGCAGAGGGATAGGTGGGGATGGCAGGCAGAAAGAATAGGCAGAGAGAGAACTAGACTTGAGAGAGAAGGAGGAGGAGACAAAGTGGGAGAAAGACAAGGACAGGCCTGGGGCCAAACAAAAGTCAGGCAGCTGCAGCCAGCCAGGCGTGAGAAGCAGTGAAAGTAGGGGAATACAGAAGGAAAGAAAGGTTAAGGAGACCTGAGGCAAAAGGCAGATAAGGAGAAACAGATTAAAATAAGAGCTAAGATAAGGCTGAGTTTTCACAACTAATAATAACTCTCCACGGTATGATTTGGGAGCTGGTTGATGTCCCAAAAGAAAAAGTCTAGCATACCACTGTGACCACACACCATTCCTGTCGTGGAACGTCCTTCTGTTGTCGTGGCGTGGGAATAACAACACTGACAAAATAACCGGGAAAGAAAAGGAGACATAGAGAGGAGGGTCAAGGGTCAAGGAGAGTGGGAAATATCAAGGAAATGGTCAGGTGTGATACTTTTCTTATCACTGTGGTTCCAGAGGGATTTCAGCCCACCATGTCGGGGGAAGGCATGGTAAGCTGGCAGAGGTAGGATGGAGTAGCTCATTCCCATGGTGATGGACAGAATGTAGATACCTTGGACCCTGAACCGGTCCTGTGTTAAAACTTCTAAAGGCCTGCCCTAGTGACCTACCAGCAACTGCCAGGCCCCACCTCCTAAAGGTTACCCCAAAATAGTCTCATCACCCCCAAAATTCCAGCCTAGTGAGACTGAACTCTATAGACACCCCCCTTTAATTAGCCTTCCACCCTTTGTTTACTCCTGGAGTTCACAAAGGACAGGGACAGAATAGCATCTTGTTCAAGTCTCAGATGAGGGTCTGTTGTCACTCCCCATGTCCTTTCTCTATGAGGGAACCTCCGCGGCTCTGTCTTGAGGATTTTTTCCGGGTTGTCATAGCTGCTCCAATGGTGACTGTAATGGCCACTGTGCTTGGAGGATAGCGTTTCCGGGGGAAACACACCAGTGCTGCACCTACAGATGGGCAGTGAAGACCAAGACTCCAAGTGGCTGATCCTCAGAAGCAAATCGAGACTAAATCCTAAGTGCTCTTTTTCTCATAGCGTATGTGGTGTTGTGCTCTTGGAAAACTGGGTTCTTGTCAAAAGGAAGCAGAAATACCAAAGGGCTGTTTGTGCAATGCAGGCTCATGGCTCATTTTTTCTATTATGCATATTTGTGTATGCGGGGGTTGGTAGGTATGTGCATGTGAGTATTGGTGCCTGCAGCAGCCAGAGGTGCTCAATTCCTCCGGAAGGTGGAGTTCCTGGGAGTCTGATGCAGGTGCCAAGAACCAAACAACTGTAGGCAAGGACACTACATGTTCTTAATTATCGAGCCCTCTCTAGAACTAAATGACTGGACTCAGCAAGAATGGTATGTGCTCTTGATCACTGAGCCCTCTCTCCAGTCCCTACTAATCTATTTATGTGAATTCTATGTGTCTGTGTGTATTTGGCACATACATGTGTGTGTCCTTGGAGATCAGAAGGGTTTGTTGGATCCCATGGAGCTGGAGCTACAGACAACTGTGAGCTCCCTTCCAGGGGTGCTGAGAACCAAACTTGAGTCACCTGGAAGAGTGGTAGGCACTGTTAACAGAAGTGCCATCTATCCAGCCACTGGTTCAGGTTTTTCTTACCAACTTCCTGGGAAGCAGGATGGCTGTTATGTGGGATAGGATGACCTCTCACTTGGTGCTGGAGTCAACCCTGGCTCCCATTCTTCAGAACAAAAGCATTTCTAGGTCACGGGGATCTCAAACTACTCCCAGCAGGAGTTACCCCAGCCTGACATCATGGCCCAAGCCAATGTGTGACGCAAACATGCAAACCAAGGACCCCCTGGGGGAGGTGATTGAGCTTTGACTGCACAACTGCTTAGCAGTTGGGGTGGTCTATTATTGTTAAGTGCATTATGATGAAGATTTGAATAAATATATGTGTTAGGTGTCTTTCATTTGTCTATTGAGAGTCTAGTCAAGAAAACAGGGCTAAAGTCTGTGCATCTGACAAGAGGTTTCAAACTATTTGACTTCCAGCTGGGCATGGTGGCAACGGGACTGTCATCCTAGCATTTGGGAGACTGAGGCAGGGGGATTTGTTAGTTTGAAGCCAGCCTGAGATACAGAGTAAGACCTTGTTGTGTGTGCTTGTAATCACAGTCTTGGGAGCAGAGGCAGAAGGATCGCTGGGGCTCCTGGTCGGCCGGTCTAACTGAATCCTTCGCCACTGAGAAACAGTCATGAAAAGAGGTTCATGGGAGGCCAGGTGGTACCCTTAAATCATGCAACACTAACCAAGCCTCTGTGGCTATCCACAGGAGGATCTTGCCTCCCTACAAAGAGTAGTTTTTTTTTTTTTTTGGTTTTTCGAGACAGGGTTTCTTTGTGGCTTTGGAGTCTGTCCTGGAACTATCTCTTGTAGACCAGGCTAGTCTCGAACTCACAAAGATCCGCCTGCCTCTGCCTCCCGAGTGCTGGGATTAAAGGCGTGCGCCACCACCGCCCGGCCAAAGAGTAGTTTTCAGAGCTTGAAAACACACTGGAGGGGAAAAGTCTGAGGAGATGGACACACAGCCGGTCCTGACTGTATGCATTAAGCACCTCACATATCCCTAAACTTGGAAATGGCTGAGTCAGTAAGGGTGGCCCTGACTTTACCATAGTGTGGTGATTTCAATGAGAATGGCTAATGAAAATTGCATTTGAAATAGAACAATTTACACAAAACTTCATCAGTTCCCATTCTTCTTTTCATTTCCTTCCTTTCTTCCTCCCTCCCCTTCCTCCCTTTCTTCCTTTCTTCCTTCCTTCCTCCCTCCCTCTCTTTCTTCCTTCCTTCCTTCCTTCCTCCCTCCCTTCTTTGATTTTTTGACACAGGGTTCCACCTTGCAAGCTGGCCTCAAACAACCACACCCAGCTCAGGAATTTCTATTTCTTTATTACAAATGCAGTTGTCTGGAAGAGCTGACAATGAAGCCAGGCGTGGTGGTACACATTTGTGATCCCAGCACTTGGGAGGTGGAGGCAAAAATTCAAGGTCATCCTTGGTAGTATAATGAGTTCCAGGTCAGCCTGGACTAACGAAACTTCAAAAACCAAAATAAAAATAGCAAACTCTCTAGGGGCTGGAGAGATGGCTAAGCAATTAAGAGCACTGAATTTGAATCTGGTGTTGATTCCCAGCACCCACACGGAAGCTCACATTTGTCTGCAATTCCATTTCCAGGGGATCTGATACCCTCTTCTGGCTTCCATGGGCACCAGGCACACACACTGTACACAGACATATGTGCAGACAAAACATCCATATTCATAAATTAAAACTTAAAATTGACTAGAAATAATGAAAAGTGAAAGAAAGTTGGAAAAAGAAGAAAAATAGTAGGAGACAGATTGTTGTTTGCGAAGGAACGGCTCAGGTCCCGGGGATGAGGCTGTGATTTATATCCAAGCACTCTTTGCTGCAATAGCATCATATTCTTTATATTATAGCTTGCTTTTCTTATTTATTTGTTTTGAGATAGGGTCTTGCTATGTAGCCCAGGCTGGACTTGAACTCATAATAGTCCTGTCTCTGTCTCTAGAGCTCTGGAGTTTCAAGCTTGAGTCACCATGCCTGGCAATTTTTTAAAAAGCAATGTTAATATCCTGTATTAATCATCCACTAGGACAGGGAAACTACAAGGACAGAAACGGTGTAAACATCCAAAGACCACTATCTAAGTGACAAGGGAGGAAGGAGGCACAGAGTAAGAAAATGTAACATGGCTGCAAAGGGCACAGGGAGGGAAGCTGGGTGACCTTCAAACAGCCATAGTGACCCTGCCTGGATATCTTCACTGCCGTTGCTAAAGGTTTCCAGTGCCTGCTGGCGTCTGAGCCTCTTAGTAATTCCTAAAATAGAACTTCTTGCTCTGCCTTGTTGCCACCTGCCCGCTCCTCCTACCCCTCCCACTCTTTTCTCTATTTTGATAAAGTTCTTATGTTGCCCCGGCTGGCCTTGAGTTCTTGGGCTCCAGCAACCTTCTTGCCTCAGCCTCCTGAGAAGGTGGGACAGCAACTGCGCCCATTAAGTCCCATTCCTTTCCTCTCCCTTCTTTTCCTCTGAGACTGGGTATGTAGACCAGGCTGGCTCAACTTCACAGGTATCTGTCTGCCTCTGTATCCCAAGATCTTTTTTAAGAGCTATTTTTTATTTATGTATATATGAGTGTTTATGTGAATATATGCCATGTGTGTGCAGGTGCCTGTGTAGGTTAAGAGAGGGTGTCAGATCTCCGGGAGTTGGAGTTCAGGGTGGTTGTGGGTGCTGGGAATTGAACCCTAACCCTCCAGAAGGTTCTTAACCAATGATCCTTCTCTCAAGGCCCACTTTCCTTTTTAATGGACAATTATCCAAATTTCATTTATTTACATATTTATTTTGTGTCTGTATGCCTTCAGGGGGATTGAACCGGTCCATCTTCCACCAAATGGATTCCGAGGTTAGAACTCAGGCAGTCAGGCTTGGCAGCAAGCACCTTTACCTGCTGAGTCATCTCACTGGCCCCACTCATTACCTTTAATTTTATGTTTTAACTGCGTATGAACATAGGTATGGGGTGTAGGTGAAATGAGAACTTTTCTAAGACAAGCATATGTAGCAAATTCTCCCCCACCTGCCCTCCCCACCCCAGTAACCATGCAAGAGAGTTAACTGCACCCTCTAGAGAGCTATCTACAAACATTGAAATTTGGTGCAAGGCCCATTACTGTCTTAGTTATATTATGCGTTTGTCTACACACACACACACACACACACACACACACACACACACACACACACACACACACACACACACACATGAACCCAAATGGCAAGGTTCCACACTTTCCGTGTCCTTGCTACCAAATGACAATTTACCACAACGGGACTTGTAATCCAAGCATTTGGGAGGTGGAGGCAGATTAGGAGTTCAAATCTAGGTCTCAAGAGTATCAAGAGAGTGAGGGAGGGAAGTGGAAGGGGAGGGGAGGGATCGAAAGAGAGGGGAGAGAACACTGGGAAGGAGGAAAGGGGAAGGGAGGGAGCAAGAAGGGGAGAAGAAATGAGACTGAGAAAGAAGAGGGAGAGGCTCCCGGAGGTATCTGGTCCTCACCCCGAGCCCGTGGGAACGGCCCCGCCCGCCTCTGTGACGTCATCCGGAACCCGACGAGGCGGGGCGGCTGGCCCAGGCGGCTGGAGTGTCCTCGCGGAGCCAAGATGAGCGAGGGCAGCGCTGGAGACCCAGGTCACGGGTCCAGCCGGCAGCGGGCCACACACCCAGGTAGGACTCGGCGGGACCGTGCGTGTGGGAAGGCGGGGTGGCTGCTCTGGTCCCCAGAAGGGGACCGCTGCGGGGAAAACGGTGGGCAGTGGACCTGCCGGACGAGGAGGCTCTCCTCGCCCTGTCTACCGAGCTGGGGAGGCAGTCCTCACTTTCCATACGATGACCGTCGGACCCAGGCCAGCCTCTAGATCGCCATGGTATCTGTTCTGTAAAGAGACTGTGACAACCTGCCTGCTCTACAGGCTGACCTCGAGCCCATTGCCCCTGGATATTCTCTTTAGATCCACTTGGAAGCCATTCTGTCTCTGGTCTTTATTGCTGTGTGAATTTTGCCAAGTGACTTACCCTCTCTAAACCTCAGATTGGCTGAGAAACAGTGAAATATTAATAAATGCCCCCACATAGCCCCAGTTATAGTGAGACAGTAGTCAATGGCAGCAGGGAGATTTTCTTTTTCTGTTAAACATACAGTTTATACAGCGTCCTAAGATTTTATAGAAATGTGTAAAGACACCGCCCAGTAGATACAGTAGAGTTGCCAAGCCCCTCAGGCAGGCTTCTTTGTAGTTTGTATTTGTTTCTGCCCTGAGCCAGACTTCACAATGATATCTTAGGCTGAGTTTCAGTGTGAGATTGCATCTACCAAGGCAAAGCTTAGCACGCAGCCAGACATAGATGCTTTGGATTGTTTTCAACATCAAGAAGAAAGACCCCGATCCTGGAACAATGCTCTGGAATAATAAAAAAAATTCAGGCAAGGCTCTCTGATAGTTTTTCTCAGTCCCAGCATTGCTGATGTCAGCTTCACTTCAGCCCTCCTGTAGCAGTCAGAGACTGCAGTGTGACCGGCCTAGAGTCCCCCAGTGAGGGGCGGGGGTGTGTCTCCTGGTAGAGTTTTCTGGCCTTGTATGAAGTTCCAGAATTCCATTCCTGCACTGTGAACGCCAAGCGTCTTTGTGGCTGGTTCTAGCTGATCTTCCTCTTATCCCAGCATACGTGACAGTGTTGCCATTCCTCTCCGATCTTCCTGGAGAGTTGAAGGGCCACTAAGCAACTCTTGGGCCCCTATAGTTGAACCATTTCCCCAACCCCTTGGGTATGTACAAGTTTTTGCTTAATTTGTAATAACTGGGGATTGATCCCAAGACCTCACACATGTGAGAGAAGAACTTTCCCTCTGAACTACATTCCCCAGCCTTCTTTTACATTTTAAGGTTTTTTTTTGTTTTGTTTTGTTTTTTTTTTTTTTGACACAATCTCATGTAATCCAAGCTGGTCTTGGACTCCTGACCACTCAACCTGCCCTGCCTTGGCATCCTGAGATACAGGTCCATATTACCAGTCCCAGGCAGATGCTGGTTTCTGATCTCCTAATCTAGCAGCATGAAGTGGGGCCTCTTTGGAAAAGGAACCCACAGTGGCATGGTGGGCTGTATATGAGCAGTGGTTCTGAGCCAGGCCTCAGAGTGTGCAGACAGGAGTGATCCCTCTGGAGGTCTCTGCCCCCTGAATTTACAATAAGGTTGTAGTCAGGGACACCTGGTTTTGCAGTTGCCCGCACCTTTGACTAGGACTAGAGGGTCCTTTCTACCATGTCCTGATCATGTGGGGTGACCCAGCTTTGCTGGCAGGGGCCTCGCTTCCTCTCTGTCTGGGCCTCCTCAGGGCTGTTTATGCTTCCCCTTAACATGACCCACGTCCTCCCCTGAGCCGACGTCTCCAGAAGAGCAGCCTGGAAGCTGGAGTGTCCCGTGTCCATTCTTGAAGTTCACAACTGCGTTTCTGCAGTGACTCCTCAGTGACCTTAAAAGATGTGCACGTTTCTTCTCTTTCTTCAAGGTCACTTATTCCCAGAAGCTCTCCTTGACTGCCCTCCCAGGCTGGGCTCTGTCCCTACCATATGCTCTTGAGGCCTCCTGGCTTCCCCTGAGGAGGAGGGGTTCTTCCTATACCTGGCTTAATGCATTTTTGTTTTGTTTCAAATAGTTTATTATGCAGCTCAGGGATGCCTGGGACTCACTATGTAGACCTGGCTGGCCTCGAACTCACAGAGATCTGCCTCTCTCGCCTCGCAGATGCTAGGATTAAAGGCATAGGCCACCATGCCCAGCTGTGTTATCAACATTTAAATGTCCTCTAATTTTCTTCATTTCCTTTGCATGGATTCTGTTAAAACTAGGCAATCCTGAAAGTTTGGTCCAACCCCAGACAATGGGGCAGTAGGGGAAGACACAGTCACCTCCCGTGTTAGTATAAGAATGAAGTGAACCTCCTGTCCCGTTTGCTCACCCAGTTTGGGTCTTGGTGCGTCCCTTTTACAAAAAGGCTTGTCTTGCCAACCTGCTCTGTCCGTGCTCTCTTCTGTGTGCTCATTCCTTCCTAACCTTTCTTCTCTCCCCTTTCCCTCCCTCTTTCCTCCCTCCGTCCCTCCTTTTCTCTTTCCTTCATGGAGGAACATGAACGTGTTCAGCTGCTGTTCATCAGCATGGAGGGATGCAGAAGCATGCCCCCTGCTCCCCTCCCCCCAGTGAGAACCCACTCTGCACACCTCCATCCCCAGTGAGAACCCACTCTGTATGTCCCCACCCCCAGTGAGAACCCACTCTGCTATTCAGGAAGAATAAGGTGAAAGCTCTTTAATGATAGGCTCACCCTGCCCTGACTGATGTCCAAAGAGAGCTAACCTGGAGCAAAAGGCCTTTTTTATTAACTTACACACTTTAGGCTTCTATATTCCACATACGCTGTCATCCTTAATTCTCTTTTAGTTCAGCCCCAGGTCACACTTTGAACAATTTAAACAGAGATGGGAGACTGAAGTTTGGCCACTTGGGCCAATGGGAGAGTTACATAGCAGAGATATTGCCAGGATTTTTTTTCTGAGACAGGGTTTCTCTGTAGCTTTGGAGCCTGTCCTGCAACTAGCTCTTGTAGACCATACTGGCCTCAAACTCACAGAGATTGGCCTGCCTCTGCCTCCTGAGTGCTGGGATTAAAGGCCACCACCTTGGCACCAGGATCATTTCTTAACCCGTGTTGTTCTGTTCGAAAGTTTGTTCCCAGGTCCATCTTGCCCACCTGACAGAACTGTGCTTCTCGTGGTAAGAACTCAGGGGACCTAACTGCAGGCCAGAACTTAATGATGGTTGCAGACCTGCTCTGGCCTTAGGGACGTGTTCTTTGCCACAACCCTACACTTCAATTATGGCATGAATTTTTCTTCCTGCAGTGTTTAGCAAGCCTGTACTACTTTTCTCTAGTCATATTGGAGACAGTGCTCCTTCAGCTAAGTTCCACTTTGTGTAATTTATATTTTCTAAGCAAGCCAATCCTTTATAGCATCGATTTTACTACTTAAAGTTTCTCCCAGCTCAGGAGAAGGATCTGACCAGCTCTGACTGGTTCCAGTGTATTTCCATCGCCCCCACAGAGGTTCTCCCATCCTGACACTGGTGTGAGTGCTTAGTGGCTTTCTCTAAGCATAACATCAGAATTCATCCATGGTCACATGACACCGTGCTTCAGTCCTTTTCATGGGTGACTAATACTCCATTGCCAATGGGTCACATTTGTGGATGCACACATCCACTGATGGACATCTGGGCTGACTCAGTTCTTGGGTCCCTGTGAATGGGGTTGCTCAGCCCACATGTGCACAGCTTCTTATTGTTGGAAACTTGCCTTCTCCCTCCTTTTCCTTCTGTATTTTGGGCAGAGTCTTAGAGTGTAGTCGGATCTAGCCTTGCACCTACCTTCTTCCTGTCTCTGTCACTCAGTGCTGGCATTTTAGGTGTGTATTACACCTAGCTCCATCAAAGATCCAGGGTGACCTCTCCGTTTTGCTGTTTAGGTGGTGAAGCCCCATGGGACCACCCCTGGAGAACTGTGAGGCACATTAAGACTGTGTGAGAGCTATGCTAATAGGTTAGGCAGGGCCCCCAGCTTCTCAGGGATCACCGGGCAGCTTCCCTCTTAAGATCAAAAGAGCACCTGTCAAAACACAGGTGGAGTCCTTCCAGATACCCAGACAGCCTGGGGAGATTAAAGTCAACTTTCTTCTGTCTTGGGGACAGAGGATGCCAGTTTTCATCACTGACTTTGAGCAAGAGAAGTTCTGTGTGTGCATCTTGCCCAGTAGCTGGGGCATGAGATTCTGAGGATAATACTTTGGGATATTGTCCCAGCACCCTGACAGCACTATGTGTCGTTTTGCTTGGTCTTTGACTAACAGCCCGAGGTTTGGGACATGTCCTTTGTGCCTGGGCTTCTGCAGCTATACCATCAGGCATTTGCACGGGACTTAAAACTGCTCTTCTCCTTGAGTCAAGTCTACTATGCCACAATAAACACGAAGACAAATAGCCATTGGCCTGTGGTGTTTGTCTTCCCTTATCTGCTGATCCCATTCATCCGGTGAATGACCCACTGCTTCTAGGTGTCTGAAGAGGGTGGAATGTTCAGGACCTGGCTGGCAATTCCTTGAGCCTTTTTCAGTCAGAACTTCAGTCATGGTTCTCATGGGGACTGGTTCTCTTGAGCTATTTTTGCCCCTCTGTCTGGAGGAGCCCAGCTCTGTCCAGCAACAGTGACCCAGATTAGAGGTGACTTTCTTTGTTTTTTTCAGGAAGTGAAAACATTGGATGGATAAAAGGGGGAAATGTCTTTGCAGGGGTGTGACTCTGTTGCAGGCTGGCTGCTCTCTCCCAAGGAAGATTGTTTGGGCCTGGGACCACACAGTCAAGCTAGGCTGTGCACTTGGGCTTCCCTTCCAGAAGGATGGAGATGGGCCCGCTCTAGTCAGTCCCTTGGACTACCTGGAGAGCCAGCCTGCAACAGACAGGCCACAGAGTTCCAGGTCAAGGGAGTAAGCAGCGGACAGAAGGATGGGAAGAAAATCCAAGGGAATCTAACTGCTGGGAAAGAAATTAAACAAAGGCTTGGGGTGGGGGAGGGGAGTAGTGCCAGCTCAGATGTGAAGCGACTCTGAGCTGAGGCAGGAGGATATAAAGAGAAGTGTTTGGGGCCTTTGGTGGCAACATAAGTGGAAGAAGCCTTCAGGAAGAGGGTACCTGTGGAATATTCCTTTGCACTATGTGAATATATGTCTCTGTGATTGGTTCAATAAAGACGTTGACTGGCCAATAGCTGAACAGAATAACATTAGGTGGGAGAGCCAAACTGAGAATGCTGGGGGTGGGGGGAGAAGGACAGAGTCTGAGAAGTCACAAGCAGATGCAGAAAGAAGCAAGATGGGCATGCTGTACTAAGAAAAGGTACCAAGCCATGTGGTGTCAGGGACCAGCCTCAACAAAAATACCTCTTGCCAGGGGAGAGGCATGGGGATTTGGGAATATAGTAAAGAATATGAAGACGTGAATGAAAATGATAAAATGGAAAAACATATAGTATCATGAAGGAATTCCAGTGAATAATGAAATGTGCCTGTGTTTAATTTCCAGCTGCTTAAAATACCCCTCACCTTGAGCTGGGCTGTGGTGGCGCGCACCTTTAATCCCAGCATTTGGGAGGCAGAGGCAGGCAGAACTCTGTGAGTTTGAGGCCAGCCTGGTCTACAAGAATTAGTTCCAGGATAGGCTCCAAAGCTACCAAAAAAAAAAAAATTAACATGATACAAAGAAATGAACATACCAATTGACAGTAGTGGGCTACTTCCACAGTTAAATATTCTGTTGCTAGAACAAAGCAAGTTCACACACACACCTTAGACTGAAACATTCTGTAGGCAAACCATTCCCCGGGTGGAATCCAAAGTTATCTTCATAAAGAAACTGGACCCTTAGTTGGCTCCTAAGACTCTTATTTGAGGTAGGAACACACTTGTAGAGTACAAGGTCTGGCTGTGAGCCGCACCTGTTGACAATAACCTTGAGAGAGTAGAACTCTCTACTTCTAGGTGGGACCTTTGTTTGAGGTAGAAGCACAATAATCTTAAAGGAACTAGAGGTAAGTTCCAACTCTCTGACCTTTGGTCAACGTGGAATTAGACTCATATTTTCAGGCCTCCACAATGTGGCAAAGCATAAGTAAGAAATAGGGATTGTATTAAATGTAAGAGTTAGGTAGTAACAAGCCTGAGCTGTTAGTCAAGCATTTATAATTAATATTTAGCCTATGATTACTTGTGAACTACTTGTGGGACAGAAGTTTCTTCCTTCAGAGGAACCTGAAGGGCAGAGGACAGGAGGGCTAGTTAAGAAAGAGAGAGGGTTAGGCACAGAAGGTAGAATCAGGAGGACCAAGAGTTCAAGGTCATTCTCAGATAAATAGCCGGTTTGATGCCAGCCTGGGCTACGTGAAACTTTGTCTCAAAAGGCAAACGAGAGTTGATAAGGTGGCTCAGTGAGCAAATATGCTTGTCAGCCAAGCCTGGTGACCTGGGTTTGATTTCTGGGGTTCACATAGCAGAAGGAGAGGACTCCTAAAAGTCCTCTACTGAGCTCCACGGTGGTCGTCTTACCTCTACACACATGTGCCCCCTGGTTTACCCACCTACACACAGCAGATAAATGTCATTTTAGAGACCAAACTTAAACAAAATAGGGGACGAGCTAAGCAAGACACCCGTGACTAGTCAGCTGGAAGCAGAGGAATGGGGGAGTGCAGTTGCTTTTTTCACTCTTTACTCTCTGGGGGTCTTCCACCCAGCTCCCAAATAAATACACAGTCTTAGTCTTACTTATGAATGCCCGGCCTTAGCTTGGCTTGTTTCTAACCAGTTTTTCTTAACTTATCCCACCTACCTTTATGCTTCTGGACTTTTACCTTTCTCTATTCTGTATGTCCTTCTTTACTTCTTTCTCCATAGCTGGCTGGATGCCTGGTCCTTGGTGTCCTCTCCTTTTCACAATCCCTTCTCTTCTTTCCTATTTAGTCTCTACCAGCCCTGCCAATCCTTTATCCCGCCTACCTATTAGCCGTTCAGCTCTTTAGTAGACCAATCATGTGTTTTAGACAGGCAAAGTAACACAACTTCACAGAGTTAAACATGCAACATAGAAGAATATAACACATCTTTGCATCATTAAACAAATATTCCACAGCATAAACAAATGTAGCACATCTTCACCTACTATTCCACAGCAGGGTAGTATTAAAGCTTGGAGGCCATCCTTGGCTGCATAGCAGGGTTCTGGGTTCTGTCTCCAGCAGAGGGAGGAAGGAGAGTGGGAGAGGAAGGAAGGGAGGACCAAGAAAACATGAGAAAGGACCCTCCTCCACCACACACACTCCTGGTTCTGATTGCTGCCCCACACTGGCTGACACCCAGGTTTAGAGCACTGCCCTCCCCTTTCTGAGAAGCTGTTAGAACTCTGGCTACTTGGGGACTGGAGAGATGTTTAAGAGCACTGGCTGCTCTTCCAGGGGACCTGGGTTCAGTTGCCAGCATCCACATAGCAATTCACAATTGTCTGTAGTTCCAGTTATAGGAGAGCTGACATTCTCACAGACATACCAATGCAAAACACCAATGCACATAAGTTAAAAAATACACATATGTGTATGTATATATGTCTATGTAAATATGAGTATATATAAACTAATATTTTGTGTGTATGTATATATATAGATAGATATAGATAGATAGGTAGATAGATAGATAGATAGATACATATAAAAACTCTGGCTACTTAATGGGGCCCTAAGTCCAGCATCCTATGACCCAAGGAAGAGCAAGGGCCCCTTAGTTGTGTGTGTGTGAGTGTTTAATATTAGCATTCCCATCCCCAATGGCAAGCTGCGTCTCTCTGGGGACACAGCTCTGTGGTAAGCCTCCAGGCCAGCATGGGCTTCCTCTAACATCTAACCTTACAGATGGAATAGCTTGGAAGCCCGTGAATTGTGTCCACAGTGACTGCGAAGGCAGCTTGGGGCAAGCCTCTTCTGCGTGCACTGCTCTCTCTTCCAGTCTGTCTTTCTGGGTAACCAGTAGACTCCCTAACTTGCCTCACTCTTGACTAGTTTTGAGTCTTTTGGTGGCATCAAGATCCTCCTGCACCTGGGCTTGAGGTCCTCGGGGCTGCCCAGTAAGCAATGTGGAGGTGTCAGTGACCGTGGACAGCCCCGGTGTGTGTGTGTGTGTGTGTGTGTGTGTGTGTGTGAAGAGGACTCTGGTAGAGCTTAGGGGAACAGGGAGGCCGGGTCAGGCAAGCTGCAGCCTGTTTGTGTGGACTCCACAAGCCCGGGTCTGCGTTTGAGTGTGTAACATATTTTCCCAACTTCTTTCAGGAACTCGGTGAAGTAAGGGTTTGCCCTGGATAGTTTTTACTGTCAACTTGACACAACCTGAATCACCTGGGAAGGAGAAACCTCAGCTGAGGGACTGCACATATCAGATTGGCCTGTGGCAATATCTGAGAGAGGTTGTCTGAACTGGTGATGGATGTGAGAGTTGAGACTCCATCCTGAGGCAGGATCTGGGCTAAATAAGACCCACCTGGGCTATTGAGACAGTGGGGTCTCTGCTCCTGGTTCCTGTCTCCAGCTGCTTGCCTTGCCTTCCCTTGGTGATGGCCTTGTTACCTGGAAGGCTAAGCCAAACCAAACCTTTCCTACTCAAGCAGCGCTTGGTCCTGGTATTCATCACAGCAACAGAAAGCAACCAGGACAAGATGTTTTATCTTTGCGGAGTCTGAGGCACAGAGAAGTTACTTGACAAGCCACCTGTGGTCGCTTGCATGTGGCTTATGCCCGAGGACCTGTGTGTTGGAGGCATGCATGGTCCCCAGGGTGCCGGTATTGGAAAGTGAGGGAGCGTGATGGTGGTGGTCTGCGTAATCTTAGCAGTTGGGAGATGGAGCCTGGAAGATTGTGTTCAAGGCCATCTTCTGCCAGTTAGAGTTACACGAATCCTGTCTTGAATAAAACAGAAAAAAAAAGGAGGTGGAACTTAATGGGGGAGGGGGTGTTCGCCAAAGAGACCGCAGATCCCCAGGCTCCTCTCTGACTTCCGGTGACTTCAGCGAGGCAGTACTGTACCCTAGGAACCTCCAGAAGCAGCAGTTCCATGGCCCTCGCCAGAGCTGAGCCCAGCACCATGAGCTGAAGTCAGCCTGCTTATGAAGCACCAGCCGCTTTGGACATTTTGTGACAATTTAGTGGTGGAAACCAGGCCAGCAGACTATGGTCACCCAGGAGCAGAAACATTCCCAAGGCCACATATCCATGTATCCATCTGTTAGGTGCTGGGCCACTGCCATGGCAGACATGTGGCGTGAGCGTGTCCTGCTGAGGTTGCCCTCATGGTAAGCTTTGGCTCATTGTAGCTGCAGAGGAGAATAATGCATGAGACTCACCAGGAAGCCAGTGTGAAAGTTTTCCATAACTGTGGTGTGTGCTTATGCTCCCCAGAGGCTGCTGTCCTTGCTTCTAGGAAAACGGGAAATTACTTATAGCATTTATTATTTGTGTGTGCATGTATGCATGAGTGCGTTCGTGCAGGTGTGCATGCATGTGGAGGTCAGAAGATAACCTCAAGTAACGTTTCTCAGGTGCTCAGGTGCAGCCTTTTTTTTTTTTTTTTTAACACATAGGCCTCTCACTGGCCTGGAACTCACAAGTACAAAGCAAGCAGGCTAGGCTGGCTCCAGGGCTCCACCTGCCTCTGCCTTCTCAGTGCTAGAATTAGACACATGCCGCTATGCTGTTTTTTCATGTGGGTCCTGAGATTGAACTCAGTTCCCTGTGCTTGCAAGCAAGCACTTTACCAACAGAGCCATCTCCTCAATCCCATTTGTTTATATTTATATTGAGAAAGGGCCTCACCCAGACTGACTTCAGATTCTCAATCCTCCTGCCTCAGCCTCTTACTTTGGATGTTTTTGAAGCAGTCTTGGTAGAGAGAAGACACCTCCCACGCACGTCGGAATCATCTCACACGCTAAACTTATCAATGAAGAGTGAGTCTCAGCTTCCACGTGTGTCTCACCACGTCAGCCGCCACCTAGTTTTGTGAATGAGCTTTTGTTAGAACGCAGCTGTGACTGGCACTTTGACTGGCACTTGGGGATCTTTTCTGCTCCGTGGGCAGCAGATACTAGGGGCACGTGGTTTTCTGTCTGTCTCTTGTCTAAACACTTTATACATGAGAGCCGACCGAGGCACAGGATAGTCAAGACACATGCTACAACGAGGAGGAGGAGGAGCTGGGGTGCAGCACCAGGCACGTGGCCAGGGAGGCGGGGCTCCGTCCTGCAGACCTTTCCAAATCATCAGGCACCCTGACTCACAGGAACTGGCCGGTTCTCTATGATCTCTAAGCACACCCAACTTTCATCTGGCTCAATACCTAGATGATCCAGGCACTTCACCCAGTGGTAGCTCTGATTAGCAAGTTAGTCACCTGCTCCTGAGGGCTGTTTGCTCACCTGGTTGTAAAATGTGGGATCCAGTCCAGCCAGACCCCTGACCCATATGACCAGCTGATGTGACTGAGGTTGTTTCTCCTCGCCCGCTGCCCAGGTGTCTGGTGGGCAGACGACACTTCTCCCATCTTCCCTAGGCTCTGTGCCCCAGGGAACCAGATTCTTCCACAATATCCCCTACAGCCCTGGCCACAGGTAGCTTTGGACATGTGACCAGATGATCACGCTTTAGTGGCCAGAGACCTTTTCCTTCTGTCTTAGGTTTCCTTTGCTGAGGACCGGGAACAAAAGCAGCTTGGGGAGGAAAGGGTTTATTTCTAGGTTAACAGCCCATCACTGAGGAAAGCCAAGGCAGGAACCTGGAGGCAGCTGAGGGCATGGAGGATTACTGCTTACTGGCTTGCTCTTGTGGTCTGTCTTATACACCCCAGGACCAGGATCACTTGCCCAGGGGTGGCCCCACCCACAATGAGATGGGCCCTCCTACCTTATTCATCATGAAAATGTCCCACAGACTTGCCTACAGGCTAATCTGGTGGAGGCATCTTCTCAATTCATGATCTCTGAGGGTGCCAGGCATCCATCCACATGGTGTACAGACACACGCAAACAAATCACTCATACACATAAATAAATCTCAAAAGAAAAAACGAGTCCCTCTTCTCATATATGTTGAGGTTTATGACAAGTTGGCAGGAAAGCAACCAGTGCATAGACTTTCCGTGTATGCCCAGTTGGACCACAGCCATGCTACCATGGAGAGACAGGATAGCCATAGTGATCTCTATTAGACTCTAGTCACAGCAGCACTGATCTGCCACAAATCCTCATGGGTCTCACTTTACCAAACAAAAGCAAATGTCTTCCATGATACTCAAGGCCCCATGTGACTTGTCTTGTCCCCCACCCCCACAACCTACTGTCCTCCTCGGTGACTCTCTCACCATACTGTTTCTCAAGTCAGCTGAGTTCCAGCTGCCTCAGGGCCTTTGCACCTGCTGTTTTTTTCTTTGATAGCCTTTCCTACAATGGCTGCATAGCTGTTTCTTGTTTCTCGCTGTTTTCCCAGGCTTCTGCAAATTTGATCTTAGGGTACTATTCCTTTATGGCTTTGTTTAAAATTATACCCCATCCTCAAAGACCTGCCCACTTCCCACCCCCAATTTATTTTTCTCCATATAATCACCACCTGATATATGTTATTACTCATTTAATGTTTGTCTTTTCAAAATAGAATGTAAGTTTCAAAAAGGTGTGTAGTATTCAGGAGTGTGTTCTGTCTGAACTGTTTGGTCTGTGGTAGTTTCTCATCAAATGTGCTCAAGTGGCTGA